>JAGDUS010000022.1:0-470477 GCA_017656745.1 Fusarium mesoamericanum | reverse complement strand
GATGTAGGGTGCTTTAGGCCGCTGAAAAAGGCATATGGTCGAGAAATAGACCGTCTAATGAGATGCTCTATAAACCATATCTCCAAGACCGAGTTCTTTCCCGCCTTTCATACCGCCTACAAAGCTGCTATTACAGAAAGCAATATCAAAGGAGGTTTTAGAGGAGCCAGGCTTGCTCCCTTTAACCCAGAAAGCGTTATTTCAAAGCTTGATGTGCAGCTACGGACCCTGACGCCTCCCGAGGAGGAGGTTAAACCTTTGACCCCTTGGACTTTAAGGACCCTAAAGACAATACTAGAGACCCAATCTCACTCTAAGTATCTATAAGAAAGGATTAAAAATCACAAGAGTAGCTCCCCAGACTTAATTATTAAAGCTATTAGGCATTTTAAGAAGGCAATAACTATTCTTATCTATAAGATGGTCCTACTAGAGGATAGGCTCTAATAAGTTAAATAAGAGAATAAGACAGTAGGGCGATGCCGAAGGGGAAAAAGGAGTAGAGTATAGAAAGGAGAGCCTTTAACTGTAGAGGAGGCATCATAGGTAATTAATTAGATGGATATTAATATGCAGGTAGTGGCCGAATCCTCAAGAAGTGGCCATTAAGTAAGGTCAGAGCGACCAGGTGGTCGGCGTTGTAGTAAGTGCGGAAAGGCCGGGCATAATGTAAGGACCTGTCAAGAGGTAATTGAGGTTAATAGGGAAGAGTATAGTGACTAGTTTTAACTGATTAGATATATTGTGGTGGTTTTATTGCCACTTTAATATAGAAGGTTAAGATTTGTAGCCCACTCACTTGTCTGGCCTACTCACTTATTAAGCACGTTATAAAAAGAAGGGATACTATAAATAAGAATATTATAACTCTATAAAAACTAATTAAAAATACTAACTTATACTAAAAGGAAGAAATATATAAAGTATTAACTTAAAAGGGAATAAACCCTAAATAGCTATATATTTAATTAGGAAGGCATAATAGAGCTTAATACTAAAAATAGTAATAACTAATAATAATAATATTACTATTATAGTTACCTATAGAGGAAAAAGAATTATCCCTTAATAGGATATTTAACTTATACTTATAGAAATAACCTAAATAGATAATATCTTAATATAATTAAAGCAATCTAGGCTTTACTGTAATAATCCTAACTGTATTAGCGCTAGAAAACTTATTAATAAAGTAAACTTTTAATGCCTTACTAGGGAACTATATAAAGAAACTAAGCTAGACCTTTAGTTTAATAAAGTAATCTTATAATATAATAAATTAGGATCCTAATAATAAAAGAATATAAAGTAAATATATTAAAAACTAATATAAGAGAAAATAGAAACTAAGTAAAATAATAATATCTATATTTATACTATAACTTAATAAGAAGCTAAAAGTAGCTAAGCTATTTTAAAATAACTAATTATAATAGGAGAACTCTAAAGATACCTTATAAGCCTAGACTATATATAAATCTCTTAAATATTCTATATTATATACTACTATAAACTCTATAAGTAAGATAAGATTAATTATAACTATTTCCTTACTGCTATTAAAGAATATATATACTAGAAAGCCTATATACCTATTAAAGTAGTAAGGTACTATATTTACTAGAAATATAATAACTACTAGGTAGTATACTTAAAATCTAACTAAATTACTTAAAATAAGGTATTAGACTATATTAAAAAAGGAAGATAAGTAAATTAATAGAGATAAAATATCTATATAGCAGAAGAACTAGATAATAAATAACTTATCTAAGAATAGAGATAAAGCATAAGGGAAAATAAAGACTATAGCTTTACTCCTAAACCCTATAAACTATAACTCTATAAGTAAAAGGAACTTTAAGACTGGCAGCTTAGTAGAGACTACTAGGAAGAACTAAAGTAAGAAAATAAATACCTAAATAATAACTTATACTATAATAAAGAATATAATTTATATTATTTTAACTAGAGAAAAGATAATAGCCTACTATATTAGTAGAGCTATAATATAGTAATAAGAGCAAAAGGGATATAATAGCACCCTTAAGGGCTCTATAAGTAATTAAAAATAGTTAAAGAAACTGCCTAGAACTAAAAGTATAAATTAAAGGAATATAGCTTATAGCATTAATAGACTATATAGCTAATATTAATATAATTAACCTTAAAATAGTTAACTACTTAAAGCTATTATAGAAAACTAAGACTTACTTTTACTTAATAAGAAACTTAAAGGGATAACTATTTTTATATAATAGAGGACTTATTACTTATAAGATTAATTACCTTAAGATATTTATTAGAACTTAAAGATAGAATATTAATACTAATATTATCTTTATATTAAGCTATAATTTAATATTAAGATACCTATAGTTATATTACTATAACCCTTAAGATATTAATTAGAGAACTGGCTAAATTAACTAAATAGAAGATTACTTTAATAATAAATTAACTAATTTAGAAATAAATAAAGAAATAAGATCTTAAGCTTTAATTAAACTTAATAGTAAAGTTAAAAGTAAATTAAGCTTTTATTTACCTCTAAAAGGAGTATAATATAAATAAGAGTAAGGTAAAGTAAGAAGGATTAAAAGAACTATTATAACTTTTAGGAACTAGCTATAAGCGCTAAATAAATAGCTATAATAGTAATTAAAAATAATAAATAGACTTAAAAATATACTAAAGGAGTACTATATCTATAAGAAACTATTTAAAGAGGAACTTAAAATAAAGATACTATAGTATAGCTACTAGGACTATAAGATTTACCTTATATTAAATAATTTACTTTTCTAGAAAATCTATAACTTAAATAAAATATAACTTATAATATTAAGAGAATATTTAAATAAAGAACTATATAAGGGCAATATATAAATATTAATATTTACTATAAGATTCCCTATTATATTTATACTTAAGAAAAATAGAAAACTATAACTTATTATAGATTATAGGCAATTAAATACTCTTACTATTAAGGATTAAATACTACTTCTACTTATTATAGAACTTAAGGACTGCCTATAGGGAAAATAAATCTTTACTGCCCTTAACCTTAAAGGAGCCTATAACTTAATCTATATTAAGGAAGGCAATAAATAGAAGACTGCCTTTAGAATGAAATTTAAACTATTTAAATATCTAGTTATACCTTTTAGACTTACTAATACCTTAATAACCTTTTAAAGGATAATTAATAATATTTTATAATAGTACTTAAATATCTTTATAGTCTGCTATTTAAATAATATTCTAATCTTCTTAAATAATAAAGAAGAATATAAGGAATATATCTATAAGGTCTTAAAAGCACTATAAGATACTAATCTACTAGTAGAACTAAAGAAAAGTCACTTTTATATTATAGAAGTTAACTTCCTAGGATATACTATCTTACTAGGAGAAATCTAAATAGATTAAAAGAAAATCGCTATAATTAAAGATTAGCTAAAACCTATAGATATTAAAATAGTATAAAGCTTCTTAGGCTTTATTAACTACTATTAATAATTTATTAAAGACTTTAGTAAAATTATAAACCCTCTTATAGAACTTATAAAGAAGGACTATAAATTCATCTAGCTAAAAGATATATAAGATGCATTTAAATAACTATATAATATAATCCTTAAAGAATTAGTTCTAATTATATTTAACCTTAAGAAAGAAATAAAATTAAAAATAGACTTATTAGACTTTACCTTAAGAGGATAAATTAATTAATAAGATAATAAAAAAAGACTATACCTAATAGCCTTCTACTTATATAAACTATATAGAGCTAAACTTAATTACCTTATTTATAATAAAGAATTCCTAGCTATTATTAACTATTTTAAAGAATTTAAATACTACCTTATAGGAAGTCTCTACTAAATTAAAGTCTATACTAATTATTAGAATATTTTATATTTTATAATTATATAAGAACTAAACTAATAATAGCTTTATTATATAGAATACTTATATAAATTTAATTTTATAATTATATACTGCAGAGGATTAAATAATAGATATATAGATGCTATTAATAAAAGACTAAACTATAATACTGGCACTATAAAAGCTAAGAAATAAGTCCTTAAGCTTAATATAGAAGGAGAATATCAGTTTACCTAACTAGTAAGGATAATCGCTAGAACAATATAAGGGACCCCAGACTAAGAAGGTCATAAGGAGGAAAAATAACAGAAACAATTAATATAGGAAATATATAAATATCCCCTATATAGATATTAGGGCATTATAAAGACCCTTAAATAACTATAGAGCTATTATAACTAGCTAAATATAAAAAAATTAGTAGAAACTGTTATTAAATAATGCGATATTTATATAAGGACTAAATTATAAAGGTATAAGCCCTATAGAAACCTATAAGCACTCTTAGTTACTTAAAGACCTTAGGATTTAATTATAATAGACTTTATTACTAAGCTATTACTATTAAAAGAACCTTTAATTAGAATCTTCTATAATAGCATTATAGTTATTATAAATTATCTTATAAAATTTTCTTATTATTTACCCTATAAAGAATTAATAGATATAGAGGAACTTACTTATATCTTTTATAGGTATATTATTAGTATATATAGCCTACCTTAAGAAATCCTATTAAATAGAGGACTAATATTTACTATTAAGTTTTAGTAAGCACTTATATCCTATTTAGGACTTAATTACTAACTTATTATAGCATTTTAGCTATAAGTAGATAAATAAATAAAATATATAAACTAAGTCCTAAAATAATATCTATAATACTATATTAACTATAAATAGAATAATTAGGTTAAAAAACTACTTATTATATAATTAGCTTATAATACTATATATAATAAAAGCATAAGATTAATACCAGCTTATATTAACTTTAGATTTATACTTAATAGTTACTATATTACTTAAGAAACTTTAATAAATAACCCTACTGCTAGAATTAAGGCAGAAGATATAAGAAAATTATATAAGGAAATAAAAAGAAAATTAGAATTTATAAGAAAAAGAATAATAAGATATTATAATATAAAAAGGATAAAGAGATTAACTTTTAAAAAGGGAGATATAGTCTACCTATTAATAAAAAATATTATAATAAAAAGGCTAATATATAAACTAGACTTTAAGTATATTAAACCTTATAAAATTCTATAAAAAATCTTAGAAAATAACTATAAACTGGACTTACTACTAAAGGTTAAAATCTATTTAATCTTTTATATCTCCTTACTTAAGTAAGCTGCTAATATAATTTAAGTTAAAATTAGTAATAAACCAGAAGAAATTAATAGACTAAAGACCTATAAAGCTAAAGCAATTAGAGAAATGCAGAAGTTAAATAAATAAATAAAATACCTAATTAAATAGAAAAACTACCTAGAAAATAAAAATATATAGGAACTACTAAAATACCTACTTAATGCCTAATAACTCTTAAGGAACTTTTATTAATATTAGAAAAATTAAGGAAATTAAAATCTAATATATTAAAATAAACTAGTAAATAAATATCCTCTATAACTAATTGCTCCCTAGAGGACTCTATATGCTCTACTTCCTCTAGCTTATTTAAGGAATTAAGACCTTAATAAGTTATCTTAACCCCCTAGGAAACTAGATCTTTCTTATATTTCTAATAAGTCTTAAGTTAGGATAAAGACTTATCTAGCTCTCGCTAAGTAATATAAAGAGCCTCCTAATAAGCTAATAATAACTCCTTAGTAGCAGCTTCTTATTCCTCTAAGCACTTAGCCTTATTTATAATATAAGTTACTATAAAAGTTATTAGAGAAGCTAATAAATAATAAAGGTAACTAGACTTATAAGAATTTAATAGTATATTAGTTATATTATATAAATAATTAAGAGATATATAAAGATTACACTTTTTTTTACTTATAATTATTTTATAAGTAATATTACACTTTATATAATAAGAATAAGGTATAACCTCTATACTAAACTGAGTGATACCTTTAGCAGTTTAATAACATTTCTCAGTAGAGGGTAAAGGATTATTATTAGAAGAATCTAATTTGCATTTAGCAGAGCTTAATATAATAAATATAGATTTAAGTTAAACTTATAAGTAAGATATTAGTTAAAGAATAAGTTATATAGGCCTTAAGGATAAGACCCTTTAGAGGGGAGATATTATATTATAACTTAGCGCTTATATTATATATACCTTATTACTCCTTACTAATTACTAAGAAGCTTACTTATACTAGCATAAGCCTACCCTATAGCTTACTTAAGATACTATAAGCTTTTTACTAAAGCTTACTTAAGATATTATAAGCTCCCTCTAGAAGCTTACCCCTATACTAATAAACCCCTTAAGTATATATACCTCTAGATAGAACCAGTTAATATAGTTAGCCTACTAGCTATTAATAAGACTTCTTTATTTAAATATACCTAACTTACTCTATTTACTATTAAGAGATATAATACTTTATTATTACTTAGTAATACCTTATATATCTGCTAATATAAACCTAGTATAGACTAGTTTATCCCTTAGAAACTCTACCTATTATATCTCTGCCCTTATAATTACTTTTCTAATTAAAAATATACTTATTATAAAGCTAATTTTATTAAAGTTTCAAATATTATTAATTTAAATATTATATTTTATAATTATATTTTATATAAGCTTAAACTAATTATAAATAAAAGTTAAGCTATTATATAAAGATCTCTTATAGTTATACCTCTATAGATATTATATTTTAAGATTTAATTATTAATTAATAAAATTAATAGCTTAATACTAATTAATTAATTAGGTATTATAATTAATAAGAAGTTAATTTGCTATTTCTTTAATAATATATATTTAAGGAAAAAGCCCTTAAGTATTTAAGTTAAAAAGAGCCTTAAGTAATATTTACCCTTTTAAATAAAATAGATTTTATAATTTAACTGTAATATTATATTATAAAGGTATACCTTTCTTTTAGTTATTAAAAGTATTATAATTAATATTATATATCTTAGTAATATATTAAATATTTAGTTTAGGGTTATTTTAAAGGGCTTAAAGAGTAAGATTAACTTAAGCTTCTTTTAAAGGCTGTAATATTTATAGTAATTAAGATTTAATTAATTTAATAGTATTAATACAAAATAAGGGATTTTTAGCTAACTTACTTATTTAGCTAACTTACTTATTAAGTATATTATATATATTTATTTTTAAGTATTAAATAGAATTTAACTTATTAGCTGTTAATAGAACCTTTTTACTTAAATATATTTTATTTACTTTATTTACTATTAAGAAATATAATACTTTATTACTACTTACTATAATACCTTATAATTCTATAAATATAAAGTAATATAAACTAGTTTACCTATTTAAAAACTTACTTATTATACTTAACCCTTAACCTTAACCCTAATAGGAGCTCTTATATATCCTATATCCTATATATCTATATCTCCTATATCTATATCTCCTATTTTTATCGATCTTTATAATAGCCAGGTAATATAGGTACCAGTACAACTCTCATGCTTCTCAAGGCTGTTAGATAAGAACTAACATCTTGCGGTGAAGGAGCCTTGAGAAAGCCGAAGACTACCAGCAATACGAAAGGCTCGATGATATCAAGCAGTTTAATGATACCTGTTTTGCCCCTTCCCAGGCACACATCAAAATATAAGACCCAACAATTCCCAAAATATCAACCCTTTCCCCTTTACACAATATCATCTAGCCTCAGCCATTCAAGACTTTTATTCTCAGACGAAGATCAAATCTGATACTAGAACAAGAAATCCTTGTCCTATTAACCTGTCTCGTGCTGAATGGTCTCAAAACCCTTGTCAAGATTCAAAACAAAACGGGGATCGAGATGATGGCTTTGTATATGTTATTTGGCCTGCTGATGGTAGCGTTTGAGTTACCACTGCTATATAATATTAAACTATTAGGAAAGGCCTGAGAAGGATCGACAACGCATTCACGATGGTGGAGCATTCTAAGATAGCTGAGCAGCTTGGAGGTATATTCTATGCTGATCTAAACGATTGTCCTTATTTGAACCTCAATGTTTCTCAAGTGGACGGTAGTAGGTAGAAACGAGGACTGCCAAATGCCCGTTTATCCATGACAGTCAATAATTGGGAACTATATGGAATGTCGATCTTATACAAGCTAGCCAGTTACATCTTATTTGTCCCGCCACTATTATTCAATTTGGTTCTAGCTCTCCCGAGCTCTGAAATGACTACACCTCTCCCAATATGCTGCCGACGGACTACACTGAGTATGTTTAGCCCGCAGCTTATTCTGAGCTATATGTATAAGTGATCGGTGTTGATATTCTATTGTATGTACTTCTATAATCATGGTATTGTTGGACTATAAATCAGGTTCACACTCTAGGAACTTCTCATCACCAAGCGAGCATGATAATGTATGCGTGATATTGAATTGAAGTTGATGGTATTGACCGAAATGTTCTTCTTGGTATGATAGTTAGATATCCTTTTTGGCATTATAGTCAGCAAAGCGTCGCTGGAAAATAGTCGTTCTCATTTTGTCGCAAGCCATGTCCCAATCCGTAGTCCACTTGCGATAGAAGGGTTGATACCCAAGTAGCCCTCCTAGCCAGCGTCCAAATACGACACCGATTCCGATTGAAATCTGCTGGCCGAACGGCATCCATGGAGGTGGCGAAAGATAGGTGCCGCCAGCGTCAAAAGTCTAGCCGAGTTAATAAGATGATTTCTAGGCCTTGTTCGAATAAACACCAACTTACAGATAACAATTGCATCATGGATAACTTCTCCCCATGTATCACAAATTGGTCCTGGTACTTATACCAATTCTCAAAGAAGACAGGATTGAGCTCGAACACTGCATTTGTCTTTTCTCCTGAGAGCAGGAACTTGACTATATTACCACCAGCTGGTTGCATGTCTTTGGGCATTGGGTAAGTTCGATGGTTGCTGTAAGGCTTAATGTTAAATCTTCCGTCTTTGGGCGTCAGTATTAATTCCTTGCCCTCGTGCTCGAATCCCATAACACCCTCGATGACCTCCACATATTCTTCCTGGACATGGAAATGTGTTGGAGGCTTCTTATCAAAGAACTCCTCGCCTTTGTCCAGATCGAGTGAGATCTCTAGCGCGAATGACCTGTCTGGATGTGACAGGAGACGCCCTTCGATAGCCCCGCGCAGACTTGAAGAGAGTATTAGCCATCAAACAGGAAACAAAGTCGTCTTTGAACCAAGTGGCACTTACACAACAACTCGAGTGTCGTCGTCTGAGTATATGACGGAACTGGCGTCAGAAGGCATATTGTTTGTCTAGTCAAAATTTGGTTGAAGTCAACTGCGTAAAATTATGAGTATAAGATGAGAAGCTGAGTGCGAACTATCTTATCTACAGCAGAAAGATGACTTGGCCGAAGGATCCAGGTTTGACACCCTGCAGCTTACGTTTTGGACTGCTGCGACTCCCCAATGCAGGGTCAACCGATGCAACTTAGACTTGCGCGATTACAATTTTATCATGCGGCAAAATGCAAAGCAGGGCGGAGTAATGTCAGCTTCCCAATGTAGTAAGCATTTCAGAATCTCGCATAAAGATAAACATTCGACAGAAGGGGTGTGTAACTACCAGAACCCCTGCGAATGGATGTCAGCCCTTGTGGGTACATCGAATTTCAGATTGGTGCGGATGCCATCGTGTTGACTCCGCTGCGGCTGAAATGCAGTTTTTGATTGTCTCCACAATCGAGAGTAAATTGAAACTCGGTTGGACAAGAAGGATGTCACCCTCACAGCAACTCATGAGTAAGTTGTTACGAATACATCGGCGCTTACTGACACGAGCTCCAGACTTTATCGCTTCGAATCATGCCAATCCTGTCTTCCAGAACCTGCCCTGGGAATAGGGAGGATATCAACAGAATGAGCTCAGGATAAGCACTTACCCTCACAGACGCTCAACTCCAACGTTAATTTATGTGCCAAAAGTATTTGCTTTGTTGAAGCCCCAAACATTCGCGGTCATAGTATTGAAAACGAGATGAGGTTGTAAATTAATACGAATAACGGAATTTGGATCATTTATTTTCCGTTACGACCTATATGAATATAATGTATCAGAGAACATCTCTAGCGATCCCACTGATTCTAGTTATTTCGATTGCTGTCCAATGCTATTCATAACCATGCGAAGGGGAAGAAAAGTCGCCGCCTAATTTTGACTGGCACTGTAGCTTAGCTAGGAACGCGACAATTGCTGGTTAGGGCAAGACATAGTTTGCAGATAGACCAGCCAGAATAGATAGTGCCGTGAACCAAAAGCCAGTGGCGAACCACTTCCAGCAGCTTTCAGGGTCTTTGAGATCAACAAGAGCAACCATAGAGCCAACAGAGACAGCGCAGCCTCCCACAGTAATCACAAAGTATGGAACTCCCAGTCCACCGGTTACACCGCACCAATAGAGGCAGGTGCACATTCCCAGGAACAGAGTCCAAAGCAGAGGTCGGGCACGGCCATTGAAAAGAACGGCAAGGCTCTTGACCCCGACTTTAAGGTCGTCTTCGAGGTCCTGGTGGGCGTAGACTGTGTCGAACAGAATAACCCACAAGTTTGATGCCAACAACAGCGACACGGCCGACTCTTGTTTCCAAGGTGCTTCAACTCCCATGGATGAACTGCCTACCATCACACCCCATGTCAGGCAGAAGCCCAACACGACTTGCGCAAAATATGTATGTCGCTTGGCAAATGGATAGTATAAAGTAGCGAGGATGGTTGGAATTGTAGCAAGTGCCGTCTCAAAACCCAGTGGTAGCAGGCACGCGGCAGCGAGGATGGCCTGAGAGACAGAGAAGGCAAAGGCTGCTTGACGGCTGATGGCACCTCGGGGAATAGGTCGCATCTTGGTCCTCTCGATCTTTGCATCGATGGGCGCATCTACCAAGTCATTCCACGCATGACTGCCATTGTTGCAGAAAAAGCTTCCAATAGCCAGGATACTGGAGATGTAGAGCACCTCTGAAATGGAGCTGGACTGGACGGATGCAGCGTGGACAACACCAAAGAGATGAGGGAAGTATATGAGGATAAGGCCAACTGGTGGACTCAGCCGAGAGAGTTGGACGTAGGGGATCCATG
Source organism: Fusarium mesoamericanum (assembly GCA_017656745.1). Classification (NCBI taxonomy): domain Eukaryota; kingdom Fungi; phylum Ascomycota; class Sordariomycetes; order Hypocreales; family Nectriaceae; genus Fusarium; species Fusarium mesoamericanum. Next base: position 459,308 of record JAGDUS010000022.1, on the reverse strand, counting down.
ACTTGGGCAGGACGTCCACCCAGCTCCCAGCATGGATACCTCCGTATTGCTTGGAGAGAGATTTCTTCTTTGAGGCTCTGGTGCCTTTGGACGGCGACGTCCGGGCGGTAAGAGCTATGGTAGTTGTGGCGCTCATTGTGTTTGACTCTGGATGTGTTCTTAACCGGGGCTTAGTTAGACTGTGATGAGGAAACGTACGATCAAGTTGAATCCCGAGACTCATCGAGCGGGAATCCTTGAATGTAAAGTATTCGAGATAACCCCAAGCTGAGCTAGGGTCATGGAGGACATTGTCCGAATCTCTCGGCATTTAGTTCTACCTCGCGTGCAAGAAACGATAAACAAACTCTGACACACAGCCTGAATCCTTCGGAGACACCAGAGAATACTCAGTTTCTGCTTGTGGTAGTTCTACCTACACCCTATCTCAAACGCATGGGCTTGACGCTGGGGCAAGAAACAGCCCTGCATGAAGTATGAGTAGAAGGGTGTACAGAAGATTGGCTGACTTTGTGGGGGTTACGTTACGGTAAGTCACATATCATCTTTGAAATTGAGTCTAGATTTCGTGATCTTGAGTCTGTCATCTATTTGTGGGCCTTATGTACATTAAAAACACTATGAGAGGTTTCTTGCGCCGTGGCGCACCCCGCTGGTAAAAACAATCTACAGGTTTACTTGCCGAGACCTCACCACGGTTCTCTCTTGCATCACATTCCATAGGTCAACTGTGGCCTTCATCACATCCACTCCGTACATGTAGTCCTGCCACTGGCCGTTGCTCCAACGGTCTGGATTCTGCGTGCCGCTGACAATAGCCTCATCCCTGTCCCTCTGTTCAGGCCCATCGGGTAAGTGTAACGTATGCGCGGTTTTGGCCGCGCTGGCAGCTATCTGCTCCCCCCTGTCTTTACGAATTACCTCGTACATCTTCAAAGCCAGCTTGACATCTACGGTGCAGGTCAAGGCTGTGGCAAGAACTGCAGCATCTTCGATGGCGTTGGCTGCGCCTTGCGCTACAAAAGGTAGCATGGGGTGACAGGCATCTCCAATAAGCGCCGTGCTTCCTTTGACCCACCGTGGAAGAGGCCGATACGAGTAAAGGTTCCATTCCATAACGTCTTGATCAGCGAGTTCTAGCCATCTGCGAATAGCTGGAGACCAGTTTTGGTAAAAGTCCAGCATCTCTTGACGGTCGCCCTTGGATGTCCAAACATCTTCCAGGTTGCGTCTTTTTACAGGATGCACGAGGACGAGATTGTAGAGAGTGTTATTCTTTAGCGGGTATGCCATGATATGACCTCCAGGCCCCATGTATCGCATAGCAACATTCTGTTTAAGCATGCCAGATAACAGGGGATCTTGCTTGATTTTGTCGATTGGCACAAGAAGCCTGTATGCAGCGCTTCCAGTGCAGACAGGCCCGTCGTTAAACCCATCCGTCAGAGCCATTTGCTGTCGGATAGTCGATTTGATGCCATCAGCAGCGATGAGTAGATCGCCGTGCAGCCAAGACATTTCTCGGGTCTGGTTGTCGCGTACCTGCACGCTGGCGGAGAATTCCGGATCAGCACAGATGACTGTTTGTGAAGTCAAAATTTGACAACCAGCTTTTCTTGCAGCGTTCAACAGTGTTTCTTGCAAATCCCCTCGGTGAATTACACTCAAAGGGGCACCATATTTCAGACCAGTACCAGGCATGAGAGGTACTGTGCTAAGCTCGTCGTCGCCGGAATAACGTCTAGAAACACTTGTTAGTCGTTCCGTTGAAAGCGGCATTCGGGAAACACATACCTGATGCTGACACGTTCTAACACTGTAGCATGTTCCATGATCTCTTCAAGAACTCCGAGTCTGTTCAGGATGCGAGAAGCATTGGGGGCTAGTTGTATCCCAGCCCCAACCTCATCTATCTTGTTGACTCTCTCCAGTATTGTGACTGAATGGCCGGTCTGGGAGAGGGAAATTCCTGCAGTTAAACCGCCGATGCCAGCACCAACAATGATGACATTCAGTGGCCTTGCCGCCCTTTGGCTACAAGGTACCCATCTGTCTCTGAGTGTATCCATTATGATGAGATTGAGCACGTAAATTGGACGATCAAATTGAACAAAACAACAATCTACAGTCTTGGTTCTTGAATGGATGCTGAAAAAGCTATTTATGCCTGTTGCTTTCCTGGGCTGCCTGGTATATGCACGGTAATCAAGCAACCCGCGCCACTGGGAACATAAACTGTAAAGTCTGAACAAGGAATTACAATAATAAAATTTACACTGCCTAATCGAATATTACATGAACCGTTGCTTTACCTGTCAATTTGTTGTGTTGGCTCATACATTCGCATGTGGTTAACCCCTGTTCAGCATTCTACCAATTTGCTAGTAGACTGTCCCAAGTACGTAGTGCCGTACTGGACAATGCAGCCTCTTCAGATCGCTGTATCTGAGAAGGCATCACTTCGCCCAAACTCGAGTTAGTCTAGCCTGACTAGAATATCGCAATGGTTCAAATTGGGAAACGCTATCAGCTGCAGCCACTGAAGGATCAAATGGGGCCGGCCGCGGCCATTTCTCAAAGAACACCCCCCCAATACTGTACATTTCTGTATCTGCAAAGCGGGTGCAAGACGGAGGAGCGGCACGGAACGGGACGAAATAGGCAGTATTAGTGTCAGTTAGTGCTGCAGATAAGATTTTAGTTGAATCCCATAAATCCTAGTAATTACGACCTCTCTATCAGATTAGGCAATAACTAAAAAATGTAACGTCGTTACGATACCCGATTACAGGGGAATCTTCTGTCCACCTGGAACAAGCTGATGGAAGACAAGGCTCGCGTCGTACTTGGCCCGGACCTGCTGCAGAAGCTTCACATTATCCGTGCCATACGACTTGATAACTTCTTGTTTCGGACCAGCGTCATTCATGAACAGGTAGGGTACTTTCATGTTCTTTGGGATGGCGGCCTCGATCCTCTTGGAGAATGCCGCCAAAGCACGTTCCGCAGCAGCGTCGTCGTCTTTACTCCACCAAGCTGCGCTGAGTCCCAGCCAAGTCTGGTTCACTGCTTGTAGGCCAAGAGCATTGCCCCCGAGGGATTGACCAGCCAGAGCTACGTTGGCGGTGATGGGCTGGACAGTGCCAACCATCATACCACCAGTAATACCGCGGAGATCGTCTAACTCAGGAGCTGTGCGAAAGATGCCGTCAATCTTCTTGTAGATTGCGTTACTTGGCTTGAATCCCGTCACATGCAGCGCCCAACGGGGAGAACCTCCAGGTGAGAAAAGACTCTGTAGTTGATTCAGAGTCATGATACCATCCTGGGCCATCAAAGGTTTCAGCACATAGAAAGGCGCAAAAGCTTTGGGTTGGGGTTCCGGCTTCAGGTAGACCAGGGTCAAGACAATACTGTCGTTTATGGGCGCCAGGTTCATGTGCATGTTGGCATATAGATCCTTGTTAGGTGCAGACTGGTATTTGTTGACTGCCTGCAGGACCTCTGGCATCTGGGAAGCGTTGTAAAGGCTGACACTGCCCCACACACGATCCAGCACATACGTGCGGGATTTGAACTCGGTCACGACCCCTGGGAACATCATGCATGTTAGTATGAAAAAACTTTCTGCCAAGAATTGCGCAACCCCAGGCTTAGCCAGAGCTAAGACACGTACCGAAATTGTTGATGCCTCCTTTGAGACCCCAGAACAGATCCTTGTTGGAGGTAGCGCTCGCTTCAACAATGCTTCCATTGGAGAGGACAACCTAGACCGAACTGTAAGTGACTCATTCAAGATATTCCCATGTTTGACGCAACACGTACCTCGTAGCTGACAACATTATCGCATGCAAGGCCATGCAAATCCGTCAGATAGGAAAGCCCACTTCCTAGTGTCAAGCCGCCCACACCGACGGTCGGAACTCGTCCGCCAACCATGGTTCGGTTGAACTGTTCAAGGTGCTCGTAAACTTCACCCCATCTATTTCCAGGTCCGATTGAAACCAATGAAGTGGACGGGTCGAATACGGTCTTAGTCAGACGGTCCAGTGAAATCAAGATCCCATCGTTGATATTGGCATAGCCTGGATTGGCCGAATGGCCGCCGGACCGAATGGCAAACCTGGCTTTCTGGGCAACAGCAATTTTTACCACTTTGGACACTTCACTGGCATTTGAAGGTGAAACAATGCAGGCTGGTTGAGCCCATGCCGTCTGAGACCTAAAATAAGCGTAAGTGATTAGCAACTACAGAGCACAGATAACAAGGGTGGCAACTAGGACCTGTATGGGCTAGTGAGGCAGGGGTATGGTGCACGTACCAGTTTATCGTGCTCAACTCGGAGTAATCAGTGTCGTCGGGGAAGAATACGCCTTCTCCTAGGGCCTTGGCGATTTGACGACATGCCGAGGCCGTGGGGGTGTTTGGGGAAGCATTCGCTCGAGAGCCGAGCAGCAACGTAAGCGCTACTGCTTTCAATCCTACAGATAACATTTTACCGAAGGAGATAGGACGCAAGGTCGGATGAAAAGGAGTTATGGCAATAGAAGCGATAACCATGCTTCAAACCTACACATTATATACCCGTCTTGGAAAGAAGGTCCGGGACATGCTTGTAAGACAAACTCTAGAGGATTCTACCGGAGTTACAGTCCTAAGTGACAGTGAGGCACAGTCATTGAGGAACAAAAGACGCAGAGACCTGTTGGAGATACTTCGCATGGGTCCACTGGTTCAGCCGTGAACCTGATATTGCGAGATATCCAAGCTGCGTGCTTACACGTCTGGCGCTAGGAGGGAGGGCGTAGTCTAGTGTTAGTCATGTAACCTGTGCAGTATCTATGTCGAAGTAGCTATCGATTACCAGGCACACGCAGGATAACCGGTTTTGGGTTAGAAAATATCGCCCGCTTGGTTCTCGATAATTTAGGTATCACAAAGCATCAAGTCAATCATTCTAGTCAACCGCCACGATAGCATCCCAAGACCATTTTGGAAACATGGATAGAGTAATCTCTAATACGGCTTTGTCGCCAACTTCCCTCGTGGTTCTGTGCGTGGTGATCGCTATAGCTGTTACCTGGTTGCGTTCCAGCAACTCAAACCAGCCTCCTCGACTTCAAGATAAGATCCCCTACATCACCAACACCATCCAATACCTTACCGATGCGGGACGGTTCATAGATCGCGTCAAGTATGTCCTCAATATTATCAAGTATCGAGATTTCGATGACAGTGCTAACACGGAATAACAGAGAGAAATTGGAAAAGGCCAATTCTGACATCGTAAGATTCAATGTGGGATTTATCCCTGCCTACGTCGTGAGAGGGCCAGACAATGTAAGAAAATTATTCAACTCGCCAAACACGCTGGATGGGAACTTTCTACAGCTCCTGCTTATGGATAAGCACTGGGGCATGCATCACCATGAGATCGCAAAGTTTGCCAACGACAAGACTGGCAGAGGCAAGGCACCGGCCCCTGGAACTGAGACCGTCCCTGAGTCTGAGAGGTACTGGCTTGGTCATGACCGTTTGTATGTCAACTATCTCGCCAACCGCCAGAACTCTGATGCTCTGGCCGATGTGTTCCATCGCACATTTCTGCAGCAGCTCAACTCTCTTTCAGAAGAATGGAGTACTATCAACCTCTTTGAGACGTTGAAAACCCTGATGGCAACGAGCGCTATTACTTCACTGTTCGGCACAAGAATATTCGACCTCAACCCGGATTTGATCAACGTCTACTGGCAGTTCGACGACATAGCTGGTCATTTAGTCTGGGGACTTCCCAAGTTCCTCCAGCGACGATCTGTTGCCACTAAAGACAGGCTGCACTCGATGACTCTCAAATATGTGAATTCGGCCTGGGAGAATTTTGACTGGGACAGTTCCGAAAGTGAAAGCCCCTGGGACCCTCACTTTGGATCACGACTGTGTCGCGAGACTGCTAAATGGTTCCGGGAGAATAACTTTTCTAATCATGCAGCAGCCGGACATGCGGTGGGTGCTCTATTTGGGTAAGTTACATACACAGAAGAAAGACATGGGACTGGTTAACTGATCTGGATAGACTTAATGGAAACACGATACCTATCACAACATGGATTATGATGCACGCCATTCAAGACCCCGTTCTTTTCGAGGCGCTGCGAAAAGAAGCTTTATCTGTTTATGAAGATGATCCCCTGACGGGAGAGCGACACGTCAATACTCAAAAGCTTATCAATCTACCTCTGATGCAATCCGTATACGTTGAGGCTATGCGTGTGCATGTGTCATTCAATGTCACTAGACAGGCTTCACAACCTTTGGCGATAGGCGGATATGCCATTGAAAAAGGTGCACTCGTTCAAGCCTGCTCAAAGATTGCGCACTTTGAGGAATCAACTTGGGGAGTTGAGGGACATCCCGCATCCGAGTTCTGGGCCTGGAGACATATCAAGTCCGTTGCAAGTGTGGACTCAGCGACTGGCAAGGCTGTACACCAGGACCAGTTTGCCATGAAAGGCAGACCCAGCTCCTTCTTCCCCTACGGTATGTCTATCCCGCGTAAATTCTACGAAACGGAAGCTAACTTGACGGCAAAGGCGCTGGCTATGTCATGTGCCCCGGTCGATTCTTCGCTAAGCAAGAGATATTACTGGCTATTGCAATCTTGGTGGCGAACTTCGATATCGAATTTGAGCAATGGATCAAGGAGGATGGCTCTGATTCGGATAGGCCGGCGCAGGATGATGGTCGATATGCGGCATTTATCGCCATGCATCCTGATAGGGAGATGATAATTCGATGCAGGCGTTCGAAAGATATCGCCAAGCGTGGCTGATGGTTGAAGGATTCAGCCGCTGCAAGATCCTGGCCCTTGCATATGCCAGCTTACTATGTACACCTTCCACATCAGATTAGCCTAGCGCGCACCCCTTGCCTCATTAGGCTATCCAGAGACTACATGCAGAACACTAAATAGTATTGTCAATCACTGAGTAATATGCCGGGGCAAATGGTGCAACATGTGTCCTTGACGCCCAGGTTAGTTGTGGTAAATGACCAACTCATATGACTGTATAGCCAGAAAGTTTGGCTGGTCAGATTATTATCGACTACAATTTTGTTTTCACCTGTGGTATATGTCGACCATTACAATCATTTCAAAGGTCATGGATGAACTCAAAGTCCTGAAAATCCCTGGAGCAGTTTATGTCTTGGCTGGAGCCTGTGTCTTGGTGTACTTCATATACCAGCGAGCCTATCCTAGGCCCTTGGCTGGTATACCATACAACAAGCATGCACTCAAGAGATTCGCTGGCGACCTTCCTGAGATCCAGGAACGTCAGAAAGACGGTGCCAGTATCCGGCCATGGTTTCTGGAGCAGGCCGGAAAACATCAATCGGCCATAATGCAGATTTTCCTAGGACCATTCGCGAGTCCGGCTGTCTTGATCTCTGACTTTCGCGAAGCTAGCGATATACTCATGCACAGAGAAGCTGACTTTAAGAGAGGCAAGAAAGTCGACGTATTCAAGGGAGTTCTTCCACATGCCCATCCAGCTATGGAAACATGGGATCCCAGGTTCAAGAACACCAGAGACTTGGTTCGAGATGTCATGACCCCTTCTTTTCTTCACTCGGTACGTGTTGACAGCCTTCCAAGTTTTACTCAAAATGTCATTCTAAGACTTTACAAGGTCTCGGCTCCAAAGGTTCGCGAGGTTTCAATCAAACTCGCAGAGCTGTGGAAACTAAAGTCGCAATTTGCCACGGGTCGTCCTTTTGACGTGGCTGAGAACATTGTTGAATTCTCATTCGATGCCATTCTCAGTGCTGCTACTGGCCTCGGTCCCTCAGGTGGAGACGTAAATCAACAAGTTCTTCATCTCGCCGAGGTCTTGAAAGAGAAACCTTTGGAGTCCAGTGTGGATATTCATCGGCCCATCGAGGTTCCCGCACTTGACAGATCGACCAAGCTGAAATCTCTTGTCACGGATGAGGAGACTCTTTGGAAAGGCTTTTACATGCCATGGCCTGGACTGTACCACATGGTCAACGGTCTTCGCCCACAAGTCAAGGACGCACGGCGTGTTCTTCGAAATTATATCAACTCCCAGATCACAGATGCTATACCCAGACTGCAGACAGATGGAAAGCCTGAATGTGCTCTGGACTATGTCATCCAACGCGAAATCAAAGCTGCCTTGAAGGAAGGTCGTGCACCCGTACTAGACGATCCGCGCATCAGAGATCAGATATACGGGTACCTTATCGCAGGGCACGATACTTCAGCTGGCACACTGTCCTGGATCATACGCCGACTGATGGCGAATCCAGAGGAGCAGGTCAAGCTTCGTTCCAGTCTTCGCGAGACGTATCGTGCCGCTTGGGACGAGAAACGCATCCCAACCGCGCAAGAGCTCACCTCTCACGCCCCCTACCTAGATGCGTTCCTTGAAGAAGTCCTCCGGTACAATTGCCCAGTTGTGACAATTATGATCGTGGCTAGGAGAGACACAATCATTCTGGGCCACGCGGTGCCTGAAGATACACCTGTCTTTCTGAACCTCACAGGTGCTTCCATGTCACGCCCTTCGGTTCCTGTTGATGAGAGCCTCCGAAGCAAGTCTTCAAAGTCTTACAAACCAGCCAGAGAAAATTGGGATGACATGGACCCTGAGATGTTTTACCCCGAACGATGGCTTGTTGAAGATCAGGATGGAAAAAAATCATTCAGCGCTTCAGCTGGTCCGACGCTAGCTTTCAGTGCTGGTAATAGGGGATGCTGGGGGAAGCGTCTTGGATATCTCGAACTACGTGTTGTTCTTAGCATTTTAATATGGGTTTTCAATTTCGAAGAGGTCCCAGAGGAGATTGTTAACTGGGATACGTATGATTCACTAGTCACGGCTCCCAAGGAGTGCTTCGTCCGATTGACAGAAGCATACCCTGGAGCAATATAACAATGCAGTCATATATAGGACAATATTTGCTGCCAAAAGTATAGTAAAGTGTCTATTTATTAAAATTAAATATTTTGCAAGATTGTTGTTGCGCTTTCAGTGGTTACGGCTGATTAGGATCACAATACATTAAAGAAATAGGCGGTAACTGTACAGCCATATGGTAGCCCGCATAGCCTCTTGCCAGCCCGACAAGGAAGCCAATTTTCACTAATGGTGGTGCAACGAAAGCGCAGCGAAAGCATAGCGCACCCGGAATAATACTTCCGTGCTCAGTCTCTGTGCCTCAAAATCTGACTTTGTCTGACTAGATTACGTGTAGGAATCCTAACCTGGCGAGCGTATACGGAAATTCGCCTTTTCAGCTGAGACAAATCCTTCTGTAGGGGGTTCGTCGTGTATGCTGACCTATTCTTACAGAAGCAGAGTGTCTCCACCCAAAGTGCGACGTTTTACGTCTACTCCCCCAAGGCGGACGCCGAATTTCCATGCAGCCGACATTTAGCAGCTACGGGATCCCGGCACGGAACGCTTCTCGATATCGCCTAGTAGAGACTACTAGGTTTGTCTCATTATCCATTCAGCCCTGAGCTTCGCCTGAATCCTTTCTGTGGACTAGGCTGGGATATGGTGCTGGCGGAAACCATTGCACGGTCTAATTATGAAACTACACAACTTTTCATAGCTAGTGAGGCAATTGTAGACTGGACTTATGCTCATTTTGTGAGAATTCCTCAGGAGAAAGTGGACAAATGTTTATAAGGTTTATATGCGGACTACTGTTTATGTGACCGTCCTTTGCCGTTCACATTGTAGATAGGCACTTCCTTCTGTCTCTTGTATCCAGGTCAAACCATGAAGACGACACTGCTGAGTGCACTTCTGGGTTGCACCAGTCTTACAGCTGCCCGCTCTCTCCCTACAGCCTATGATGAATTCAAAGTTGTAGCCAGAGATGCAGGTCTGTCTGATGCCGACATTCTCGAGCTAGGAGGGCGAGTCATTGCGACCAAGCGAGAGAGCAAAAATTCACTGGCCAGTCTCACTTGCGAAGCAGCCCTTCGTGCTCTTGGATCAAACGTGGTTGATACTGCACCAGTCAATCAAGAAGTCGCTTACGAGAACTGGTATGTCCATTGACTTCAGAATTCAACCCGCTATTATGATAACCATGCAACTGACCACCGACAGGTCCGCAACTTGCCATGCGATTCCAAGTTGCATCATCAAGCCTACGACCACCAAGCATGTTTCCACCGCTATGAAGATCATCAGTGGTCTGAAGTCTAGTTTTGCTGTGCGCAGCGGTGGACATTCGCCCAACCCGGGTGCTTCAAGCATTGACAAAACAGGAGTTTTGATCGACATGAAGGGACTATCGGATGTCTCAGTCTCATCTGATAAGAAGTCTGCTACTGTTGGTGCCGGTGCCCGATGGGGGCATGTGTATTCTGTCCTTGATGAAGCGAAAACTATCGTGATCGGTGCCCGCCTTCCCCAAGTTGGAGTTGGTGGTTCCATTATCGGAGGTACGTCAACTGACTTAAGTCTATAAAAGACTTGCTGACACACCGCATTAGGAGGCTACTTCCACATCTCCGGGCTCTATGGCCTGGCTGCCGACAACGTCAAGAGTTTCGAGGTAGGTGATCCTTCTCTGTAATTTTATCTCTCTTTGTCTAATCACTGTTGTAGATTGTCCTGGCCGATGGAAGCATTGTCAATGCCAGCGCTCAGAAGAATACTGATCTTTTCTGGGCCCTCAAGGGCGGCGGTCCTAACTTTGGCATACTCACTCAGCTTGAACTCTACACTGTCCCTACATACCTTGTCTGGGGCCAAATCAACATCCATTCCACCGACCAGGCTCTTGAGCTCATCGAGGCCTTTGACGAGTGGCAGAACAACGGCGCTTCCGACACCAAGTCCACGGTTGCCTTGAGCATCGGACTCGATTCTATTACAGTTGGTCTTACTTATGCAGAGCCTGCCGCGGATCCGCCAAAGGCATTCGAACCATTCTACGGCATCAAGCCACAGCAGGTTGCTGTCCCTCCTTCCAACATCACCTTTAATTTTGTCAACCAAATTATTGGATCAGGCAATGCAACAGGTCCCAGTCGGTAAGTTACCTATTTACGCAAGGCATGGGAAATTAATCGTGATTGCTAATATGTCTTTGAAGTCACGACTACCGCGGTATCAGTACCAGAGTCGATACCGACTTGACAAAGAAGATGTATGAGTTCTGGCGCGACCGTGCCCTGGCCGTTCGTGAGAAGACAGGTGCCAGCCAAGGCTTCAGCATCCAACACGTTGGGCCAAACTTGGCCAACCAAGGCAAGCTCAAGGGCGGTAACGCGCTCAACATCCCGTCGGGCAACCAACAATGTATGTTTTAGCAATGCGCACAAAGAACCAACTGACCAGATGCCTCACAGGGTGGACTACACTTGTTGACTGGGACGATGCAGCCAATGACGACCTTGTACGCAGCGTGTCCATTGACACCACTAACCAATGGGAAAAGCTTGGCAAAGAGCGTGGCACATACCTACCATTCCTCTTCATGAACGATGGCTCGCGAGACCAGGACCCCCTTGCATCTTATGGCGCGACGAATCTGGCCAAGCTTAAGAAGATTGCCAAGAAATTTGACACAAACCAGGTCTTCCAAAAGCAACAGCAGGGTGGCTTTAAATTGTCCAAAGTTGGAAAGGTCTAATCAGGCAAAATTTCCTAGTGCTTATTTATGTATCGCTTGCATGAGTTGAATAGGAAGGGAGGTTGTGGACGGGGTGGATTACTTTAGTGTAGAATTCACTCTAATTACAGTAAAGTGGCTGGGTTTTGGGTTTAGACCTGACCTCCTTCGGAGGGTTTCATCATCCAAACCTCAAGAGGTTAGTAAGTACTGCACTGCATTAGATGGCATGGGTGTTGATCAGACCCTACCTTCAACCCCCACGTAGCACACATGCTTGCTGTTATCGCTATCTTGGCTTTCCACAATTCCTTATTCAGTTCCCTCAGAGGCCCTGCCAAAAGAAAATACCTGTTTGGGTCTTTCGGATGTGATGATTCAACTCCGCGTAAGCAAGCCACACCGTTGGACCCTGGTAACATAACACAACACACTTCGGCAAATTATCACGGCAAGTAGCTGAGCAAACAGTACACAGCCCTATTAATCGGAGGCTAGAAAGCCACTAAGTCTTTGTCGCGAATGAAAGCGGCTAATTGATTCAATGTGAGTGGTAGGCTGTGTACTCTGTACGGGACGGTACACGAACGACCAACAAGCATATTTTCACCGGCGCCCTTCCCTGCGAAAGCCTCCGAACGCCCCACAACCCCTCTGAGCAGGGTCCCCTATCATCTGGCGTAGGCTTATTATTCAACATTCAAGTTGAGACCAACAAGGGTCTCCAGCGCTTAAAGCTCTATTCTCATGCCCCAGCTACTACTCCCTCCTACTGTTGATTTGTTAACACTTCGTCCAACCATTCTCCTGCCATTGTACAATCGCCACATCTGTTCATTCATTTTCCCTCACAATGGCGGCCCCTTCGTTTGACACTACGCCAGAAAATCAGGCTGGAATTCTACATTTCTTCCGGCAGCAGCTGAGATACAAGCCCCAAGCTGTCACCGGTGTCAGCCTCGAGGGAAAGACGGGCATCGTCACTGGAGCTAGCTCAGGCATTGGACTTGAGACCAGCAGGCAGCTTCTCGATCTTGGTATCAGCAAGCTTATTCTAGCTGTTCGCAACTTGGAAAAGGGCAACGCAGCCGCTGAGGATCTGGCCAAGGGCCGGAATCCTCCTCTCAAGGAGGGCACCATTGAGGTGTGGAAGTTGGATCTCGACTTTTATGACTCCATTACCGCTTTTGCCGAGAAGGCCAAATCTCTAACGCGGCTCGACATGGTGCTTATGAACGCAGGGCTTTGTCCCGCCAAGCGTGTTGTGAATGAACAAACAAAGCATGACGAGATTATCCAGGTCAACTATCTATCCACCGCTCTTCTCACTCTCTTACTTCTGCCTGTCATCAAAGCCACGCGCCTAAATCAACCCGGACCAACTCGCGTCACCTTCACATCCTCAGAAGTGGCAGCATGGTCAAAATTCAAGTACGACAATAGCATGAACATCATCAAGACACTGGATTCTTCCGAAAAGGGTTCAGATACACTTTCCCAAATGTTTAACTCTAAGCTTCTTGGTCAGTTCTTCATCGCCGAACTTGCTAAGCGAGTGCCATCATCTCTCGCCATTATCAACGGAGCCTCGCCTGGCTCAATTCATGACTCTCAGTTCAACCGCGAGATTGACCAAACCTTCTCGGGCGCTATGGTGAAGAGGGTCATGAAGCATGTCGCTAACACGTCAGCCAATGGTGCACGTATGATGACAGATGCCATTGTCAAGCATGGTGAAGAGACACACGGACAGTTTTTGTCTTTCCAGAAGTTGGTACCGTAAGTTCCCCCTTAGCTAGAGCCATTATGAACAGGTTATTGATCGTACTAGTATGGCGCCAATCATCTATACCGATACCGGGAAGAAGTGCAGTGAGCAGCTTTGGAAGGAAACTATGGAAGAGTTGGCATTTGCCCAACCTGAGAGATTGATCGAGAGTGTTTCGGCTTAGGTCTCACGTTCAAGTAAATGAGTTTAGAGATGTGATACAATAGCACCAGAGCTGTTTTCGGCAGTATCAGCGGGGGAAGCCGTCTCTTTTTCTACTAGTCAGAGGTGCAAATGTCTACTACACACAGCGTTGGCCAGTTATGATACATCTTCACGATAGTGATGATGAGAATAGAACCATATAATTGACAGTACCCCACACATATAATCGAGCCCATGGTGTGTCCTACTATAAGGGACTATATACTTTGTCTTTCCTGTCTATCCTTATCTAGCCAGAAATTGTCTGTAACTTGTAAGCCGTACACTACTAGTACACTGCTTGGTCGTCTAATCATTCCCTTCCACCTAACTCTACTTACTTAACTAACGCAGTCGCTATTTCTTCCGACTTTATGAGCTTGCTCTCGGCCATAAGCATCACCGACAAAGTCTCCCATGTCTCGAAAAGATCTCGTTTCCGTACATCCCAAGACCTTTAGCGCTGAGTTGGACTACATATGCTTTTGTGGGATCAAAATGTTTCCCAGATTTGCAAACCTGATGCGATTTGTCATACGTACCATGATTCTATGAAGGTTCAGAGAATCTTAGTGACACTACAACATGGAATCTGAAACGGGGAACTCTATGGCTTCCTCTCCCTTCCTCATCATAAAGTTATTACTAACCTCTATCAGGCTCATATAAACCTCAAATATTTATAGCTATTTAATAAGGAAGCCAGAAGTAGCTTCCTAGCCTTACTTATTATGTAGCTTATCTCGAACAATAAGACTTATAGAAGCATGCAAAAAGTTTGTACACCAGCGTTAATTGATCATTGATTAGATAGCTTTATGTGCAATTGATTGACTGGTATAACCTTACTAGAAATCTCGACAAAATATCAAACGTAGAGTGATTAGATATTCCTAATACGCCATGCCTGACTCTTGATACAATCAGAACAGTCCCAACAACCCTTATCACTCCAGCTCAATTTACTAGAGCCAGCTGTATCCCACTGGATGTACTTGAGCTAGTGATATCCGATTGCGCACTTGCCATACGACTCAGAATAAGCTAATGCGACGCAATCGGGGTTTACGTTGCATAGAGCTGCGCAGCGCTCTTCAGAGTCCTGATTGGGGAATTTAGAAGGCACCTCTTCGTATGCCCAAGGAAAGTAACCCTCATACTAGCAGACCAAGTCACTGGATAGATCGTCTTTGATCTCACAAACCGCCTCTTCGCTTATAATAGAAGGAGCGCAAGTTACCTTAGGCAATGCCGCGGCCTCTTCAACCAAGTAATTATCCCGTTCCCTATCAGTGCAGAAACAGTTGTAACAACTCTGCTCACTCCAATCCAGTAAGCCTTCAAAGTAACCAGGTGTAAATGAGCTATCATGGATAGAGCGAGACAAGAAGACACATTTATTTAAATTATAATTCCAAGCTGAGGCCTTGTACCGGTGGGGCATATGGAAATAAAGGGCTAAGCAGTGGTTAGTGTCGACCTGCTAAAGATATTCTTTATCTTGAAGTGTAAAAGTGTTCCTGAACGAGCCGGATTGATCACAATCAGCCTGCTTGTAGTTCTTGACAGGCGTGCATCCGTCAGACAGGGCAAGCGTACACTGAGGGATTTCCGACTCGGTAGCCGTAGGTACGTAGGATGAGACAAAGGTGGTCAGAGGCTTGGTAGGTGATAGGACCACAGTCGTGTGCTCGGGGATTTGAGTGGCCGAAAGGGGGGCAGAAGAGAAGGTTTCACTAGTACTGTCACTCTTAGTAGAGCAATCATTTGAGCACGACCAGCAGCCCAGAGAACTCCATGCAAGTATAAACCCAGCCGAGCTCTGGTCCACTGCCTCTTGAAACACGGTGGTTGTGAAGGCTGCGTTGCTAAAAATACACCTTCTTCGCGCATCGTCGTATGCTGAGGCGGCGCAGCCATCCAACTGGAAGCAAATGACTACACACTGGAGGGAACTTTGCTGCAGTGTCTCTTTATCAAAGTCGTGGGTGGTGTGGGGGCTGAAATCACTGGTGTCAAGGCTTCCCATCTGTTCACAGATAAGATCCAACGATGGCGAGCTGAGTTTATGACAAGTAGGGCAAGATGTAGCGGAGGGGGTGATGGAAGTCATCACAGCCGTTGGAACAGTATGCTCAGGGATGTAAGTGGCCGATGTTGGCGCAAACTCTGAAGCAGTCGAAATATCTGCTGGGTTCGCAACTTAGCAACCCTGGCATTCGAAGCAATCGAAATCATTCCAGATCAAAGATCGTTGCTTGTCAAGGTCAATACCAGCAACGCCCAGCCTGTCGCCGAGCATCAAGCAGAAAGTCTCTTGACCCAAAGTGTTCAACGCAAAAGCTTTGCAGCTAGTGCCTTCTTGTTTGCACAGCAGCGCACAATCTGCCATGGAATTCTGTCTGGGGTTGCTCCATTTGGCACGACCCCATGTACCAACTTTAGGGACTCCATAGGCCAAGCAGGCTCGAGGTGCGTCAGGCTGACTGTTTTCATCAGCAGGTCCAAGTTCGAATATCATTCTCTGTTCCTGTGGACACGTCTTCAGTGGCAGGCATTGACATAGTCGGTGGACCATTTGCGAAGATATTTGATAGGCTGTGGACATTGCAAGCTGTGGACACACCAGATGCTGTTTGGTCATCGTCCGAAGTAGGGTCATATGCTGCACTGGACGGCGCATCCATTGTAGAAGGCTTACCGGTGGTGACTTGAATGTTCGGTGTCTCAGTTGTGGGAGATGCAGTCGCTGGGCTAGTTGTGGTGCGAGGAGTAGGTACACCACCCTCGTTGCCAAAATTGATCGCCACATCGTCGATGTTATCAGGAGTGACCTGGTTAGACATAAAGATAGAGTCGACATAAATGATTGCAATTCCGCCAATCGGACAGGTGAAAGAGAGTAAGAAGGTACCCTCTGTATGAGGAACATCCGTCTGTGTTAGGATGGTAGCCCACTGGATGACCTGCCTCGAGCTAATAATATTGGACATGTAAAGTTCAAGATTGCCAATTGAAGCGCTGATATCGCACATGTTGACACTGATGGTAGTAATCGCGGCGTAAAAGAAACGAACAGTGTACTTGTTTTTGGTGTTGAGATCGCTAACCTGCTGCGAAATACGGACGGCGTTTCCAACGGCTCGCTTGCGCCCGGCCGGGCTACCAGTAGCCGACAGCTCGACGCATCCCTGTTCTTTGCTACCATCGCCTGTGCAGCCCTTGTTGAGGAGGATCTGAGCTTCGCCTTCAACGGAGAAGCCAGGGACCGGGTTACCGACAGTGCCTCTAGTGGCAAAGTTTCCACCTGCGATTTTGTTCTTAACAATAAGTGGTCCCTCGGTCTCGGAAGAAGTTGGATTCGCTGTCATGGTTACATCTTTGGTGGTAGTGATGCTGGGAGGATGGGGTTTGCATCGACTTGCAAGTGCAGCATTGAAGTTGCCTAAGATGACCAATGTCATCAAACCTAGAACTGAACGCATGCTGAGAACTTGGCGTAGCCAGTGTTCAAACAGATACAGGGTAAAAATCGAATCCAAGTTCAGCAAGAGTGTAAGTCAGAGTCATTAAGAGCGGTACGTTTACTTATAAAAGACAGCAGCCATAAAATCGCAGAAAGCAAATTACCATTACCCAATATCGACATTTGGTCAGCATTCAGCTGGTGTCAACAGCACCATTTCCACGTCAATTTTAAGACTAAATATTTGAGGGCCAAATTGATCTTGACTAGTTGACGCCTCGTTCTTCCCATTGGTAGATAAATGATCAAGTCTCCGAGTAAAATGTGCCAGACATAATAGTTACCATCCATAACCCCTCTTTCGCCAGGCAAAATAAAAAAAAACTCCACCAAAACTCACCAACTTCACTTATATAGAATTTGGCCAAATTGATAGAAATGCATAAAACCATTCATTTAAGAAGTCATAAGTAGATTTATCTATTGTACTCTGTTTTTTTTTTCCTATCCGCCGTGACCGCCTGGTTGGTTGGTGGGGTATGTTTTCCTCTCTGACTTCGATGATAGAACTAGCCTCCGATTCTGACTCTTGCTTGCATAAAGAGATAAATTCCACCCCGATAGGCATATGACGAGTTGCCCCTTCTGATATGGACTCTTTACCAGCTAGAGTCTCTCCAAGAGTTATAAAACATTTGTTAGGATTTGGCACCGCCTTCCTCTTCTTCCCTCTTTTTAGCCAAGCCAATTCTTCCTCTAGGCTGGCAATCCTCTGTGTATGCGCCGCTACTGTCTGCTGGTGAGCTTTAAAGCCCTTGGCTATCACATTATACCGTCTCCGCGTCTTTGGTGTTTTATTCAATCCAAGATCATGAATTTGACGGCTCGTCTATGGCATATCGTCCGAGCCAAGATACGGCCTGGGTTTAGGAGTCACTCTTGGACTTCCGTTTGGCCCATCTTATTGGATTTCAGGGTGCCGTAATGCTTTTGTACGTAAAATTGGCCAGTTTCCAGTGACCCTCCAGCCTGACAGTATGTTCTTCTTGGTCATTCCAACTCGGCGAGCCTTGGCGTAGGCCCTAATAAAGTTGACCTTATCCATTGGAGCGGAATTAGTCAACGAAGCGAACTTTTCCAACTCTCGTCGATATGTAGCCTTTAATGCATTGAATACTCTATTGTCTAGTGGCTGGAGTCCATGAGAGTAGTGTACTGATAGATAGTAGCAATAAACGTTGTTTAAAAAGCACGTGGCCATCCATTTATCCTTCTATCACTCAGCGCTGATCTTCAGGTGGGGAAAATAGAGAATATACTGTTGTCTGGCTTCTATAACCATCTAAAATGATTAGTCTAGCGTCTGACTCGTCAGTAGGCGTTATCTGGGGCAGATAAACTCTTTCAAGCCATTCAATGCCTATGTGGTTATTAGTCCACCCATTAGGCGATATTATATAATACCAGTCTGCTATCTGCTTGAACTCCTCAAGAAACCATTATTTCTGTAGTTCTTTTCCCTTGAAGATTATGCCAGGAACTAAAGCGCGGCCGTTAGCAGTAATAGCTTCGATAAATGAAGTCCAATTTTGAGTTTATGGTCCCTTGAGAAACGCCTTATGCTTCGGGTCTGCACTTCCAATAACCAGGCTATCTAGACCTGAACCTAGAGGATTAGTCGGTCAAATTTCGAACATTGACAAGGGATAGAGGTATATGCTTGCCGAAACCAGTCATAATACCCCCTTTATCGACATTAATGGTATTTTCAGGCTTAATCTAGCTATACTGGCTATCCCGGATATTAAAGTACTAATAAACCGCTCTAGGTGTGAAAGAGTCGAACCTCTTGGCTTCTTAATGTCTACCCATCTTGGTCTTTAGGTCTGCATGGCAATTAATAAACTTGGTTACTTAGTTGTGTCCTAAGTCGAGATGTTCGCCCTGCTGTCTCAGTAGGCCCATAATACAAGCGCGGATTTGACTATGGGATAGAGCATAGCCTAAGGACTCCTGACAAGGAATCCAGAAAGCCAGCCTATCCTCTTATCTCTTGGATAACCGTCGATAAGGGTGGATCTACTCTTTTACGGTCCCGTGGCCGTGAATTCTATCGATTAGAGTCCATTGGGGCACTCCCCGTCTATAAGTGGCTTAAAGAGGTAAAAAGCCATTGTCAGTAATATCCAATATGGCCTCTGCTATATCGTCATCTATGTATTTCTATCGAAGTCTTGACCTAGGTATTTTCATATCGTTATTAAAGATAAGGACTAAAAAGCAAGGCAAAGAGCGGTAAGGAATTTAGTAATTAAGCTAATGACATTTCCATAGCATAGCATACATAGATCGCATACCCCGCATAGCCTTATAAGGTCAGAACCATTACATCTGATTATTTTTATAATTAATAGAGGTAATTTCTTTTAAGTGGCTATGCATTTAGATTGATTTTTATATAAGTGAAGTTAATGAGTTTTAATGGAGCCTTTTTTATTTTGCCTGGCGAAAGAGGGGTTGTGGATAGTAATGGGTGGAAAGAATTAGAATATATAAGCATTTTGTTATATGAGCAGAAGGCAGGCGTTAAAGCCAATAAGAGGTTGCATAAAAACTAAATTTATAGGCCTTCTAGCATGGGTGCTAAAACCCGCACTTTAATGGCGAGGCATAGTGTAACGGGGATCGAACCCAAGAGCTTCGGGGCAATATCGGTCACGTGTTCCCGCCCCATCGAGGAGGTCTAGACCGGAAATCCCTCACACAATTGAAAGGGACAAGCTTTAGTCTTGTCACATTACAGAGGCCATTATCGTTCTACCTAATTGCTACAGTGAACCCATTACAAATAATATAAGGTCTCTATTATAATAAGACTAAAGCTTACTGCTTATTCTATTATATGCAGAATTTGCAGGTAAGCCCCCTAGAGAGGATTTAGCTACCTAGCTGAAGTTCTCCCGAGGTTCGTAGGTTTAAACCCTATTACACTTAAAGCTATTAGAGAATTAGTCTTCTTTCATTTCCTCTGTAAGGTTAAGTGTATTATTTGCAGGAGTAGTAGGGTTGTTATTAGCAGCATTCCATTATTAGACAGGAGTAATTAATTATTACAGGTCAGGCTCAGGGATACAGGTGAACGGGGAACGCTTCAGGCGGGATAGGTTCTATTGCTACGGATAGGCACTGACGGCAGGTCAGGCTCTATTGACAAGACGTAGCTTGAGGAGCTTCGTTTGGGAGCTATCTGTTACAATTGGTTACCGTAACAGCGCGATAAGGCCCTATAAGCAGCTGTAAGCACTACAGTAATTGCGACAATAGCAATTATGGCCCAATCTTTTGCCCAGTAGCTTAACAGTTAGGTGCAACCGTTACATTTTAGAGCACTCACTTAACTAGAGCACCCGCTTATTAAACACGTTAATTAGTCGTATAGGCCACGATGTGATAGACGTTCCAAAGCTAAGAAGCAAAAAGTAAAGGGAACTAGGGCTAAGGCTCGTAGGGTCCGGATGATGTGCGGAACCTGGGAAGTTACAGCTAATCTCAAGATAGCTAACTACTCTGCAGCAAGTCAGCACATATGAGAGACACCATAATTACCCTAAGGGCTGAGTCCATGACTAGCATTTCGGATCTGGATTTCGACATTTGAGAAGCGAGGATCACGAACCTAATTGCAGAAGGTGTATCATGAGAGAATGCTGTGCGGCATGCCTACGCAAAATCATATCAATTCGCTCAAATGGCAACAAGCATTGTATTCTGAATTGCACGAATTGTTATCGAATCTGGTGAGATCTACTTGCATCAAGTCCAAGTATTGGAATTTATGAATTTTGAGCATAGCTATGGGTCTGGTTATGAAGAAAACCTTCCCCTCCCACAAATGCTCAGCCTGGTTCTCATTTGGAGTGCAGACTTCGCGCCATCAAGATGACCGCAGACTGGCGAGATAGAAGTCAGCCGACCATATGCAGTGTCGCTCAAGGTACATCATAAGGCAGAAAAGACCGACAATCAGCTATCTGGCCGGGCTGAAATATGAATGCACAATGCTCCAGGTTCGGTGTGCTGACCACCCTTCTGTCATGCTTTTATCCATGTGTCCTATGCTCATTGGTGTTGAGGAATGCAGCCGCCTTGCAAAGACTATCATCAATGGATGTTACATGTAAAAGAGGCGAACAATGATAGAAAGCCAGGGGGCACGATGAGTTTTAGCGTGACACAAATAGAGCCCTTAGCATCGCTAGAGTTTGTCTACAAGCTTGACCTATTGTTTGCTTATAACCCACAAGCAGCCATAAATTTGTTCTAATCATGGCTGAAATTCCACTTGCCGTCGCCGGAATTATCCTACCAGTTGTTTCTAGTGTTTCGTCGATAGTAAAGTGGTTCGATGGGGTTGTTGATCTTAAGAAATTCGTCGAAAACAAAAAAACTACTCTCAAACGCCTCGGTATCGAAATTGATTCATGGACAGCGATAATTGCCATCATCGAGAAATCGCAGGGTCCGAGAGGTAGTGCCAGCGAAATAGTCTCCAAGTCATGCTTGAAAGATTTGTACAAGTATCGTTCCCACCTTCTGGAGATCCGACATAAAGTAAAGAAGTATACTGGTATAAAGACGCTGAGTACAGTAGTGAATGAACTACAAGAGCTCTTCGACATCTTGAGAAAGGAAGACATAGAGAACAAGGCTAAGAATTGTCTGAAAAAGATGGGAGTGTATGTGACTAAGAACTTGCACACGAGAGAGTACTGATGATAACACATGATAGGATACACAACTCTGACACCATCGATCAATTACTGAAGCTGCAGAACACGAGCACAGCTCAGCAGAGGGGTATTAACAACATCGAAAGCTCACAGGCAGACATCAAGGCAACTCAACTGGAAATGATGTCAATGATACAAGAGTCCTTGCGGAAGAGGGAAACGCCCTCTACCATGCCCCCACAGCTACGTGAGCAGCTGGAATTGGTCAACCGAACAGTGGAGAACCTTCAAGACTCTCTGCGTCGTCCCTCAGATGTACTGAAGGACGAAAGCCCCAAAGACTCTTGTTCTAGTGACGACGACGCTACATCATGCGACACGGCTGATACAACCTTGAATGATATGCTATCATGGGAGGCGAGAGGTATGGGGTCTTTATTCTTTCCCAAATACCTTTCTTCCATAGAGCTCAGCTCGATAACAAGCTGTCTGGAGGCTTACGTTTGGCTAATCATGCTATAGAAACACCAAAATCTACCTACCTCAGTTCCGATCATGGTACAATGACTGAAGCCCCAGTTATTTTCCCACCATTCAAGGCATTGTAAACATCTCATCTAAATACTTCACAGAATTCTATGCTCATCATTTATAGACTATCTACTGCTTTACAACA
The DNA here is from genome assembly GCA_017656745.1 of Fusarium mesoamericanum. Classification (NCBI taxonomy): domain Eukaryota; kingdom Fungi; phylum Ascomycota; class Sordariomycetes; order Hypocreales; family Nectriaceae; genus Fusarium; species Fusarium mesoamericanum. Next base: position 436,805 of record JAGDUS010000022.1, on the reverse strand, counting down.
AAACCTTTCCCAAATCCATAGCGCAGCCAGCGAGGACATCGACACAGGAGAAGACGGCAGTCCATGGGTGGCTGGCTGTTTTTATCAGACGAGCCCAAGCCAATTCCCTGTGTTAAAAGTCTCTGAAGACGACTGGAACGAGGGTTTTCACTTTGGTTTCGGCAATACTAGCGCCGAAGGTGTCGTCTCATTCCACATCGGACTTCCAGAAATCCAGCAAGACGAGCTTCGTCAGGCCTGGAAAGATGGCAATTTACTCATTGAGGGTGACTTTACTACGCGTCGATTTTCCGTAATGTTGTCACCAGTCGCACGAGCGGACAAGGTTGCACCTCTAAGCCTGTTTCGGAGATCGACGCTTCAGGTGAAGAAGTTCAAGCTGCTCCTACACTGGAATTTAATGGATTTAGGCACTAAAGCAAAAGTCTACCATCGCCTGGCGAAGTTGGAAAGTATTTACCAAATGGTCGAAACCGTTCACTGTGAGAAGTTTGCATCCCAGGCTCCCATTCTCGACGACAGAATAGTTTGCATCACTATTCCCTGGAAAAAGTATCAACAGTGGACTCAAGGAATGTCGAAGGATGCTGCTTTGGATGCCCTGTGGGAGCAAGGGATCCTAGCCACTCTTCCGGTACTAGTGAGCTTGAGAGACGGAACGCTGGATCCTCGTGTTTGGTGCGAAAGCAAAATTAAGCGTCACGGGCGGAATGTGACACAATTCAACGAAAAGAGTGTCCATGCGATCTTCCAAGAGGTAAGAGTACAAGCCTAGGACCATCAAGTTTAATAGTCTGACTGATAGACCACCAGTATACCTATAATGGGCTTTGCTTCCCAGAGGACCATGAACTCTGCGAGACAAGATTCATCATTGTGATCCACAACACAGCACAAGCACATGACTGGGTTGATTTTATTCGAAAAAGTCAATCTAAAGACACAATGTGTGTTACTCACTTCGATAGTCTCGCTTTAGACAGCGAGTCTATTGTGAAAAGATTCATGGACTATCATAGCCAGAAACCTAATACGTCTTCTGGATGAAGTGATGTGAGCGAGTTGGAAAATGCTAAATCTTTTGGTTTTATTTGAAATTATGTATCAGACTAAAATGTTTAATAAGCAAGCCAGTCAGACAAGTAAGCCGGTTGAAAATCCCTTACCTAGTCCTACAGTCCCAAATCAACTCTGGCAGAGTTGATTTTATTGGCTCACTTTAAACCTAGCAGGGTTGATTATTACCGAGGTATTAAGTTGATTTGACATTAGTGCCGATCGGAACAGGGGCTTAGAGATACGACACGGACGATAAAGGAGTTAATGAGTGGGTCTGTTATTTGAGACGCGTCTGTTAAGGGGTTCTGCTACGTATCCATATCAGTCGCTAACACTAATGCTCAAATCTCTCGTTAGTTTGTGTTAGTGTTTGTTATATCCGTTAGAATAACTCCAAAAGGTCGTAAGGATCCTCGCATTGGATGCACAGAAATGGCTAGTGGCAGCGACCCTTGTCTAGTTATGCATGAGACAAATGTGTCAAAGCTCAGCCTCACTAATAAGTGGCTGTAGGGTATTGGTGTCAATTGACGTCTTGACAGGTTTAAGGACATTAGAAGACTTTGAATGTAAAATAAACTGACAGTATTTAATTTAAGATGATTATGACTTATGCCTCCTGATAAGCGCTTTCCGAAATCACAACCCTTTATACTTTTTACTTGAAATGACAAAAAACAGAAGATTCAAGTGTTGTTAGCTGTGCAGCATTTGATGAATGTTCATCAAACCGACAATCCGTCTAGCACACGTGACGTAGAGATATGCCATCTAATCTTATCTTATCTCAAAAATCAACTCAAATTGATCAGAATAAAGTCATGGAACATTGGTCGCAAGTTTTGTCTACTAATTAAGATTAAAGACCACAACTAGCTGAACCATTGACACATGCTATTGTACTCCCTATCCTCGGTTACTATGGCTTACTTGGCTTTAGAGCCAAATTCATATCAGCGGAACGAACACGCGATAAGAAAAGTCTGATGAGGCTCCGCTATTCCGGTGTCATATGCCAGATATGCTCAAGACTCGGATCCACATGAAGCCATATCAAAGCAGCAACTGTGGATCTTTAAGGGTTACCGAGGCTCTTGTTAAATTAATTTACCGTCTAAAAGGTACTTGACGTCTGAGTTTTGTCTGTATCTTGGCTTTATCTTGTATCTCGATGCCAGACGCGAAGCATAGTACACTCTTTTTAATCTTCCACTACGCGTGCTGTCATTACCCTCTTTTTTTCCTTCATTCTACCGACTCATTGGAGTTTTCTCAGCATTCTAGGTGAAGATGGGCATGGTAGATCAACCATCAAAAGGCCAAGAGTCAATCCCAGGTGACTTTGCTGCCGTTCAAAAGTCAATCATTGACCTTCTGAACCAGCCTGACTACGATGATGGAAGCGCCGGACCCGTTCTCGTGCGTCTTGCTTGGTAAGTCTATAAAGCATCCAAGATGTGCGATTCGATTATTGATCTGTTCCCAGGCACTCATCCGGCACATACGACAAAGTAACTGACACAGGCGGTTCCAACGGCGCTGGCATGCGATACGAAGCTGAAGGTGGAGATCCTGCCAATGCCGGCCTGCAGAATGCTCGTGTTTTCCTTGAGCCTGTTAAACGTCTTCACCCGTGGATAACATACTCTGACCTCTGGACACTCGCTGGCGTGACGGCGATCCGAGCCATGGGTGGTCCCGAAATTGACTGGCTGCCGGGACGAACCGACTTTGTCGATGACAGTAAGCTTCCGCCTCGTGGTCGTCTCCCAGACGCAGCACAAGGAGCAGAGCATATCCGTCACATTTTCTATCGAATGGGATTCAACGATCGCGAGATCGTAGCCCTTAGTGGTGCACATAATCTTGGTCGTTGCCATACTGCAAACTCTGGCTTTGAAGGCAAATGGGTCAACAACCCTACCCGGTTCTCCAACCAGTACTTTCGTCTTCTGCTATCGGAAAACTGGACTGAAAAGACAATTCCCGAATCTGGCATGCTCCAGTTCTCCTCCTTTGATCAAGATACAGAGGAGGAGTTGATGATGCTTCCCACTGACATAGCACTCACCACGGACCCTGAGTTCTCCAAGTACGTGCAATTATATGCAAAGCACAAGGATGTATTTTTCAAAGACTTTACAAAAGCATTTGCAAAGTTGCTGGAGCTTGGAATAGCAAGAAATTCGGAAGGTAAGGTTATCAACACTGATAATCAGAAGGGAGGTTATCGGAGTGCGCCAAAAAAGAGTGATTCGACACCTGCTACTTCAGGTCAATCAGGAGCATCCAAGACTGGCGGATGTCCTGTGATGCACCACAAGGCAAAATTATAAGAATCGAATTGGAAATACAATCATGTACTATTGCTAGTTTAGAAATTTAGAAATATTTTTATTAGATGCAGTTTATCCATACATATATCAACCTAACAGTTGGTGAGCACTCCTTGGACAGTGGTTTCTCTGTGACATACGAGCCCCGGCTTTATCTTCTAACATGCATGTGGCGCTCAAGACAGAAATGGGGCTATGCAGCGCTGTCATGTTTATAAAATCCCAGCAGAATAAGTTACCAGATCTTAGTAAGCCTATTTCCGAGAAACTGAGTACAAGCTAAGTCAGATTGTACTTGACTGACTCCGACTATTAGACAAATGATGCTGGATATGTATCATATATTAAGTCACCCTGGATCCAGAAATCGATACCGGGGCTTACCTTTTCTGAACAGGGGTATCTAGCGAAGGAGCTGTATCCACCTGTTTTGGACGGGAGTTTGGGTTACACCCATTAAAGTTCTCGACAGATGGCTTTGTGGGGTATGGCAGTCATCGAGTGTAACATGATCGGTATGAGCAAGGTTCTGAATGGCTAAGTTTATGTTTTTGAGTTTGCCAATGTCATGCAACAGATTGAAAAGTAACATATCAGTAGATCGGTTCAATCCTACCGTTTAAACGGACTAATGTCGAGAAGACTTTGAATGCTATCAACGAAACACTGCGTGCTTGGTGGCATAACTTTCACTCTAGAAGGGCCGCATAGATGTACACCTTGAACCTATAGCAGATAGGGTACAAATGTATCAATTGAATCTATGACTTAATTGTCTCGGCAATCTCAGACAGTTATTGATATCTCTTAAAACATTGACTCAATCCCCACGGTCTGTCATCTTGCCCTGCCTCACTTTACTAAGAGTCATCCGTCGTAAGTACCAGCCACTGTCAACTAACGAGTCTAGCTAGTCCCACTAATGACCCGGGTTAGATGGCGCAGTCTTCTTCAAAGTGAGAGGCACCACTTCATCAGACTTGGCCGATGTTGAAGCATTCCAGCCGACAGTGTACACACCCTCAATGTCCGTGTCCTGCCTATACCAGAGAGAAAGCATAGATCCAGTTTCCTCAGCCATGAAAAATGTTCCGTAGAACATAAAGGTTGAGATGTAGTTATTGGTATCGGCGGTGCTGTTGACCATTTTGACAGATTTAGAAGCAGACGACGGACCAGGCACGACGAGGGACTTGTTGGACCATGTAGGATGTCTATCGCCCGGAAGGTCTGTTTTGTTGGGGGAACCAATCAATCCATCGTCAGATAGTACGACTAAAGTGTATTAGCAATTTGTATTAAGTGTTGTGTGTGAAAGTAGTTGACTCACATTGGATCGGTGCAGCCTGGTCATCATCAAGACGGCTGAAGTTACCTACGTATAGCTGATCTGTTGAAGGATTAGCAACCACTTAATGTACTATCAGCCAAGATCAGTCGTACCGCCTGAGGAGAAAAGCGAAAGACCACCAACGTCAGGGCCGTAAGCATAGAGGGAAAATGGTTTCGTGTTATCGGCTGCAGCTACATAGGTAGCAAAAGCTGGCAATGCAGCCTTGACAAAATCTGAAGTACGCATAACTATTGAGCTGTGGGAAAGAATGGGTGTAGGTAGAACTATGTGTGCTGGATCCGCTTATGGGCAAATTTAACGGAAGGAAATGATAAGTGATATAGTAAAAGAAAGGTTGAAATAAGACCGTGCCACGGGACATGCGGAGGTGACGAGTATCCGCTTACACAACGGTTCGGGTTAAAATTAATCGCTTACGCATTTCATGCGCCTTGTTTTTACGGGTTCTCCCACAAGAACTGAGGGTTAGTCTGCAGATAAGACGTGATGTGGGCAGCAAGCCGAGAAACGTTTCGATCGCCATTCCAGGAACCCATTTTAGGTTTAGGCTCAGGAACGGCCCGAAGTTTCTCTCCGGGTGGCCCTTGTTTCAAGCTGACTCTAACTACCGTTACTGTGAAGGGCGTCGTCGGCAGATCCGTAGATCGCATAGTCACCAATGAAAAGACCAGCTTGTAGGTCTCATGCCTAGAGAATCATGGTATTTAAGAGCAGTAGAGGAAGTTGTCCAGTACGGATATTAACTCCCAACCATCTTTATTCTTCATCTTTCTCTCTTGTATTGACACCTTTCTTCCTGCTTGGATTCCTTGACAAGCAATTCCTTTGTCCGCCATGCGGTTTCATCATCTGCTTTCCGCCGGGCTCTTTGGGCTTGCGCAGGCGAATTCCCATCGTCATGCTATGCTCCATCGCCGAGCATCTTGTGATGGTAACACCGCTTCCACTAGATCAACCTGGTGTGACTACTCTATAGACACTGATTATTCCACCGAGGTGGTTGATACCGGTGTCACCAAGGAATATTGGCTAGAGCTGACTGATGTTACTGTTGCTCCGGATGGCTACTCACGCTCCGCCATGGCTGTCAATGGTACTATTCCAGGCCCAACACTGTTTGCCGATTGGGGTGATACTGTCGTGGTCCATGTTACCAATTCTTTGACCACATCGCTCAACGGTACCAGTATGCACTGGCACGGAATCCGTCAGAACTACACCAACCAATATGATGGTGTTTCATCTATCACCGAGTGTCCCCTTGCAGTTGGGGAGACCGTCACCTACACCTGGAAAGCTACCCAGTATGGTTCAACATGGTACCATTCGCATTGGGCTCTCCAGGCTTGGCAAGGTATCTTTGGTGGTATCATCATCAACGGTCCCGCCACTGCAGACTACGATGAAGATCTTGGTATGGTCTTTCTGAACGATTGGGATCATCAGACCGTTGATGAGCTCTACTACTCAGCCGAGACAAGTGGACCCCCCACGCTGGACAACGGATTGATCAACGGCACCAACGTGTATGGAGACGACGATGACTCGTCCCAGACTGGTTCCCGCTTCAACGTGTCGTTCGAATCTGGAACCTCATACCGTATGCGATTGGTCAATGCTGCAGTAGACACGCATTGGAAGTTCTCCATCGACAACCATACTATGACAGTCATTGCAGCAGACTTGGTACCGATCGAACCATATGAAACAACGGTACTTGATATGGGCATGGGTTAGTGCAGTAATCACGTCCGCAAAGTCATCTCTTACTAACCTTGACTAGGTCAACGATACGATATCATAGTTACCGCGGACCAAGCCGACGTTGCCGATAACTTCTGGATGCGTGCTATTCCTCAATCAGCGTGCTCAGACAACGACTCCACGGACAATATCAAGGGTATTGTCTATTATGGAGACAGCCCTGGCACGCCCTCGACAACTGCATATGATTACACAGATGGCTGTGACGACGAAACAGACAATCTCGTACCTTATATCTCCAAGACTGTTGATGACGCGAACTGGAGTGACCTCGAGACAGCAACAGTTGGAAAGAACACAGCTGGTCTGTTCAAGTGGCAGCTCAACAGTACCAGCATGCTGATGGACTGGGCAAACCCAACTCTGGCTCAGATTATGAATGGCACAACTGAGTTCGAGACAGATGATGCTGTCATTGAGTTGAGTGAGGCAAGTCAGTGGGTCTACTTTGTTATCGAGACTACCTTGGCAGTCCCGCATCCCATCCATCTTCATGGTCATGACTTTTCCATCCTTGCTCAAGGAACTGGTACCTACTCGTCTTCTGTGACTCTGAACACGAGTAACCCACCTCGTCGCGACACGGCCATGCTTCCAGGAAACGGATATCTCGTCATGGCATGGGAAACAGACAATCCTGGTGTATGGCTATGTCATTGTCATATCGGTAAGTTTGATGAACCATGAAATGTGACACAACTTGCTAACTGTACTCTAGGTTGGCATACTTCTGAGGGTTTTGCTCTACAGTTTATTGAGCGCGCGAGCGAGATTCCTGATATTACTACATCAAGCTATGTTTCTGATGTCTGCGATAGTTGGACTACCTTTCAGAGTGAGAACTCGATTGAGCAGGAAGACTCTGGCGTTTAAGTCGCGTGGCTTACCTTTTTACCGTATTGGAAAACATACATATAAGCTAGATATTTCTATTAGGTTAATTGTTATCAATTTGACTACGTTGATGTTATCTACGCAGACCTTGTTTCCTTGAGCCTGATTCGAGGTTCTTTTCGTAACGCCAGAGGGAAAAAAAGTTATGATGACAGTAGCAAAGGATATTGCGTATAACGGTAATAGGTATTGATTGAGATAGTGCGGCAAAGTTTTTATCTATACGGATGTTGCATGTATCTAAGCTTAATCCTGGTAAATAGCTTTGTCATTGCCAAATCGGTAAGTTCTGCGATGAGCCACGAAATGGAATACATTTGCTAATTAATCTCTATGATGGCATGCTTTTGAGGGCCTTGCTCTACAGTTTGTCGAGCGTGTAAGCGAGTTACCTGATATCACAACGTCGAGCTATATCCAATGTTTGCAATGCTTGGATTGCGTTCCAGGGCGAGTACTCGATTGAGTAGGAGGATTTAGGCATTTTGATGACTTTGTAACAATATTACTTTTTTTTGCTCTATCTCTTAGCTCACGTCCAGGCACCATCAGTTACCTTGACGTTATTGATAGCACTGTAATAATATGAACTGTTGCTTCACCTGAAATGATCGGGACTATTGGTTACGAATATGTAACTACCTATAGTCTTGAAAGCTACAGAATCTCAGGCAAACACGTATTTGATATGATTATATAACCGCCAAACTGAAATCGTCTTATTTGCCCGAGCTCGTCACTGTATAGACTGAGCAGGCTAATGGGTTTATACAATATCGCAAGCTATGCTTCGAGGCCTAGTAGGGTCTTGGCATTTGAGTTATTACGAATTTTTCTGTCTTACTGTCTGCTCCGCCTGAGTCATCCATGTCCGGGATGTCATCGAGGTACCCATAGCCAAGCTGCTCATATGTCCCACTGCTTCCTTGACCTTTCGATGAGCCTGCCCAATGCAATATGGTAGGAGTAAGCTCCATTCTTGTCAACCAAGAAAAATACCCGAGGTCAAGACATCTGCGATTTGCTCTTGTCTTTCTCTCGCCACAGAAGAGGCCACGAACAAATCCCAGGAATGCAATTGACCGTCATTATAGGCCTCGATCAAAGCACGTCTTGTACATACGACCATACCTACTGGAAAATACGGGATCCCGTCTGCTCTCCCATAGTCAAGCCAGTGAGGGGCAGATTAGTAGTAAGGTTGATAACGACTAGCGAATCCCTGCTGTTATATGTTTTTTTTGCCTTTATAGTAGAATATATAGTAAGGAGGGAATATTATATTTTAAGGGGAATATATCTACTAATATAAACCTAGTATGGACTAGTTTATCCCTTAGAAAATCCAACCGTTACAATCTAGGACTAATAGATATCCTATAATGCATTATATGGCAAAATTATAAGAAATAAATTAGAAATATAATTATATACTCTTATTAGCTTAGAACTTTAAAAATATTTTATTAGATACAGTTTATTTATATATATATTAACTTAATAGTAGATATATACTCTTTAGACAGCAGTTTCTATTAGATATAATAACCCTGGCTTATCTTTATACATATATGTGGCGCTTAAGTCATAAATGGGGCTATGCAGCGCTATCATATTTATAAAAGCCCAGTAGGACAAGGTATCAGATCTCGGGAAGCGTCTTTCCGAGTCAGACAGTATTTTACCGACTCTGATTATTAGATAAATGATGCGAGATATGTATCATATGAAGTCACCTTGGATCCTGAAATCGATGCCGGGGCTCACATTTTCCGAACAGGGCTCTCTAGCGAAGGAGCTGTATCCACCTGTGTTGGATGTAAAGATAACTTAAAGTTTCGCTCATGGGGGGATAAAGTTTAAATGATTGGAGACGGGTTTCAGACGGCACTGACAGTCTGAGTGCTGTCAACGAAACACGTTGTGATTGACGGTATAACATTCACTTACGCAAAGCCTCGACGACCAGGGCGTCTTAACGTCTCCAAGGTTCTCGACAAAATTTAATATATTAGCGCAGATCAAATTCCAACGAATCTCTAAATCAGAGATACTCTCAAGACTAGGCTCTCCAAGTAGGATAGGTAGCAGATGGTCTGATCATATCAGTACAGATAACATGTACAATCAAAATAGTTCACCTAATCTCAATATCTATTGATGCATCTCTAACTCGTCTATTTGATCCTATCTTGCGTCACCCCACCCACCGCCTCCCTGTCCAACGTTTACTACCATGTATCTACATGACTGACGAAACCTCCTCCCATCCACTAAAGAGTGGGGTTAGATGGCGCAGTCTTCTTCAAAACGATGGGCACAAATTCATCGGATGTATCAGAGTCTGTAGCATTCCAACCAACAGTGTACAAACCCTTGATGTTAGTTGGCTGCCTGTACCAAAGAGACAGCATTTGTCCATTCTCCTGACCCATGAAAAATTGTCCGTAGAGCATAAAGGTCGAAATGTAGTCACTTGTGTCGATCGTGTCATTGACTATCTTGACGGTTCGGGAAGAGATCGATGGGCCAGGCGCAACAAGTGTCCCGTTATGCCAATCAGGGCGAACCTGGCCAGAGAGGGCAGTGGTGTTGGGAGAAACCTGACACTTGTCGTCATTGAGTACCGTGACTGTGTTCGTTAGCAATTTGTATTGGATGTTGCAAGATAAATGGACTTGCATTGGATTGGCGATGCTTGAGAGCTGTTGAAAGCGCCGAAATCGCCAATGTATAACTCGTCTGTTGAAAGATTAGCAATGATTGTAGTTGTCAGCCAAGATGAGTCCTACCCCCAGCAGAAAAGAGTTGGTGGCCATCAACGCCAGGACCATAGGCATAAAGAGAGACTGGTTGCGAGCTGACAGCTGCAGCTACAGAGGTAGCGAAAGCTGAAAGCACGACTTTGAAAAGAGTTGAAGAACGCATGGTTGCAAAGTTGGTACTGAAAAAACGAATGTAGAAGATGGATGCTAGATCTGGTCCTGAAAGAACGAATGTAGAAAGAATGGATGCTAGATCTGGTGCGGAATGAAATTGAACGGGGAATACAGCAATTAATATACCAAGAATCAATAAGCTTCGACGTTATCCGGTATACCGTTGGACGCGTAGTTGTTGGTTCAGCATTCCGGTGAAAGTGAAAAGCTTACGCACTTCCCGCGGCTCCCTTTTACGGGTCCTCTCAATGCAACGTTTTTTTTTTTTTTTTTTTTTTACTTGACATATAGCTAGAACATCGTGGTATACAGCTATAGCATTTCTGGTATATACCTCTAGTGATAGCGTACGTATATAACGTGGAGATAAAATCGGGATGTGGGAAGCAGCGGGAATACCGAGCATTATAGTTTAAAGTACTCAGGGGTCATGAATAAAGTCCGTAATCGGTAAAGAAGTGCATGATACTCGAATGATAATTGGTTTGCAAAACCCTGGTTATATGGTTTGTGTTATACTTGCAAGGGTGGCCTTATACGCATAGACTATAGTTTCAGTTTTATCTTATTTTTAAGGTGACATCAACTGCCGATACAGTGGGGCATAACAAACTATATCGGCAGTGATATCAGTCATTATCGCATACTCGTTGGTCCGACGGGAGGAATGACCAACGAAGCATGCCTATAGTTTCAGGTAGCTTAAAAATAAGCTGTCGTTGACTTACCGACCCAGTGGGGCATGACGAACTATATCGGCATTGGTATCAATTATTATCGTATAGGAGGTTCAGTGTGTAGGAAATTCTAGTATTTAAGAATACCAAAGGAAGTTGGGAAAACCAATTCTCACTTCCAATCATCCTCATTCGTTTATCTCTCATTCATTCGTTCAGCTTTCTTCTCCCTTACATTCCTTACTACCTCACATTCTTTATGAAATAATCCATTTCGCAGTTATGAAGCTGTATCATCTACTCTTAGCCTCCCTTGGGCTTCACCAGGCTCAGGCTCATCCTTCATCCCTTCTCAATCGCCGCGCAGCTTGCGATGGAAATACTCCCTCTACTCGATCAACTTGGTGTGATTATTCAGTCGATACTGATTATTACACCGAGGTGGTTGATACCGGTGTGACCCGCGAGTATTGGCTCGAGCTGACAGACGTTACCGTTGCTCCTGATGGTGTTTCACGCTCAGCAATGGCTGTCAACGGTACGATCCCAGGCCCTACGCTTTTTGCAGATTGGGGTGATACTGTCACGGTTCATGTGACCAATCATTTGAGCACATCCCTCAATGGCACGAGCATGCACTGGCACGGTATTCGTCAGAACTTCACCAATCAATACGATGGTGTCTCTTCCATCACCCAGTGCCCTTCAGCAGTTGGTGAGACCGTCACCTACACCTGGAAAGCTACCCAGTATGGCTCATCATGGTACCATTCTCATTGGGCTCTTCAGGCCTATCAGGGTATCTTTGGTGGCATCATCATCAACGGTCCCGCTACTGCAGACTATGATGTAGATCTAGGCATGGTCTTCTTGAACGATTGGGATCATCAGACTGTCGACGAGTTGTACGAAACAGCCCAGACTGAGGGACCCCCTTCACTCAACAACGGTCTTATCAACGGCACCAACGTCTTTGGTGAAGACGGCAGCTCTTCCCAGACTGGGTCTCGTTTCAATGTGTCGTTTGAGGCTGGAACATCATACCGTATGAGATTGGTCGGTGCTGCAGTTGACACGCATTGGAAGTTCTCTATCGACAACCACACCATGACAGTCATCGCGGCTGACTTGGTACCGATGGAGCCTTATGAGACAACGGTTTTGGATATTACCATGGGTTAGTACAGTTGTTGATCTTACAGAGATTTTATTTTTACTAACTTTATCCAGGTCAACGATACGATATCATTGTCACAGCTGACCAAGCAGAAGTTGCTGAAAATTTCTGGATGCGTGCTATTCCTCAATCGGCCTGCTCTGAGAACGACTCTACGGACAACATCAAGGGCGTTGTCTACTATGGCGACAGCCCTGGCACACCTTCTACAACTGGCTACGAGTACATTGATAGTTGCGAGGACGAAACAGATAACCTAGTGCCCTATGTCTCCAAGACCGTCGATGCCGCCGATTGGAAAGATCTTGAGACAGCTTCTGTTGGAAGGAATTCTGCTGGTCTATTCAAGTGGATGCTCAACAGTACCAGCATGCTCATGGACTGGAGGAACCCGACTCTAGCGCAGGTTTTGAACGGAACCACTGATTTCGAATCAGAGAGTGCAGTCATTGAGTTGAGCGAGGCAAACCAGTGGGTTTACTTTGTTATCGAAACTGCCCTGGGAGTTCCACACCCTATTCACCTCCACGGTCACGACTATTTCATTCTGGCTCAAGGTACTGGCAGCTACTCGTCCAACGTCACTCTCAACACGAGCAACCCACCTCGCCGCGACACGGCTATACTGCCTGGAAATGGTTATCTCGTCATGGCATGGGAGACAGATAACCCTGGTGTATGGCTATGCCATTGCCACATCGGTAAGTTCTATGATGAACAACAAAATGAAATACACTTGCTAATCATTCTCTAGGCTGGCATGCTTCTGAGGGCTTTGCTCTACAGTTTGTGGAGCGTGCAAGCGAGATCCCTGATATCACAACGTCGAGCTATGTTTCCGATGTTTGCGATGCTTGGACTGCTTTCCAGGGGGAGTACTCGATTGAGCAGGAGGATTCGGGTATTTAGATGACTTTGTAGCAGTATTTCATTTTTTGTTTTTATTTCTTAGCTCATGTCCTAGCATTATCAGTTACCTTGGCGTTCTTGATAGCACTGTAATAATATAAAGTTGCTTCACCTTGAATGATTGAGACTATTGGTTACTAATATGTAACTACCTGTGGTCTTGGAAACTAAATAGGTAGATAGATCCCGAGACTGCAATTGACTGTCATTATAGCCCTCGATCAAAGCAACCCTTGTACATACGACCATACCCACTGGAAAATACGGGATCCCGTCCGCTCTCCCATAGTCAAGCCAGTGAGGGGCGGATTAGTAGTTGGGTCGGTGACGACCAGCGAATCCCCGCTGTTGTATGTTTTTTTTTACCTTTGTAGCAGAATATATGGCAAGGAGGGAACGTCGTGTTATAAGGGGATGGCAGAAATAATCTATAAAAGATTACTTTGTTGGCGATATTATGAATTTTTGGGTGGGGTTGTCTTCTAACTTGAATAGCTTCAGTCGTGTAGCTCATAAAGGGTAGGCTCTTGAAGTAGTCGTTTACTCACAAAGGAATAAAAGCAATACCTATTAACCATCTCACTTTTCTTCTTTTGATATCAAGATACGACCACTCTTGTTAACTGTTGAGCTTCAAGACTGTATACTCAGTTTTGTCAGATAATTCGCTTAGCTTGGGCTGATCCCTGTCCGTCTGAAGAGGCAGTGCGACGCCAATTGAAGTAGTGAAGGATATAAACCGCGCGGCAAAGTCGTTATCTAAACGGATGATGCATGTATCTAAGCTCGTTTATCCTGGAAGCGCAATCAACAAAGCAAATGAGCGTTCTCATAGGTTGAATCCGGTACCTATCAAATAAAGATCACCAACGCTCCTCTCAGCTTACTCAGAGCTAGTACAACAATGGTGATCTCAATTGTAGACCCCTCCAACACTCAAGTACAAATACACATCTGCCTGGAAACATTTACTTGACTGGTTTCATGTCTTTTATTATCTCAACTAGTCATCATTTAAATTCAGTAAACAAGCTACCCTCACACAATGAGCAATACATCACAGCAAATTGTCAAACTCTTGGTTTCAATTATCCTATTGTCATTTGTCTTTGGGACAGTTCTACCAACCAAGCTTCTGCGTCTCTTGCCAGTTCTATCATCCCTAGTCAGCCTACAATTCGCCTACGATGAATACTTTTTCCTGTCCTGCTGGACGAAACGCCAATATCGAGCACAGGCCAATGAGCTGCTACCGTTGTGGTTCACCAACTGGGCACCAGCAGGAACCAGAGTTGTGTTTGGAAGCTTTACACTGAGTCTGTCGAGTGGGCTGGCGAATGCCGTTACTATCTGGCGGGGTACGGGGGATCAGATTACCGCACTGTCCTATATGGCTGGAACCCTGTTCGCAGCTGGTCATCTGCTTGTTTTTGGTCCGACTGCAATTAAGTTGCTGGCCAAGATCCGGCGTAACAATGCCGATGCTCAAAGTACGGAGTCGTTGGAGATATGGTTGAAGATGCATGCTACTAGATCTTTTGTGGTGGACTTACCAGCCGTTGTCTGCTTCATTACCGGTTTACTTAAAACTATGGAGAGCGTTGTATAAGAGTTTCAACCGAGAAGAATACAGGTTCTGAGATTAAGAACACGAGTAGGGTCAATAACGAATACAGATGAGTCGTCAAGAGTTGACATTCTTTTGCCCTCATGTTGTGCCATTGATATCAGGTGCCATCCTTTTACTTTATTAGCACTGTGGTAGAGGGGACGTGAGACATGAAGGAACATATTGAGACACCACATGGATTATTTACTGCATGCTGAAAGTTGTGAGTCGTGATAGAACACTGGTACCTGAGAAGTTGGAATAACATGGTGATCCCACATCGCCCCGCCGTTGGCGAGAAAGTGAGTTACATCTTGACTGCGGTATCTCAACTTCCACCTCACTGGGCAGGTCTTTCTGCAAGGAGACATTCTTCCGACTTGCAGAGAGGCATGATAAAGATTTGTATCTGATAGGCTGCATCATCCCTGTCAGTGACCATAACGACCAGGTGATTCTTCACCCGCTGCCGCCACTCCTCGAGCTCTCGGTCTTTGCCGCGAGTATCGAATGACATTGCCAGAAGAGGGTGGCCTTCCCGAATATCACTTCTCAACAACCGTAATGTATCTTGACTGGGCCCATACAACCAACGCGGTTCGTATACTGCACGGAGCCCTTTGAGGCCTAGTCCATCCCAGCTCCGAAGTCCGTATATGTATACGTCCTGATCCGACAAGTCAGGCTCTGGGCGGAGTTGGTTAAGGACCGTGTGATATTCGTCTATCTCTAGATCATTCAAAACCACCCGGCCGCAAGGTCTACAAAGCGTCGTCTCCCTCCAAGGCGATGCTTTAAACTCATCAGGATTGTCAATAGAGTCTACGAAACTCCAGACAGTTATGTCTTTCCGAAGCATATCGAAGCTATATCCAACCTGAAGTATGAAACTGGTCTGGTAGTATCCAAATATGCCTTCAAGATCATCGGTAGTAAACTTGAATCCCCTGTATAAATCGACAAAAAGATCCCTCTCGGCAGCGCTTGCACCACGTAGTCGTGGATGGGTGGTTTGGGCGAGAAAGTCGAGGGTTTCAAGAAACACATCGATGTTTACCATGTTATAGTCCACTGGGAATTCCAAGCCTCTTTCCATCAAGCCACGAAAAGCGTAGACATGGTCGTGGAAATCTGTGCAGTCGGAGTCTTGAAACATCTTTAACAACATAGGGAGCTGCTTTTGCCGTCCTTTGGCACGTATGGCAGAGTAGAAAGCCAGTACGTTAGCGCAGTGACGATGTAGCTGGTCAAAATTGCGGGAATCGTAGAAACACGCTTTTGGTTCGTCTTGCTCCTCTACGGAAAAGTCTGGCTGTATGGAATCCGATGGTTCTGGGACAGGCGCAGTGTGGTTATGCAATGTGGCATAATCAACTAAACCGTCCATGATTGCGAAAAAGACATTAGTGCTGATAGAAGCCTGCCCACAATACAAGACAACCTTCTCAGGCAGCATGATCTCTTGTTTCACCCATCGACGTGTCCATATCGCAGCCCCGCATGCTTCAAAAAGTGAGGAGCACTCGGTCGGAGACAGCTGACAGCACACAGGCTGGGCCTCAGCCGCTCTGATGGTTACTGTATCAGCCGGGAAACTTGAGTCTAGATGCCTGATGGCACGCTCCAATGCCGGCGAGGTCTGACCAAGCCAGACTATGACCAATTTCGCGTCGCTAAAGATTTGACTCATGAGCCGTACCTGGGCATTACGTTCGTTGGTATCGGACTGGTTGATACATATCGAGTCAATCCACAAGTTCGTGAGGCCTTGACGCTGGGCTTGTCTCAAGAAATTGTAAACATTGGGTCGCAATGGGAAAGATGCGCCGTTTATTGTGATATCTTTTGAGGGAGGTTCGGTACCCCAAGTGTAGGAGAGACAAGTCCAGCCTTGTTCAGTTGCATCTGCGTAGTTGACAAGGGAACAAGAAAGAGATTCCAAGATATCGCCGGATTCAACTTGAAGAACGCGAATGGGAAAGTCTTCGGGATCCAGAGGTTTATAGGGAAATGCCTCATTATTGACAGTTGTCGTCATGGCTTGTTATGGTGTGAGCGAGCTAAATAAAAAAAAGGCATTTGGCTAGCTATAGTAGAGCAAGGTGTAAGGTTAGGAAACGCGTGTTTTAATACCGCGTTCAGGCGGGGATTATTTATTATCTCGTCTAGTGCTTACAGCCCAGCCTTTTGTAATGGACCTTGAAAGGCGGGTAGGGTCTAGATAAGTTAAGGTAACTGGGCTATATATGTATCCGATAATTTTCCAGAACGCTTATCACAACTGAATAATTTCCCTGCAGAGCACTGGTAAACCTTCGTTCCTTGAAATGCGCTGGGGGATATCTTGGAATTTCGTTCTTAGACGCTCTCATAGACACTGAATATTCTCTCGAGAAATTTGTTAGGCGCCCAAAAATCGCCTACAATTTACATAGATCATCAAGGTGTTCTCTTATCCAACTTGGCTGACAGCTGATGAGCCGCTCAGCATTTATTCGATCTAGGGTGTTACTAACCTAACAGCCGTGTCGAAAAATATCAAGCTTGGCCATTATCTTGTCCCGACCTTCATTGCCCAGAGTACCTTGGTCTCTTACTCAGTGATGTAGGAAGTGTAGTACTTCCTCGCCGGGATTTTGATGAAGCCATAATAAGTTCTCCACTGCTGTTATCATCGCCCGTCGAGAAGGCGATACGCTGCACCTGTCCCGACCGGCTTCCGAGAAGCAACGTTGATCCAGATATGGCTGATCTGCACGGCCGATACTTCTCAGGGATCCACAAAATCTTTTGGTCACCTTTCACGATCCATGTTGTGTCGCTGCTGATACCGTAACCTAAGCGTCGCATTTGTATCTCACGCTTTCCTCCCTGTTGGCCCTTCACGTCCACAAGGGATAAGCTGAAAACCCCAACGTTGGTTTTGAGGCTTGTACCACTGCTGTCGAAAGACAAGTTGTCGATAATTAACTCAAACTCCTCGGAGTCAATGCGAAGGCCTGTAGGGACGTGTAAAACAGTCAGGGTGTAATCATCCAAATAATCATAATGACTCACGGCAACCCACCGCTCATTCGGAGAAATGGCCACGGAGTTCAGGTTCTTTCCGCCCATAGAAAGAAAGGGTTTACATTCCCATGAATGTAAATCCCAGTATTTGATTTCGCCGTTAAAGCCAATAGATACGAGTCTCTGGCGACAAGCTGAAAGTGTGATCGATGCGACCCCTTCGCTACTGGCTTGGAACGAATCATTGTCGTGATAATCTGTGCCTATGTTCCAGGTCCTGATAGTTCGATCGCCTGAACCCGATATAAGCAGGTCACTTTCTGGTAGAAATACCAGTGAGGACACGGACGCCGTGTGACCAATGAGGGTGTGTAAGCGAGCACCTGTCTGGAAGTTCCAGACAATTACGGCGCAGTCTTCTGATACTGAGCCTAGACGGTTGTCATCCAAGAATAGTATTGATTGGATACAATAAGTATGACCGACAAGTGTATGCTTGCAGGACAGCGTTTCCACATCCCATATCTTGATCTTATTGTCAAAAGACCCCGACGCTGCCCATCGGGCGTCTGTCGACAAGGCCACACTCGAAACGTGGCCTGTATGACTAGGGCGTTCTTTTGCTTGTGAACCTGAACCATTTGTGATGTCCCAGATCTCGATATCGAACGACCCTGATATGAGCCGAGATCCATTAGATGAGAAGGCAAAAGTAATAAAATAACGGTAGTTACTGTTCAAAGTATGCGTGTGTCGACCAGAGGAAACGTCCCAGACCCAAAGCTCTCCTTGATCCTCACACACAGTCGCAATTCGTGTACCGTCTCCTGAAATAGCGATGTTTCGATTGGAGTGGTGACAGGTCCGAATTTTTATTTTAGAATTCTCCGAGGTAAAATCTCGGACACATATTTCCCCGGAAAATGAGCCGGACACAAACAACTGTGCTTTTGCTGCACAGGCGATCGAGGATATGGAATCAATGTGGTCATGAAAGGTTCGCTCAACGGTCCATGTTGTTGTGTTCCAAATCGTAACGGTTCCACATCGTGCCGAGCCCGAGACCAACTGTTTGCTATCCATTGCGAAACTTATACATCCAACAACGTAGCTCGCAATAGGACAGGGTTGTATCAAAGTTCCAGTCTGAACTTCCCATATTTTAATTACTGGGCCATTGGTTTCGCTTGCCAACCACTTGGCGTCCGGCGAGAAAATTAATAATTCGGGCTTGCAATCGTCGCTGCCAGACATAGTTCTCAGAATTTCTTTTGCAGGTTCCCATACTTGGATAGTATCACTGTCGTACGAAGATACTGAAGACAAGTACTCCTGGCCTTCTGTGAATACAATAGAGTCGACAGAACTACCTTCGATGCAATGTTCCTCGAGGCAGACCCCTGTCGTTGAGTTCCAGACTTTTATAGTTCCATCGCTAAAGCCTGAGGCGATAAAGAGGTCATCGGATGAAAGCGTTAATGCTGTGAGCTCACACATGTATCCCTCGAGGACTTGAACACAGGATCCCCAATCCTCCTCTATGACTGGATTTCTGGTAAGCCAGCTTGGTCCCTGAGTGAGAAACCTATTCCGAACGAGACTATTGACAGGACTAAACAGGAGGGCCGATGCGTATATTTGTAGCGGGTCGGCTTCAATGGCATTCCCAAAAGAGAGGGCTACGCGACGAGCGTCTTCAACCAGCTCATGCAGGCCTGCCACGTGCGTGTCAGACTAATCCGGTGTTAGTTGAATTGAGTGAACACCTTCGACATACAAGGAGAAAGATCTCACCAGAATAGACACGAGATTGTGTATTGACAGTATCCCCTCCGACATGCTGCGTAATTCGCCCAGAGTTTGCAACCAGTGTAACAGATGTTCGTGTAGAAAGATTTCAATTTCGGCATCAAGCTGTTGTCTCTGTTCTTTTCTGCCACCACAATCTTTCAAATGAGTAACCCAGTAAGTACACGCGTACGCCAGTGGCTCCAGGTGATCGCCATCGGGGAAGTTCCAGTTGATCTCATTTCTAGGGTTGATGAAGTGTCGCATGGCCTCTTTCATTGCTTTCCACGAAGCATGGAACATTTTGTTGTGCTGCTCTAGAATACCATCTGGCATGATTTCCTCATGTGCCTTGTTCATGATAAACTCCCTGGCGGATTGATGGACGAAGACGACAGTCGTGGTACCATTGCGAAGTGTTAGAAACGAGCAGCATGATAACACTGTTTGTGTTAAAGCTGCAGTGTTGTTCTGAAATTGGGAAAGAGAGTTGACGGCAATGGCGAGTTCCTTCAGGTTAAGGGGACGATAGGAAGCCGAGACTACCGCCATTATCTCCTTACACTGCGTTGCAGATTTCGAAGCAGCAATTTTGTCCATCATTCGCTTGTACAACTCGTCCAAACCCGGTGGAAATTGTTCCAGAATCCCAAGGGCCTGTGTTGCTGTGCAATCGTTGAGTTCCTGGCAAACCATCGCAACCCAAAGGAAAGTGTTGCCCGACTTTTGTTTCAATTTGTGCTTTATTTTATCACGAAGTTCATCTCCACAGTTGTCCCACCACATCATGTCCCTCAATTTGGCTCCTATAAGGTTTTTGACAGCTCCAGAGGTCAGATGTTCGTTCGACTCAAGATCGATCGTGAGTCTTTTCTCTGAGTTGGCGATTCCGCGCAACCTGTTCTCAATTACGGGATCCTTCCGACTTGAGACAAGCCACTTGATTCCGAGTTGGGCGTTCGTTTCAACAATAAACTTTAATAGCTCTGCTTGGTTCCCCTCACACTCATCAAGTGCGTCAATCACAAACACTGTGTGGTTCATAAGGGGATCTTTTAAGATTGTAACGAGTATTTTGCGGATGATTTGCCATAGATTGGGCCCTTCGAACATCCTCTCCGAGATAAAATCAAACTCCTTCCTCACGTGTGACAGTACTGTTGCATTATGGGGGTGATATCGGACCAGTCCATATATCAATCCTCGCAGCACTGATGTCGCGTTGTCCGTGGTCGGTACACCGGCCTGACAGAAAAAGTAGGACACGTGATTGCGATCATCGTGCTCCAAGCTTTTGATGATGGCACATATCAGCATCGTCTTCCCTTTACCAGCATCGCCCTTGATCCACAGAAAGCATTCCTCTCCCTCACGCCACCTTGTGAAGTTGTCGTTGGTCAAGATCCAGTCAGAGGCGCCAGGAAGAAGACCCCCTTTAGTATCAATGATTTGCTGTCTATCATGTAATGGGTCTGTCTCATACAGAGCTCCGATACAGTCCCTATCTTTGGTGTCTTGATGCAGGTAGTTGTTATTGCCAATATGAACTCTAGAAGAGTCACTAGCGAACACGCTGGCGACGGAGTTGGATGACATTGTGGGGTTGGCAGGTATCGTAGACGGATTTATAGCCTCCATCACGATAGGAGTGTCAATTTGTCAAACACTGATGTTGCATAGGGATGGTATCCAGAAGGTGAGGAAACAGGGCGATGGGCTGAGATTGATACTGGGTAAACTCCTTCATACACCAAGGGTTACGATTTGTCGACCACACAAATTCCATGGTGTGATTCTGAGATTATTATTGTAAATTAGCCGCTTAGAGGAAATATTGGTTGCCTAATTTGCAAACAAAAGATGGCTCCAGCCACGGCGGCATGGTCAAGTGACGCCGGCCCTTGGAATCCCTGTAATTCGTGATTCAGGCGGCACTCGTGCTATTGGAGGACTGGGCAGTTTTTAGTAGAGCTGGGGCTGAATGCAGTCAGCTGAGGGGATAACAAGGTTGGCCAGAGGTTGATTGGTCTCCAGGGTACATGGTAGCAGGGCTATCAGATCTGATGTGTTGTGCTTGACGTGGGTATCTCACTTGCTACAACTGGCCTATGAAACAACTGGGCCACTACTCTGTACTTAACGGCCATTGGGCCTCAACAGCCCTGGTATTTCAAGTTATGCATGCATAGCCCTGGAATCACAACGCGGGCATTCCGATTGCACAGCTGACTAGCAAGGCGTTTAAGGTCACCAGAGCGAGTAGAGCTTACCACGCCTGATTGTCGTAATGAATTAAATCAGATGCCTAAATGCTAATTAGATCGACATTTATACATAATAAGCCGAGTCGCGTGAGAATGGGCTTCAAAATAGGTCTTCCAGCAATGCATGGTAGAAACCAATGAGACTAGTACATATGACAACAAATAGTCAACACAGCCAACCGGCGGAATAATCCATGTTATTCCCCGTCCCTTTTCTCAATAATGGAGCATTTATGGTGTGATTTACCAAAAATAAAATAAAAAAATATGCAAAGTTGGGTCACACAAATGCAAACTGCAGCGACTTTATGGAATCACAGAGAGCCACGACAACACGGCTAGGCAGCCTGGGCCTGGGCATGCAATTATCCTTGGAACGTGTCACCTATCTATTCGCATGTCATTTCGAACAGGCATTACCCCGTACTTTGTCCCGTTGATAATTCTATGCGACGTTTGACATAGCCTAATCTTCCCAGATGCCTCTGCCCCCATAAACATTCCCAACCTGGAGACGTGACTGATTCGTAGCCGATACTGTTCTCATGGAGTTTTTGGTCCGATCATTGAGAAGAATATCGCGTTTAAGAAACGTTTCTGAGAAGACGTTGCCGACGAGGAATTTTGCTGATCCCTCTAAATTGACAAATTCTGCAGAGTTATGCCCCTCGATCATGTTCAACTTTCTCTGTACTGCGTCTTCCATAACAGGGTCAACTCCGCTAGCGGCGTCTTCTAACGCTTCAAGGCTTGGTTTGTCGTTAATCTTTTCAATCTCTCGCTCGACTAATTGCGTTTGTGCAGATTCTGCGGGAAACAGCTTTTCCAGTTCATCAACCCATGAACAAATCTGATCAATTGTCCTTTCAAGGCTTTTCGCATCGTAGAGCGCCCATTTGGTCTTCTTGATTATGCTTGTAGTCTTTTGTCTTTGGCGAGCAATATCCTTTGAGTGCTTGTGCAATCGCCGAAGCATGGGGTTCATGTCGCTTTCCCCGAATACCTCTAGCTCCCGCTGATCGGCTCGATCCGCATATCGGCTAGATTTCTTTTGTGCACACTCAAAGCAACTTGCGATGTCTTCCAAAATTTCTCTTGCAATATTCACCTCTTTATCAACTGATGCCAAAGAAGAGAAACGAGGCTCGTTGTTGATGGAGATAGCTTCTCCCCATCTTCCCAGGCGTGTCTTTGCAAGGTCTAGTTTGAGCTGGTACCTTTGAAAGTCCTCTCCGAAATGGCGACCAAGTTGGATGTACTCAAAAGTGTCAACACAATTATTGAAGATCGCTGCAACACTCAAGGCCCCGGAAACGATGCCAAATATTTCGGCCATTATAAAGAACGGATTACTTTTAACAATTTGAAGAAAAGGAAGATTCTGCTCTTCCATGGCCTGACCTAGCCAACATATTTAAACATCGCTCATAGCGGCAATGTAAGACAAAATTTCACCAGCGACGTGTCAGGCGATGGGGCTTTGCGGATTTTCAATCCACATTGTTACTTTCTCCAATAAATCATGGAGGTGGGTGACAAAAAAGAACGGGGATCTCGGCACCCTGTAACATGATTTTAATAGGTACAAATTACAAAATGATTTTCCTGATTTGTGACTCACCTGTCATTCTACCTACCAATACCCGGAGTTAGTGTGCTCGGACTATCCTTAGGCGAGTCCTACCCTGCAACTGTCAACTGTCACACGACCGGGCGCTTTCGTAGCACGCGGGCTGTGTTTTTTGAGGGACATGTCTTGGAAGTATTACCCAACCACTGTGGCGAAGTACAGATCAGCAAATTCAGGATTCGCGGGGTTATCATCTCCTCAGAATCCCTTCAATTAAATGTCAAATAAGCTACAAAATCGAGGCTGACGAAGCTTCGGGGGAGTACTAAAATCTAGCTGTTGATCAGACACTAAGAAAATCGACACATTAACGGTTCATCTAACGATCAATACTTCATTGCGGCGTTAGAACCAAAATTTGACTAAAGATAAAGTTTCTACAACTAGTTCCGGCACCAAAAGCCAAATTGAAGCGCCATATGTTAGCTACATGCAGAAACTGCAAAAACGTAGGTCTAGAGGTTACTACATGTGTGCTCGCAAGAGTTCACCAAGCAGAACCACCAAATTGATCACCAACCCTGAGTTTAGACTCTCCTCTTAATTTTGCGCCTTGAACACCATTACTCGCTAATTGGACATTCGTGATTCCATGTCTAAGAGCCTCTTCACTGTAGTATTGCCCGACACTAGTTCGTGCAGTTTCGTCCGCATCGAGTGCGGTTAGTCTATTGTTGGAATTAGACACATGTGTTATGTGTTCTTCTTGGCTCGAAGTTCTCTCGACTACTGGGTTTGTGGCGTTGGCGAGCTAACCTTTACACTCTCTGTATAACTTTCTAATTATTCTTAGGTCCCCTGTTCATATACGATCTTGCCTCCAACAATTGTGTACTTTGGTAGAAGAGTAGAGAGACTTTTCGTCTGTGCGATAAGGGGGTCATGCGACCAGATAGTCAGGTCAGCAAGAAAGTTTGGGAGAATGCAGCCCCGATACTCGTCCTCCTTTATCAGTTTTGCTGCATTCTTGGTGTGCAGATCAATGGCTTCCTGGACAGAAATTGCATGTTCCGGGCCCAGGACACCCAGGACAGTCTGACGCGTGGTGAGACCCCAGACTGAGTGCATTGCGCCGTAGCTACCAACCGGATAATCCGAACCGGCAGAAACTTGTGCACCATCATCTATCCATTGGCGAACAGGAAAAAGGTGGCTCTCTCGTTCTTTTCCTAAATACTCGCTTTGAATACCAGCGGCATCATGCAACAAAGGATGTTGGACCGTGACTGGGATTCCGAGTCGCACAGCACGAACCCGTTGCTCAGCGTTTGCAAGACCTCCATGCTCCATGACTAGGGACCCAGGAGGCAGTTCCGGGTACATCTGTAGTAATCGCTCATATACATCGAGAAGAACTCGGACGGCTCGGTCTCCAACTGCATGAGTACCAATTCTCCAGCCTCGTCGGAGAACCACTGCCATTGCTTCAACAAGAACGTCAGGATCCCAGGTCAAGGTACCGCAAAAGTCAGTAGGACCGCAGCAGCCATGATCTGGTCGGGCGACGTAGGGATCTTCGGTGGCGCTGGCCTCGATCCCACCATCAATGCCAAACTTGACTCCCCAGACTCGTAGCCACATATCCGAGTCGAGGCTCCGCCATTGTTCAATCTCATCCATAAGACGCTCAATCTCGGCGACAGAGGTCATACCAAGCGCCGCAATTAGTACCCGCATTCGCACATGTAGTTTCTCTTGGTCGCGGGCTACCTTGAGCATCTTCATTTGGTTCGCGAATACAGCGCAATCACGAACGCAGCCAATTCCTGTCGCGGCGTACGACTTTGAAGCAGCTTCAATACCAGCAACAGACTCTTGGAGGCTAGGGTGTGGCGATATTTTGAAAATGGGTGCGAGTGCATTATCCTGCAACAGCCCGTTGAGGCTTCCATCTTTGTTGCGGCTAATAACGCCTCCTTCTGGCGGCTCTGACTCGGTTGTAATGCCAGCTAACTTTAGCACAACAGAATTGGCAACCATATTGTGACCGCCGCGCTTAACAAGGATGGGATGCGCTGTGGACACACCATCAAGCTCTTGCAGTGTCGGGAACCGCTGTTCCCTAAGATTGTACTCTTGCCAGTTTGCTGTAGTTGTGATCCATTCACCAGCAGGAGTATTGGCCGCACGAGAACGCAGCATATCGAGCATGGTAGGTATGTTCTGGGCTAAATGAACGGGAACATCGAACTGGCTCATTGCAGCAAACATAAGATGGGTATGGGTATCGTCGAAGGAAGGCAGTATGGTGCTCCCAGGCTCGTCGATGACGCGAGTATGTGGCCCAACGTATGCGTCTAAGCCATGGTAGTCTGTTGAAACTGCTATAATACGGTCCCCATTGATGGCAATGGCCTTGTGAGTCTCGTTTGTTTTGGTCTGCGTGTGAATAGTGCTTGCCCGGAGTAAAAGCGACGCATGGGATAACGACATAGTTACAGGTAGGGTAGTTCGCTATATGGCACGAAGTAGGGAGAAGAAGCGGTAAGGCTGGGATAAGTTCACGACAACCTGGTAGGATATTTCGATTCTGTCTGTTGACTTTATGAGTTGGCGGTTCGGCCTCGCGTCTTTATGGCCAGTGCCGAATATCGGTGTCGGCTTGGAACTATGACCGATAGTACTGAGATGCATGCACTTGAACTTAGCTTATGAAACCTAGATAAGTGGGGGAAGTTCGGGCTTTTAGTTTCGGGTACCACACTTGATCGGTAATGATTCTCATATCCGCAACCCGTCCACCAGGTCGTTACACCAGAGATTCCGGACTCGTCTTATAAATGCCGTTGCAAATGCCGACGGAACCGTTCGCGCCACCATCATGGCCGTAACCTAGTAACCTGTATTGCTTTATCCGATAGAATTAAGCTGGTCGCTTCAAACGCTCAGCGTCGCTTTGTTACGCTTAAAAATCTGGAGTGCATTACCCGACAGCGTCGAACCACTAAAAGCAGAGACCCTTCACTTGTTCATGGGTAAACGGTATCTTCTTGTTGAGTTGCTATTATAGGAGTTTTCTAATCTACCTGGACGTGGGGGTATTTGACATATGGCCGCATCTTGAGCCCTGGATCACTTAGTATAAAACGAAGGTAACATTGAACGTTGATGGTTGTTTTTTTCTCATCAATCAAACTCCTCTCAACCTACTATACCTAACATGATAGTTACATTTGAGATGAAAAATTCAGCATAGACCTTTACTCCCTTAAGCATAATGCTTCAATATGTCACAGTTGCACAGCTTGCAGCCGCTCTTTTGCTCTGTTTATCAAACTCATTTATGTTCCCTTCGCTTCCCAGGGTTGAACTTCGAGCCATTACCGCAACTCCCATGACCCACTTTACAGGTTATGATGGATGGCAACCCGAGGTCTTGCGCATTCATCCAAGAGGTGTAAATATATGCAACCTTCTGTATACCTATGTCATGGAGGGTAGGTAGCTGTCAGCCACTCTCAGGCCTCAACGTAAGCAAAAAACATTTCTCATTCATGCCCAACCAGGTGGTAGTAGTGCAACCATCACCTCATTGCTTCTGCTTGTTGGACGAATAAGACCGAAAAGGGGGGTTAGCACTTTTTAAACACGTCATGATTGGAGGTACTTGTCTGACAAAGTCTTGGCCGATATTACAAACCGACTACTTTATGGATTTAAAAGGCTGAGACTATGGGTCTACAGCGACTGGTAAAATAAACTCCTACACTAAATATCTACCTAGAGAGCACCAGCTACAGTCAGACCAAGAATGGTGACAACGGCAACGACTCCAAGCCCAGTGCTGCGTACAGCAGAGTTCTCAGCAACGTTGCTAGGGGTAGAGATGCTGGAGGTAGACTCTGTGGCGGTGCTTGTGGTTGTATCTGCGACGGAGTTGGTCGCCTTGGCAGTTGCAGTAGCAGTCTCTGTGGCAGAAGCGGTAGCCCAAGCATAAGAAGAGCATAGTCCGCTGGGAATAGCGTAGGATTCGAGTTGCTCCTGAACTTGAGGGACATCCTTGCAAGCATCGTAAACACTGGAGAGGTCGTCTTTGAACTCAGAAATCCAGTTCTCCATAGACTTGGCGTAGGAGGTGTAGGCGGCGGCCATGGATCCAGTGACGGCAGGAATAACGCAGGAGTCGGCGACATCTTCGAAGTCAGTCTGCTTGGCGAGGAAGCTCGCAAGGGTCTTGTCTGCAGTTGGCATGTCGCTCATGACATCAACGAGGCCGCTGGCTGCTGAGGTGCATGAGTCGATATCACGCTGTTCAACCTTGGCGCCGTTGGCGGAGGCTGCCATGGCTGCAGCAAAGATGGAAAACTGAAGAATATGCATTGTGATTTTTGGTAATTTGGAATGTGTTTAAAAGAGTGTAGAGAAAAGAATGTTGAGTTGATAGAGAATGATAACTGTCGAACTACGGAAACAGAAAACGATGGCAGAATGGCTCTCTTATATACTCTATCGTTTCCAGAACCCGTTCATGCTGAAATGAGGTTGACAAATGATACCGAAACCGCTCACGCTGTCGGTCCGTTGCAGATGCCTGTTGAACATCAGAGCTGAAGTTAGTGTGATCCACAAGGAACCTTCTGTCAGAATTTAATAGGATGCTTAGTCTCAAAGATCGTCCTGACCCATCGGCACTGACCATTTGTTTCGGCAGTTACCGAATGTGGTCAAGAATGTTCATTTGGGAAGAAACTTTAATCACAGTATTTGACTAATGGCATCATTTTTTGATAGGTTTCTAGCCTTGATTAGGAATGACGGAGCACAAAACACGCTTTTTCAGACGCTAGATGGGAGAAATTAGCGTGTTCTGTAAACAAACCGCGCCCTACAAGTTCACTAATGCAGGGGTTTTAGACTGGAGTAATTACACTACCCTAAACCGCACTGATATTAACAATGATAATAACGCTATCTACGGTTTATTTTCCCGTCACTTGAAAGCTACTGTCTTGTTGCACTTTCGTTTTCTACTAAGGTACTACTGTCAGAGGGATAGAGAGCGTATCCGTTGTCAAACCACAGCAAGATTACGATGTCCCATGTCACTTGGTGTGACTGGGTTAAAGTTTGTGGACCCAATGAGTCTCACTGTTTGCAAAAACAGTACGACTGTTATAATTTATTACTTTGTCTAATGTACTCCCTTGAAAAAAAAACATCTAGGTTTAGGTATCTCTGCATGAATGATGGGTATGTATATGCGGGAGGCCGACCGCATTGACGCCACGCTGCAGCGCTGACAGCCTAATGTCATAAGATAGATTGCAATGACGTGATAAAAGTTGGAAGAAAAGCAGCCCATTTTCTAACCTACTATTATCAACATCAGTACTCATTCAAGATACTCGCCCCAATAACTTAACAGAATTCATACTAGGCTGTGTTAATTGTCCACCTTGTCTCTGAAACTGATCAGTGCTCAACGAATGCAGTCTCGTCATGAACCAGGAACCACTCCCCGAAGTGCCTCAGGATGAGGGCGATGAAGGCAGTCGTTCGGTTATATATATCGAATACAAAAGTCAAATCAAACGACTAGTTCGAGACCTCGTCGATCTCCCGGCCGATTCTCCTTCAGTCTACCTTGACGCATCAGGTATGGGAAACAACATATTGGACCATCTTCACCTGTTTATTCTGCCTACCAATACGCTATACCTTGTTGACTTGATACGACTTGGCGATGCCGCATTCTCAACCGTTGGTAACAGTGAGATGCCTCTTCGTCTAGTCCTTGAGTCAAAGAGCATTCCAAAAGTTGGGTTCGATATTCGCGACTTGTCTCGACTCTTATTTCGTCAGTACAACATATCACTCGCTGGTATCTATGATATCCAACTTATGGAGCTCGCAAGTAGAACGAAGGGACAATCCATGAAGTTTCTCGCCGGATTGGCGAAATGCATCGACCGAGATATTTCCAATTCCAACGATCGAAAGATTAGTTGGTTCAACCCGGCTCAACCAAGTAACCTGTATGTACACAACACTGTGGGTCATGCACCGAGGTGGGTTATGAGGCGAGTAGAGATGTTCCCTGTCTTATGGTCATTTTACAAACAAAAGCTGGATAAACCGAAAAAGGAAATGTGGCTTCATCTCGCGCGACAGGAATCGGAACAAAGGGTGCACGAGTCGAAGAGGAATGCTGGAAGTTATCCAGAGAGACAGCGTTGGGGGCCAGAGGTTTTCTGGGACGGCGAGCAGAGAAAAGCTGCTATTGAAGCGTGGAACGATGGAAAGCTATTGGACAAAACCCTGGGAGGAATTGAATTTTGTGACGACTAATGGGATCTCCAGAGAAGTAATGAATCGTATTGGTTCAAGTGCAACTGAGTTCTAGAGTGGCATTTCAAAAACTACAAATAGGACTTTTTAGACTACTCGTGCATTCCTGAAACAGATGATACAACCAAATATTGCATCACGAATGATTCAAGAAATCATTTCCTAACTTTCGTCAATATTTCCCGCACCTACCCAACCTTCTGTTACCTGACCCAGAATTGCTTAACTCTGTCCTTCCCAGCTCAAGAATTTCCTTTTGAGAGATGTCTGAAGCCTCAAGTATTCTGTCTTCTGACGACGTCTCTGTAACTTACTTATGTTGTCTGCGGGGAGACAGCTGCAACTTTAATCCTTTTCTCTTTTTTAGAATTCTCTAGCCTCCATACTTCTTCAATAGTAATGTTATTGTACAACCATCCTCACCGCCATCAAGTTCACTGTAAAGCATGGAAGCTCAGTCATCATCTCTTTTCCAGTCCGCCGCCAACGACTTTATGAGTAACAGATACACCACATCTCCAAACTTGCCCTCGGATGCCCAGAGCAGCGGTGTCTGTCCATCCGTGTCAGGTATATCAGGATCAGCCTTGCCAGTAACCAACAAGAGCTCCACGATTGCTACGTCTCCGTTCTCCGCGGCCAGAGATATCGCAGTCCGGTGGGATTTGTCTATTGCATCTACGTCGACTCTCCCAGTCGCCAG
This sequence comes from Fusarium mesoamericanum, assembly GCA_017656745.1. Classification (NCBI taxonomy): domain Eukaryota; kingdom Fungi; phylum Ascomycota; class Sordariomycetes; order Hypocreales; family Nectriaceae; genus Fusarium; species Fusarium mesoamericanum. The sequence goes on along the minus strand of JAGDUS010000022.1, from coordinate 406,405 downwards.
CAGAAGCCTGACAATCTCTTCGTACCGATTCTTTGCGGCCCACATAAGCGGTGTTCGTCCGCATTGATCCTCAATGTTGCCCTCCTCTGCCACGTTCACATCAACCTTTTCTGACTGTAGTAGCAGCTTCACCACAGCTACATGTCCTTTCCTGACAGCCCACAACAAAGGTGTCCTTCTACTATCATCAGTGGCGTTCACGTCTACCTGGTGAGTAGCAAGAAGCATCATCACTACCGCCTCGTAGCCTCCTTCCGAGGCGAGTAAGAGAGGTGTCCACCTTTTTCCCTTGATGTCTTCTCTGCTCAACACTGCATCTGGGTCCACCTTTTTCGTGGCCAGAAGGAGGCTCACAACCTTTTCATGTCCATTATGGGCGGCCCATAACAGTGCTGTCCAGCCTCCCTTGTCCCTCGCGTCTGGATCAACAACTCCGGTACTAAGAAGCAGTTCCACCAATGCCTCATAGCCTTTTTTAGATGCCCAGGATAACGGCAGTCGTCCTTTTTTATCCGCCATGTTTAGATCAACTTTCAATAGCATCAGTTGAACGATCGAACCATGGCCGTCCTCCAATGCCCATTTCAGTGGTAGCCAACCACTCTTAATTTGAACAAGGGCGTTGACTATTGATCCCACTTCCGGTATGTCGTCGAAAGTCTTATCGCTGATAGTTGAGGTTGATCTAGCTTCCACCATGATTCTTATTGTCGCTTCAAAGCTTGCCATAGCTCTGCGGATAGAATCTTCTGATACGGCATCTCTTTCTAGATCTCGGAATACAATTCCCATGTTCGTCAGACTCATGATACTTTGAAGCTTTGCCATCGATACGTCCATCTCAAACTGCTCCGCCACAAGCTTTGCATACGTTCTTTCCTGATTCTCGAGGGACTCAATAGAATGTGCACCCCAGTCCCAGATAAGTACGAGGTCGCACCAGTATGTCGCTGTTTGTACCAGGTCGAGTAATTCATGGCCGGGACAAACCCCATCCGACAACGTAGCATTCTTGTCTTGAATGAGACCTGTAGGAAGTGAAATCTTGATGACAGCCCAGTATGAACCGCATGGTCTGATAATGGTGGGCCTTGTTGCTCCTTGAAAGAGACAAACGACATCTCCTACCTGGATAGACTTTGAAGAAGCTTGGACACTCCAGATTGACGTTCGGCAAGGTTCGGAACTAACATTCTTCCAAGTGATCTCAAACCTCTGGCTGTCCTCCCAGGCATGATCTCCTTCTACAGCAGAGACTTCGCCTAGCACCAAACCCTTTCCTCGAACGACAGCCATCTCTCTATCATCCCATGTCTGTGTAGATACAGATTGACAGACCAGGGACTTGATGAGGATTTCGAAAACTTGACTCCATGGAATCTTGTAATTAACGACCAGTCCATCGTCGCTGAGGTCATCAGAACTCATACCGAGAAGTGCATATACCTTGTCACGCCGATCGGTAGCGTTTCGGGTATGGTACATCTCGACCAACTCACAGAGAGGACGTATGTCGAGTGAAAATCTCCCAACTAGACGCCCTGTATGCCTTGGGCGAAATATCGCACCCCGGATAAGATATGCAACAGAAAGGATCACAGGTTGAAGGCTTTTACAGTTGTCATATGACAACATGAGCACACTCAGTCCAGAACAGAAAGCATAACCGTCGATCTCGGTAGAACCGCATTTGATAAGAACATGCCGAGCGGCAGCGACCTCTTGAAGCACCTGAGTTGACTCTGTGAGCGAGATGAGCTCTACTAAGACAGTGTATAACTTACCCAAATCCGCTGGAACCATGGTCGATGGAGAAGAGAGATAATGTTTGTTGAGTCATTTTTGTGTGTTGGAGCTTTGTCAGCAGCTGCGCAAATCTGGTGAAGAGCCTCGTCACTCTCATCAGCAGCCTCACCAAGCCAGACGATGACACAATTGGCTTTGGCATAGATTGTAGCCATCAACTGGACTTGCGCTCCTTTCTCTGTCGCATCCTGTTGATTAATGCATAGAGCGTCTATCCATATAATTCTCTCCAGACTACTGTGTCGAAGGCTGGCGAGAGCTACGCAGAGATTTGCCCCGACGCTCAAATCACCGCCATTAACCGTGATGGAGAACGGCTTGTCATCAGAGCCCCATACATAGGATAGAGCTTCATATGGGCAGGTACTCTCGGAATTTGACAGTGGAAAGTCGAATAGTTGGCAGTGAATACGAGACTTGCTGTCTGGGTGCGGGATTAAACGAAGGAGGCGAATACTGCCTTTGGCCAATTGCGAATAGCGATATGGTTCCATGCCGGAGAAAAAGCCAAAAGTATAGCTAGAAGATAAATGCGTGTAAGATTAACCAGGGTTTTTATGTCCCAAAACTCATTCATTAGGCGACAGAGGAGTGACATGAGCAAATTTACAGCGATTTCTAGGCAACATAATCTAAGCGTCTAACAGCCTATCATATCTGCTAAAAACAATATTCATATTTAGATCTAGGATATTAGATAACTTAGATTTCTAGTCCGCTCTATATTTAATACTTATTCTTTATGTTATTTAAACTATATATAAAATCTTTTCTAGCGTTTTTAATTCTAATAATGTATTAAAAAGTTACCAATTAAAGACCCCAGGTTAGGTTATGCTCCATCGTTAGGCACGTGATATTTTCAGCCGTTAAAAATGCGCCCCAGGCCAATTTAAAATTACGCCCTAGTAAATTAACCTTCTGTTTATTTAAAGCTTTCTTCTTACTACTAAGCTAGAGACTAGGTTCCTTAACAGATTGTTATATGAGTCAGTACTAAGACGGTGTAACTAGAGCTAAAGGCTATACTTATTATAAATATAAGAGTGACTTTTTAAGGCTCTTGGCTAACCTGTGCTAAACTAGTAAATTCATTTAAACAACTTGGTACTATTTTCAGCAGCTAACTAACAGTAGGAGCTCGAGATAACTTCGACTTCAGCCTCTGCCATATAAAGTTCATGCTATCAAAATCCACATAGACTCTGCATGGTTCACCTTGATGACTGATAACAGGGTAGAGTTTCCTAAAAATCATCTTATCCTTAAAACTACCTGTCGTTATTTTAGTATATGTGCAGGTAATGTATGCGTCCAAGTAGGGAGAGCTTTAACTTACCAACGACATTACCATTGCGGGTAAAGAAATACTACTTCTTCGAATAGTTAATCCCACAGCCAATTGTGTAGCCTTTTCCAATCTTGTATCTCTGCGTGTCTTCGATGTCGTCATCATAAACTTTACTATCATTTAGGCGAAAAGCCCATCGTCCCCATGATACCCTACTGTCCATGCCCTCCAGCCAACCATTGCGTCTGTTAAATTAGAAAATTCTCCACAGAGGCCAATGCCAATAATACAACCAGTTTGCTTATGAGGTCTTATTAGTACATGCTGCCAATCCATAGACAAACTCATATTTGTTTAAATATGTACTTGTACTGATGTGGTCTGAGTGAGGACTTTCTGTTGATATGCTGACCTCGAAATAGCGGATGTTGTCCTGTGCACTACTCGTAGGTCTTGGGGTCAAGGGATGATCTGCTCGCAGGCTAATATTTCTCAATGATGGTATGTCTTTGGATACCAAGTCATGGGAAGGTCAGTGTCGTGACAGATTATGTTTCCATACAGGATACTGACCGAAAAAATGTACTTCTAGCCCATCATCACCAATCGTGAAGCGCTCACCTAATCTTGAGTCATCAGTTGCCCAGTCTCGGGGCAATGACAATCTTTGTGGCCTTTTGCAGCTGCTGAAGGACAGAGGCTTTTCTCTCACAGCCAATGCAACTCTGCCTGTAGCTTGATGAGCATAATGGTCAATAGTCCACCCATCCTCATCGATGCAGTCTCTGGTCTGCTTCATGTCCATGAGTGGCTCACGCTTTTCCCACACGTCAGGTTCGTCAAGTTCCGTGGCGATACGTAGCTCTTTGAACCCCAGACCAAGAGCTTTGACTTCCTCCATGTTTGAACAGATATAGTCCACACAGAGATTAATGAGATCCTTCTTGATCACATTGCGTGACAGTAGCCCTAGTTCAAGCGCCGACTGAGTGGATCCTCGGCGCTGTACGGGATTGAAACCCTTCCCTATACCAGGTTCATCTGAGAGATTAAGAAGGTCAATGGCGAGTTTCTCCTCCTGCCCCCACACACCACGCGTCCTGAGACACATTTCCAGTGCATCTACGCTATCCTCGGGTGAAACAGCATTGATGAGTCGAGCCTCCTTCCTGACAAGCATCCTAAGAATATCAGAATACTTAGAGTCTGCCATATCAATGTTGCCAGCGACGTCCTGACAGTGCATTGAGAGGGTTCTCCAATAGACCATGGTTAGGTCTTCCAGCGACCACTCAAAATCCATTCCTGGCTCCGCGCTCGCAGATAGCAGCCATTCGATCTTATCGATGCGAAGTGAATCCACATCTAAAGCCAGATTGGGCGTCTCATCATCAATGGGTAAATTTAAATCTGCTCCCGCATTGATCAGCTCTTCCATCACATCGATGCCACATTCTGGCGACTCCAAAGCAACATGCAATGCGGTATGACCATCATCGGTCTGTTGGTCGATGCAACCCTTTGCACCTTTGTGCAATAAGTACCGGACCATACTGATATCGTTGTTCTGGACAGCTAGGTGTAAAGCTGTAACACCAGATTCTGTGTGCAAAGTAGCGTCTCCCCCTTTAGTAAACAGGAATTCGACTACAGGGAGTCTACCCCAAGCTGCAGCCAGAAGCAAAGGAGTCAAACTATCACGTCCTGACTGATTTGGGTCCGCACCATTTTCCACGAGCATCTTTGTGATATACAGACTGTCAGCGCCGGCGTGTACTGGCGACCAGCCGTAATTCTGCTCCAAAATACTAATGTTGGGTTTGTGCTCGAGAATTGTCTCCAGGAAGTCTGTGTGCGCATGGAACGCCGCAAGGTATACAGGAGTTTGTGAATATTTATCCTGCACGTCGAGTTTCGCGCCTGCTTCAAGTAGTGTCTCGGCTGCCTCAGCGCAACCACTCAATGCTGCAACATGCAAAGGCGTCTGGTCTACCTGACTTACTGCCTCTATATTCGACCTTTTTTGAGTAGAAGTTTGATATTCTCAACGTGACCACTGTAGGTTGCGACATGTAGTGGGCTCTCATCTTTCCACTTCATATTGATATCCATCCCAGAGTCGAGAATAAGCTTCAGGATTTTTGATGACTCAGCCCCTGCAGCTTTGTGTAATAGCTCAGGCTCTAATGGTTTAGAACGATGTAGGCCAAGAAGATACTTAAAGATGGCGAGCTTGGCAGACTCAACAGCCCAAAGTAGTTCTTTGAGAAGGTTGCAATCTTCGACTAGGTGTTTGCAGATTTCTTCAACAATGTCAAGTCCTCCCTGCTTAATAGCATAGTAGAACGGCGATCGGCCTTCATCATCCAGTGCAATAATGCTAGCATCCCTCTGTATTAATTGTTGGACTGACTGAGGACAATTTCTTTTGACAGCTATATGCAACGGAGTTTGTTTGAGGTTGTCCGTTGCATGGGGATTTGCGCCATACTGTAGGAGTAGCTCGACTGCTTCTGAATTCATGACTGCCAAATGGAGGGGCGTCTGTCTAGTTCACAACACTCCTTCAATGTTTGCCTCCCCCTCTCGAAGCACTCTGATGGCATCGACGTGGCCATTTTGAGCAGCAAGGTGCAGTGGAGTATTTCTATCCATGTCCGCGGGGTCAATGGCAGCTCGCTGCTCGAGTAGAACCTGGCAAACCTTGGACATCCCATTTTCTGCCGCATGGTGTAATGGAGTCCTGCGCCTCTCGTCAGTGACGTTAGCAGAAGCTTTCGACTGTAATAAGAAGTGGACGATCTCTGTGTATCCTCCTGCAGCAGCCTCACACAGTGGCCATCGACCTTTGTCATCAACATTTGCCGAAACATGATCAACTTCCTGTAGAAGGTACTGAACCACGACCAATTGTCCTGCGCCACATGCAGAAACAAGCAGTTCACCTTTGATGCTTTCGCCTGCTTTGTTCATCAACAAGTTCAATGCTCCGAGGTTACCGCATGGCGGCAAGTTTTGCGGCTGATTCTATTGGTTCCTGTTCCAATACATTCTTGTGACGCAGTAGAAGCTCAACACCTTCCACGAACCCATCCCTGGCAGCATACTCTAAGATGTCATTTCATTCTTGTCCTTGAACTTGATGATATCTTTGAAACGACTGGGTTGTTGCAGAACTTCAATGATTGCATTTGTTGCAAGTAAGCTTCCGGACATTGCAGAAACATGCAGTGGTGTGTAGCCATCGTAGTCAGAGATGCCGGCCAAGTCGGGAGTCAAGAGCTCATTAACAATTGAGGACACATGGCAATTGCGTAATGTAACGCAGTGTCGCCTCTGGAGTCCTGTTTCGAGACATTAGCCCCGGATTGGATTAGGCCCCTTGCCTGAAACCTCACAACATTATAGCCAAGTATCCCGAATCGACATCTTCTGATGCTGATGTTGACCCCGGTATTCATATCTTGGGACAGGAAGGGATCAACAGTATGCCTTTTATCGATTCCCAGTATGTGTTCATCTTCAAACTTCCCTTTCTCTCCCCTTTCGTTATTCTCAGGGAACAATAGATTCCTCTATAGTTTTAATCTAGTGATTTAGTTCTAACAACAGAATCTAGGCCAAATCAAAGTGACTGGATTAAAGAACTTGAATCATTCAAGAACCAAGTCTTCCATATGTCACAGGGAATCGAGCCAGAGCCCCAAGTCAAAATTGCGATTCTGGACGATGGTGTCTCATTAGAAGAGATGCCTGAATTTACAAGCATAAATGGAAACAAAATTTGTGGAAAAGGTAAATCCTTCGAAGCTGACTGTGCTCAGTATTGGGTAGGCCCTTGCAAACATGGGACCATGATGGTGAAGTGCATCAAGCAGATTTGTAAAATGGCTCAGATCCATGTTGGTCGTCTAGATGGTTCTGGTAAGCAGACGTTTACAACTGAATCCTCTACTAAGGTGAGTCACTTCGCGCCAAATACGGCGCTGCTACAAAGTACTCGTCACCCTAACTTGATGAATCTCAGGCTCTCAAATGGGAAATGGTAATGGAGGTCGACATCATATCCATGAGCTGGTCTTTCAAACTCAAAGACAAAGGCCAAGGTACCGACAGTGCCAAGGACGAATTCTTGAGAATATTGAAAGAGGCAATACACAGTGGCAAGTTCGTTATTTTCGGTTCTCTTCCGGATAGTGGTGCTGCGTCCACAATCGACAAGTACGTTCCAGTGGGAACTCCAGGTGTTATCAGGATAGGCTCGGCAAACATTTGGGGAATAGAGGCACAGGAAAATAAATTCGCACCCAGAGACATTCTCCTACCTGGCAAGGAGATACCTGGCGAGAATGACAAAGGCAGTTCCTTCGCTACTGCTTATGCCGCTGGTCTTGCTGGACTGACGCTCTACTTCCTCCGGGCTCACGCAGCCGTTGAGGAATAATACCAGCGTAACAATTCCCATCTGTCTCAACAGGTAAAGGATCTTTACGATGACATTTTCAAACGAGTCGAAAGGGCACGCACGATAGAAGGCATGAAAGTCATCTTCAAGGTTCTAAGCGCGAAGAACGCCAACGACGAGCTTGACCCCAAAGGATCCTTCGTCCGGCCTTCTCTCCTGTTCGGCAATAGATTTGGAGTGGATAAAAGTGAGCAAATTAGCTATTATCGGCAAATTGCTGATAAACTTCTACAGATTTGAATTGGTTCACGTCATGCGACATACATGGTCAATAATGGGTTACAACAAGCCGCTAGTTATCTCCCAACCCTATCATAGTCCAACAGGAGGGAAAATATAAAGTATAGGATACTTATATGCAGCGAACTTTATGTTCCTAGAATTATACCATGCAGAAAAAGCTACTCCAAGTTAACTCCAGCAATTAATAGGATAGTAATAATGCCATAACTTCGTTTCTTAAAAATGTAATAAACTTTAGGTCTTAGTTTATTCGATATATATAAGGCCGTCCTGAAGTTCTTATATTTAGCGCTCTAGTTAGCCACATTCCGCTATTAATGTCTCTTCTTTTCCTTTTAGAGCTTTATCTATTTACCCTGGGATATTAGGTTTATAGCGTTTCCAGAGGGATAACTTACTAGACGTGTTTCTAGAGGATCTCATAGGGTAAGAGTAAGATATGGATTAAATGAGATAAGAATATTTAACCTGAAAAGCAGAAGTGGATATATTAAGCACTTTAACTAGAATTGGTCCTCAAAGCAGACATTGCAACCCGCCCAGCTGCTATCTTCGGTTCATCTTGTGCCTAATTAATAGCCGGCGCCAAGAGTTAAACTTATAATGGCGCAATGCGCTAGCATAATAACACTGTAGGGATATTCATACTGAAGTAGAAGGTGATAAGGTATATACAAGGTTTTAGCTGTGATTACAAGGATTGGCATACGAGGTTTAGGACGGAGATCTGTACTATAACGGCAAATAGGAGTGTCAATCCCTCGTGTCAACACAATCGAGTAAAGCGAAATACGCGGTTAGTAATACATAAAAACACGATTGAGCCACTATCAATTTCGGTCCTGCACAGCTTTCTTTCCCTCAACTTGCCAACATGAAGTTTCTCTTAATCAGCCTAGCCGCTATTGCCGCCGCTCTCCCCACGGACAAGGGCATTATACCCGGCAAATTTGTCGTGGCGCTCAAGCCTACGGACGATCTAAACCTCCACGCTCGATGGGTATCCGATGTCAACAGAGAGTCTTTGTCCCGTCGCGGCGTTGAGTCCGTTGGAATTGATAAGACCTTTAGTTTCCCTGGTTTCAAGGGTTACTCGGGTTCTTTCGATGAGGAGACTATCAAGATCATCAAGGCTAATTCCACTGTAAGTACATACCCTGATGAAGACATGGTTCCAGGGATTAACCAAGACTTAGGTCCTGCGCGTGGAGCCAGAGCAAGAATACACTGTCGCTGCGCAAGTTACACAGCAAAGCCCCCCATGGGGTCTTTCGGCTATTTCCAACGCCAAACCACCATCTTCAAAAGCCTCTTATACTTACGACTCGACTGCGGGTGAGGGAGTTTTCGCTTATGTGCTGGACAGCGGCATTTACCTTGAGCACGAAGAATTCCAAGGTCGCGCCGTCTTTGGCGCGGACACGTCGGGCGTTACCAGCCAGAAGCAGCACGGTACTCTCGTCGCTGCCATCGTCAACGGTGCCACGTACGGAGTTGCTAAAAAGGCTACTGTTGTCGATGTTCAGGTTTTGGGTGACAGCACAGGTACCACTAGCGGTGTTATCGACGGTGTGGCCTGGACGGTCAACGATATCGTGGCCAAGAAGCGTGCTGGAAAGGCCGTCATTAACATGAGTTTGTCGGGAGCGTCCTCTGAAATCATGAACGATGTGGTGCAGAAGGCGATCGATGCTGGTGTTCCAGTTGTCGCAGCCGCAGGAAATATGAACGAGAATGCGGCAAATTGGAGTCCCGGGAATAACCCCAATGTCATCACCGTTGCTGCCAGTAACAAGAATTATCAGCGATGGCAGCATTCTAATTGGGGACCTGCGTGTGATATTTTCGCACCGGGCGAAGAAATTTTGTCTGCTTGGCCTACCTCTTCTACCGGGTCACGAACCGCAGATGGCACGTCGGAGGCTGCTCCCCATGTTGCAGGTGTTATTGCTTATCTTCTTGCTTTGGAGGGTCCGCGTACGCCTGCTAAGATCTGGGAAAGAGTTAAGGAATTGGCGATCAAGGATACGATTACGGATAGCAAGGGTGTTCCCAACCTTTTCTTGTACAACGGAATTGGCAAGTGAGCTGTATGTATTCGAGGCTACCATCTTGGTAGCACTAGTAGAAACGAATAGAAGTGTGCTATCAACTATATACTAGACAAGGTGCTAGAAATAGCAGTACATATCCATTAAATACTAATAAAAGCTTATCCCTGCTTTCGGACTGATTCACTAATGGGGGACGTGTTCGGAGCACTTCTGCTACTAGTATACAACAACTTCCGACTATCGGTAAAGAACATACCTAACAAATCCTCTCCAGTTCTCGAACATGTAGTCTCGTCGTCATCATCGGTTGAACGAAAGACTACAGGGACTGTACACGCAAGATCTCTAGTCCTAACCTCGCAGGTTAGATACTCCTGTGCTTGGCGTTCGCCAACGGGGCCAGGCGAACAGTAGACAACGAACGGTGGGCCTATAACCAAGGAAGGCGGATAGTGGTATGCACAGACGTAGGCCTGAGTTTCAGCGTCCTGGAGTCGTCCTATGGAGTCGATGGTGAATTTGCGAGGGGTAGAACCAGAAAGCGCTGTGGGGTCGAACGCGATGAAGGTTCCTGATCGACCGTTGCCTTGAGGCTGGGCGCCACTGAGACTACCACCGAAGGCACTCATAACATATGTTGGTTCTCCAGCAGGGGCCTTCGAAGTTGTGGCAGCTTCCAAGGTAGTGGCGGCAGACGTCTCGGTGGGTGCGATAGTGTCGTGTCTTCAGCTGCGGTGGTGGTCGTGGTAAGCTCGATGGTCGTTGTGGTTTCAGACAACGCGATGCTAGAACCTGCCAGGATGAAACCCGTTGCCTCTGTCATCAAAGCAGAGGTAATTGTCGCTGCTTCCGAAGCTAATAGACTATGTGAACAGCAATTTTATGCCGCGCAACCTATACTTTACTGGTACGGGTTACAGGAACTTGCGACCACCAAGTTAGCGGCAACAACTAGGACGAAGAGAATACAACGCATCGTGACGGCTGCCATCAAGGCAAGAGTTTAGAGAAAAACAGAGAAGAGAAAGAGCCTGATGGGCTACGAGCCACTGATATCGTCTCAGTCGCAAATGTCTCATTTCTTAAGGTCGATAGTCTTGGTTTAAGCTACCTAAAAGGAAAGGGGGACCAGTTTCAGTTGGTCTGAATGGTTAGGGCCCTGGACAACACTGCAGTAACGTTGTAGCTTAATTGGATTGAAAATGGACGAAGGGCGAAAAACACGCAAAGCTACCCTATAGTCCGTTATACGAAATCATTTCGAAATAATAGAGGTATTTACCACAGGGCTTGAACCTTTCTCTCGTACTAGAGCCCAGACTCATTTTAATATTTCAGGTCCAAGATAAACCCACAGCTGCATAAGATATAAACTTTAAAGTGATAAGTTACAATTCTCAAACTAGGACAGAACAAAGTTCGGTTTGGATAATATAAATTTCTTATGAATTTAACATTAACGATTCTGGCCCTACTAGAACTACTCACTTATAGCATTTTTATGGTCTACTAACTATTTACTTATTTCAACTATAAGCCGGAGCCCTAGTCATTCACTCGGTTCTGAACGAACTTTTCCGGGTTGTTCTTAGGTACATGCCAATGATATGCGTGCTGGATTGTGATAAACAAGCCGAAGCTACACACACAATCTTGGTCTGTCTCGGAGATGTGCCTTTCCAGTTGTTGATGGTTGATAGAGCATGCCAGGGAAACCCAAAGTGGGATCATGCGTTCCATTTCGGGAAAGCTCCAAGCCAATCGCAGAATGTAATAAAAAAATTGGCCGTTTAGGGACAAATTGTCCCTCGATTGTGGCTGGCTGTGATGCCTCTTTCTGACTTCATACAGAGAGCGATTATTCCATATTCAGGTGGACGACGACTAGATGCCCTTTCCATGTAACCTGGCCTGGAATTGCTTGCGCGGGAAATAAGCTTCGGCAACCGCTTGACGATGAGCACACGTGAATCAAGGTAGCGCGAGCTGAACTCGGTGGCCAAGATCAGAGTTCATCGATGAGACCTGCAAGCGAGCTGCGCGGGCTATAAAGTAGGGGACTCATTTCTCCCTGTGATATTTTGTTCAATTCCACATCATCAACGAGATTCCTACCCGCATTTAACATTATTACCCATTTCAATCCTTTGCTTTCATTACAAGCCACTTGAGACAATGACAGACGCAGTCACAAAGGACCAGAGTTGGGCGTTCGTCATTGAGCACATCGCCGAGAAAAAAGACGAGAGTACAAGTGAAGCCGTTTGCAATGGCATCTGGACCGAAATTCTTCGGAGACACTTCTCCTATCCCGACTTCATAATCGCCCCAGAACAAAGACAGACCACAGGCAAGCGCCCCGATCTTACAATCTTCTACGTGGATAAAAAGAGGGACCTATCCAGCTGGCATCCTGTCTTCACTTTCGAAGGCAAAGCTCCTTACCATGAGGAATACATGGTCAATAAGGGGTTAGAACAAGCCGCTGGTTATCTCAAAACCCTGTCATGGTCTAACAGGAGGAAAGGCATGACGTATGGGATGCTTGCGTGCGGCAAGAGCTTCATGATCCTGAGATATGATGTCGCGCAGGAAAAGCTATTCCGAATCGACCCCAGCGATCAAGAGGAGAAAGCGGATGCCAAGCCTTCGTCTCTCGATACTCAAGCACAAGGTTTTGATCTCTTCTGCAAGGACTTTGCGGCCTCATTCCTTTGAGCTGGATGGTATTATTTCAAGTTAGTCTTTATGTCATTATGTCATTGCCTGAGATCGACCAGAAGCTGAGTGGGTTTTCATAAAGAATCCCAGCCAGAATTCGTCTTCTATAAGTAGTTCATTGGGAGGAAGGCACCAAATCATTCAAAATGATTAGGGTGACTGAAGAGAGAATCATGTGGAGGACTTTCTTGTCAATCATGCTTTTCTTCTATTTGTTATTTACTACGGAGTAAAATGAGTATCACTTTAACCGATAAGCTATTGTGTTATTTATACAAGTGTCGATTTACTGAGGAACATAAGAGCCAGCTGCGGCATGTTTGAGAGTAAATGAAGAAAAATAGCTTGGGCATTGTCTCATGTGTTCAGTCTAGCCGCTGTGGTGTTGTCGTGTCGAGTCACATGTGACCTGAAAAGACCATGTTCGTTTATCAAAAATGTGACATAATTTGGGTTTTACTCAATTTGTCATGGGTGGGCCGTTCCGATCTGCCCGCATTTAGCAGTCCAGGTAGCCACGTTCCGCCATTAACGTCTTTTCTCTTCCTTTTAGAGCTTCATCTAACCACACCAAGACACTAGGTTCACGAATGTGATTACATCTAGGATCCCTCTTTTGGTAGATGGTAAGAATGTGTATTATGTTTTGCGATCCGCAACAAGTTGCGCACCAGTCTGTGATTCAAATTGTTTAAGCAGAGCTGAACCAAGGAAGCCTGCAGCCCCCAATAGGCACAGCCCCCAACAAGCACAGCCCCTAATGCTACCTACTGTGGAACTTGGTTTAAACGAGATCACAGCTGAATCCTTCTGAGATGGATATGGTGTTCCGCGATCTATATATAAGAATCCGAGCTGCAACGCTCGGATACCGGTAATAGGATCCTACTATTTCGCCAAGGTCGAATCCTTTAGGATCTCAACTCCACTTAGACAAGCGAAAACGATCCCAATTGGCCAAATAGTTTCTATTAATCCTCAATTGCCGGTGATCACTTCTTCAAAGCAGAATGGACGGTGAGACTGGCAAATTTTCTCTACTTCGCCTTGCTTTGGAAAATGGAGCCTTTTCCCTGACCGACCTCCTCGGTGAGTCCGAAAGGTCTTTGACATAATTCGAGAAAAAGTATATCAAGGCTGTCGTTTCCTTTCTCCAATCTGAGTTTCTCATTAGCAACTCACACAACTATACTATTACATCAATCTTCACCTCCAACCAACCGCAGTCATGTACTTCAGCAAGAACGCCATCTTCGCCCTCGTTGCCAGCGTTGGATTGGTCTCAGCTGCCCTCCCCAAAGCCAACGAGTACAAAAGCCACGATTGGTAAGTCCTCGACCCATCTGTATCATAATCAAACTTGACGCTGACGACTGTAGCTCTGGAGATCTGAACTACGGCCATCACGCCTTCGACCTTCATATGGTCACCATGGACGACTCTAGCCATTCGGTTTATCAAGCCGGTACTGGTTGGTACCTCTTCGACGGAAAGACCGGCAACGGCGGACGCTGCGAGGGAGAGATTTTGGGAACCGTCATCAGTGGGACTTCTAACTGCTTGGATCTGGATAACACCTTCCCTGGAAAGCGTATCAGGTGTCTTTGCAACCCTCTCATTGGGGCTAATACGAATGGCATCAACTCTTGCCAGTACGCTTAGGAGGGGTTTGAATACGTGTTACAGTGGTATCAATAATAGCAAAACGTCTGTGCTTGGTTGTTTATCGACAACCGCCTCATCTAATCAGGCTCACTCAATGTAAAATGAAACCAGATATAAACCATTCTCGTCATTGTGATACCACCATGTTGTGCTTGAAACCTGAAAAGCAAATTGGCTATAAGTAGTCATCTCGTTGTACACTCAGCATCAAAGTATCCCATATGAACGGTGCTCAATATCTATAGTTAGAGAAAAAAATTGACCCCACCCACTTTCGATGTCAAAGGTGAAGTAGCAACTCTCCATCAGTCGTATACGATGCATAGACTTGTTCCTCTTGGCCAGCGCATCCGCCTGGCTTGGTCCATGGCCCATATTCGGTGATATGAACTGGGCTTACATGGGAGCTCAAAACCTAAAGTAGGTAGTTGAAAGCTACGAGTAAGTGATAGCTTGAAGCTGTATCTCAAGAGGTAGTCACTAGACTACATGATCACAGTAAAGATGACTTTGAGCATTTATGTGCATTCGAGAGAATGTGTTCCTACCCACTTCTTATCCAGAAATAATGTACACGTTATTATCGATACTATATCTTGGTAAGGCTAAGGTCTTGTCATGTGTTTCACGTTGGTGTCTGATGCCTGAAATCTCATCATCCCATTTTCTTGGCCCCCAACAGCGAAACAACAGCCTGAACGCCCCCAAGAATTCGATTGGCCAGTTAAATATAGAGCGTAACAAACCCGACAACATACCAACTTCGCTGCCTGCAGCCTGATTCTTACATTCTCAATTTGTTTTACATATCATTCAAATCGTTCTCACTGAGGCATAGTATCTTGACGCTCAAATTGTCAAGATGCAGTCAAACACAGATAGCGAAGTCTGGGACTCTCGATTCGCTGACACGTCAGATGAAAATGACGCGTGGACGCCATCGTCTGTTTCGACCGGCAACCTGGAAACAGACAACATCTTGCAAGACGTTATGATGCTAGTACGAAATGAGTTACCCTACGTTCAGCGCGAGTTTCTCAAGTTTGACAGTCGCCTGGGCGCTGGCACTAGCTTTGAGGTCAATAAAGAGCTGTTTGGTTTGACAGGCGAGTCGCCTTATTTCGTTGCTGTCAAACGACTCGTCATGGACAGCGTAACTGGAGGCACCAAACAGACTGCCGAGCAACTGAAACAGTCCTCAAAGCGCCTCATAAATGTCAAACGAGAAGTCCGGGTCCTCACTCACCCTAAGCTGCGATCGCACAGCTGTCTCATCTCAGCCATCGCTTGGGGCTGGGACCAAGATCTCACCTTGGGCAACCGGCCCTATCTCGTCATGCCTTATTCGCCGCATGGAACCCTGTCCATATTCGCCCAGAAAAGGAGCCTCAACCTGATCGACAGGCGTTTATTGGCCCTCGACGTTGCCATGGGTATTCGTGCGCTACACGACTGTGACATTGTGCATGGAGATGTCAAACCTGACAACGTCTTGGTCTATGGCTATCTTACCCGCGACCAAGATAATGAACGCCACTATTTGGCCAAGCTAGCCGACTTTGGGTGTACTCTTTTCAAACATGACTTTGAACAACAGAACGAATACTATCTCGGAACACCCAAATACAACGCTCCTGAAATTTGTGGCTGGACTAAAAGGACTGATGATGATACTCTTCGAGACGAGAATTCGAAGTTTGCGGGATATAAAGCCGCTGATTGCTATTCCTTTGGCCTTCTTCTCTGGGAAACAATTAAGCACGCAAAGTCATTCATCGAATCCGACTGGCTCAACCCTGGCGAGAACGCAATGAGCTTCCTTGAACGGGCATTTTATACCCGGGACAATGCTATCTTAGAGCTCGCTCTTGAATTCCTTCGGTCGCAAGAAAGTGATCCTGCGGCACTCGGAGGGAAAAACTCCCAGTCAACTGCCGGGCCATATCCATATCCGTCAAATCCCACCACGGCCGACCTCAACGGATATTTTGGTAAATGGACCCATCTTCGAGACGGCCTGGATGCTATCGGTGCACCACCAGACTCCCAGTCCTTCCAGGCCTTTGACGCAACAATGTCTTTGTGTTTACAAGATAGTATCACGCGAAGAGGTAATATACAACAAATCTTCGAGGCACTTTCTGAAGGAATTGAGTAAGTCTTTCTCCATCTTCTCAACAACCCAAGCTAATTTATTGGCCTCTTAGTGGTGAAATCCCTGAAGGTGGTAAAACGGAGAGAATGCACCCTGTAGAAATCAAAATCAACGGGGAAAGTCCTTATATCGGGGATCGATATGAGAAGGTGCTGGCACCTACCATGGAGATGAGTCCAATTACGAGAGCCGTATTTCTGGACAAGGGAGCGCACACTTGCAACAGCGCCAAGAATTTACGAGTTGTCCCCAGAGAGGAGCCAGCTGATCCATCTTTGCAAGTAACCAGGGTTACGGCACAAAAACGATGTGAGACCCTGGTTCTGACACCTCAGGCGTATCGATACAAGTCTGAAGACATGTTTATGGTTAGTATGGAGGGTTGAGAAATGAAGAAACCTCGCTAATGTAGTCTCATCACAGGCCATTTCACGAAGGCAACCTCCCTGGTACAATCAGTGTGAAGCAGCCAAGGTTATCCAGGAAGCCATCCGGATTGAAGAAGACCCAGAAGAGAAAGCTCGAGCTCGTCTGCAAATGGCTATCATGTGTCAAGTTGGATACGGAGTGGCCCCAGAAAGCATAATGGCTCTGAGTCATCTTGAAGCTGCATCTCTGAACAACAAGGTAGCGATGGATATCTTCAATCGAGTCCATGCAGCATTGAAGCCTGGTCAGAATAAGACGGATACATTTGACGTTCGTACGACCGAAAAGAACCTTGACGTCTTTCACGACGGTGTTGCTTGGAGAGAAACTAACGGTAAAGCGACCGACGACTTCATTAGCCTTGGTTCCATCTATGTCGAATCCTTCAGGAAATTCGAGATCTTGGTCAAGAAACACAAGTATACATCTCATCAGCTATGTGAAGCTCTCACAGCTGCGTGTAGAGACGGTAATTTCGACGCAGCGATCGTCATTGCACAGCATTGTGAGGACATATCCTACATGGACCCAAACATGCCGAATGCTCTGCACTGGTTGATTCTTTTTAGTCTAACGGAGGCAGCGGATCTACTTGTAGCTATGGTGTCTGGCTCGGAACAAATCGATAAAGCAAAGCGCCAACAAGCAGTTCCAGCTCTGCTGACGGCTGAGCATGAACAAGTCAATGTTATGCTTCCACACAGATGCATTGAATTACGTGGAACGCCTCTCCACTGGGCGGTTATTGCTGGATGTAAAGACCTTGTTGAGCAGTATGTAAATCTGGGCGCCGATATAAATATCAGGACCCAGTGGCGGAAGACTACTCATGAGGACGGCTACACCGAGCACACCCCGGCGTTGAGCCCTCTTGATCTCGCTGTTGCAGGCCACCATCATGAGATTGTAAAATATCTTCTCAACCATGGCAGTGAGGTGTATGGGGGAGATTGGCAATGGACCCATTCGCCGTTTCACATGGTTGGATACGATGCCTTTCCCTTCGCACGGTATGTGGCTCATGGTCAGTCTTATCGGGTTGCCCTTCGAGAGACGATTCAAGCCCTGCTCCAGAAGGGACTGGACATCAATGCTTTGGATAACACGAAACGAACACCCTTATTCTCGGCTGTCAAGAACATGAATTTGGAAGCATACGTCCTCAAAGAGCTGATTCTAGCCGGAGCGGTTCCCGGAGAGGAAAGCGAAAAGCATCATGGTAATATTGTTGCCTACGCTGCTATAGACAGCCCTCATCGTCAGCTGTCATGGACAAAGATACCTCTTCTTCTACCACTGGTGTCCGACATCAATGCATGCACGATCGGCGAGGGTGGTCTCAATGCACTTCACTACTGCGCTATCTTTGATGCTCTTCCTGCAGCAGAAATCCTACTTCGGCAACCGACAATTGATCCGGAGGCAGAGAGTGCGTTAGGAGCCACTGCGGTGCATCTAGCAGCCCAGAGAGGGTCCCTGGGCGTCCTGGACCTCTTAATCAAATGCGGTGCTAAACTTGAGCGACGAGAACCTCTCGAGGCAGCAATTTCAGCCGGGCAAATCGATGCTCTTAGGATCTTACTCGAAGCAGGATCAAACACGTCATGGAAAAATAGGGACGGACATACTGTAAACATCCTCGCGTACGCAGTGAGGATGCATTCCCAAAGGCCATCATATGTTAGAGCATGTCTTTCCAAATGCCCCCAGCTACGAGCCCAGAAAGTCATCAACATGGGCGACGATTATGGATGGACAGCCCTCCACTACAGCTCATATTATGGGGACTTGGATGGTGTCAGTGCACTAGTAGACTACGACGCTGACATTGACAAGACAACTTCGCTGGACTTGACGCCTCTTCAAGTTGCCGTCGAGACCTACGAGAAGTTGACAGTCTACGCGAACGGAGTGGCGCACTTCACAGATCATCCACGGATATTTAAAGACATTGATGGTCTTGACAGAAATAGCCTGACCTATCCCGAAAAATCGCGACGTATAGAGATGGCTTTCAAGGACTCTTTTTTTGAAGTCATCAGAGTACTTCAGCAAGCGGAACGAGAGAAACACCCAGGAAGGGCAGTGAAGGAAGTGAGCCGAAGTTTGGGAAAGGTTCAGACTGAAGGATACATGTCGCAAGAGGATGTCAGAAATCACCATCGGGATCTATCTTTCACGGCGGCTAGAATAGAGAAATGGGGTAAGTAGGATAGCTAAGAGGTAAATATAGTGTCTATGGAAATTATGTTACAAACTCTGCTTTCCATCACGAGGTTAAACGAAGGTGGTCTATGGATCAGGTAAACTACCAACAAACACCACCATGACGGCACAGTACGAGGCCGTGGCAGAGAATATCTCGTAATTCCTAGATGATGTAAGCCAGCACAGAGCCGACGAGAAAACAACAGTGAAAGCAGCAATAATAAAAAGCCGCATCGGGATAGGCTTGACCAAGTACAGAACTGCAATCGGCGCTACCAAAGTCGCGATGGCAAGTAGTGTATTCAAGGCTCGCGAAACAGCTACCAGCCTCAAAGGCCTGGTGAGTTTGACCTTTGGATCGCTTGATCTTCCAGATGTATCCTAAAATTGGGTTGGTTTAGTCCGAGAAACAGCAAATTGGTAACTCACAAGAAGTGAAAATAACTAGGGACCGGTAAGCAGAGTAAGGATACATGTGATGATAGATGCTTACCTTGCATATCCTACGTAGACAAGGCCAAGTAGAGAGGCTGTCGAGGAGACGTTCAAGGCCGCCACTTTCGATCGTGTGTCTGGAACGCTTGAGATCACTATGATCATTTAGGAATGTTGTTTCGGAGTAGACGACTGGTCTCTTGCCATCTACCCAATTTCTAACACTTCGTATCTGCGATTCATCTGGTTCGGGGCGTTCTTGATGAGTCATAAAAGACTCGAAAAGCTTGTCTGCGAAATTCAGCATTACGCTTGACGTTCCAGTATTCATAACTCACTATATTCATTCAGTTTAATCTCGATGTCACTAAGCAGCGCTCGACGTTCTGTACCCCCACTAACATCCCTATTGGTAATCAATAGATATGGAGCCACTTTGCTGTCTGCTTGGTCAAGTTCATCAAGACGTTGCTCCAGTTCTGTAAGTTCATCCTGTTTGTGAAGCAGGACACGCGTGTGGAGACGTGAGAAGGATCGGAACATGGTGAAGTCCTTATCAGCACTCATAAACGCTGATAGCGATGGATAGCCTCGTGGGAAGTCATCGACTAGAAACAAGCGTTAATTAATGATTATAAAGTCAGACTGTCAAGATACATACTCTTCGCTGGGTTGTCCTGGAATGGTCGGTTGGGAATAAAGGGTCCAGAAGCTACTCCGAATGAGCTGTGAGCTTGCATAAGCAGACGGTTCTCTTACTGTCTTGTCTCCTTATGAACTGCGGAACTTGGGCCGGTGTTACGCTTCCGTTTGGTGTTGTCATGATTCTGTCTTGACGTAGACAATACTACTATACTATTGGGGGTTATAATGATACTTTTGGAGAGAGATAACATCGATAATAGGGAATCACTTTTATCTCATTTCAAGGTCGACGTTGCCTGACTTGATGATTCATGCATGTTTCAACCGAGGATCCCCTCCCTTCCTCCTATTGGGGGATTGCATGAAAACACATCACCCCTGCGCCCCCTCAGGCTGCCTCTTGGAGAACGAATTATGTGAATTCGCTCAAGCCGCCACCAGCAGATCTCTTTCCGCCACCGCTGTTGGATGGACTTGGCCCGTATTCTTCATCTTGAGCCCATATGTTTTGTTTTCCAAGTTTGCCGAGATGATAATATACGGGCCAGCAGGCTGAGCTTGGCCTGGACTACGGACATAGACGACTTCGTTGACGCGGTAGAGAGGCGGGCGAGGCCACTGTAATAAATTAATTATTAATTTTCAAACTCAACACAAGTAGATTCGGTACTGACATCGGGTTTGTCCTCGTATTCTTCCACGCGGGGGCGATATTGCTGAGGCTGAGCGATCGGTCAGCAGCTGAAAGTGACATGCAATAAGGTCGTTAGTTACCATTTCATCCTCTGAGGAATCACAAACCGGATCGGTTCGCTGGCGATCGCTGTCGTGGTCCGTCATGACTGTTGATTGAAAGCGAATCAAGGCAAAACTACGAAATATTAGTGATTTCAGCTGAGCCCCTCAGGACGGGCGGAGTGAGCGAACCTATATACCCTGACAATCACGGAATGCAGGGTAGCAGAGCCTGATTTCAGCACCCGACAAGGTGATACAATATGCAGCTCGTCTTACATGTGGGCTTGTGTTACATAGCATGGAAAATGTCTTTTTCCGTCAATCAGTACTTTGAGGCCGTTGAATGGTGAAAATTCTCTCATTCATGCAGAGTTGAACAAACTTGGTGTTGGAGCACTGACTTCAGATAGTCTACATTTGATGCCATGGGTGACCACAACATTGTCCAGTCCTTCAAATCTACCATCGGGTCCAATTTACAGAACTCGTACACTCAAGTCCATGTTCTACTCATAGCCTGGGAAGAGCACGACCTCGGCGACGTTGACGGCGAGATACGGGATCTCCGCGCCATATTCGAGCAAGACTACCGCTACAGTAGCGTGGTTTTCTTTCCCATCCCAACCAAAGGACCATCTCGTGCTAGACTCAACAGAGAAATCTCGAGCTTCGTAGAGGAGCAGTCGTTCCCCGAGGGTTCTCTCATCATCGTTTACTACGCTGGCCATTGCAGTGCAGATTCGCGAGGTCAGGCTGAGTGGGCGGCCTTTGGGCGGGGTGGCCCAACAGTGTCTTGGCATGTTACACAGCAACTACTCTTCTCGGCTGTTGGTGATGTTCTTCTCATTCTCGATTGTTGTCATGCGTCTCTCATCACAGGTGGCTCCAAAGATGGCGAGGGCCGCTTTGAACTGATTGCTGCGTCGGCCAAGGGAGCAAAGACCCCTGCTCCGGGTCGGAGATCCTTTACCAGGGCGCTTATCAGGCTGCTGAAAGAGCATGTCAATACAGGTATCTCATCAGAAAGCCTCACATCGGAACTCAGGGAAGATCCGAAAATTACAGGTAAGCAATAAGATTTCTGATATGGATAAACAGAAATTAATACCGTACTAGAGACACCTGTATTTCATGATTTCGTGAGGAAATCGGCTACAAAAATCGTTCTCCAGCCTCTCGAAACTCGGGATATCCCAGAAGGTTTCGCAGCAAAACCAGCTGGCTACCTCGTTTTCCGAGCATCACTCTCAGATGACGTGACTGGATTGCAAATAGCAAATTGGCTCAAGACCGCACCTCCCAAGAATGTCACGGCTGTCAGTATCGAGGCAGTTGTCAGTCGGGCCCGTCGCATACAAGATGCTCTCAAAGACGGTGCTTTTCCTGAGGGATCATTGTTTGAGCAATTGTCTAAACCCGCCCGGGACGAGATTTTGAGAGGTATCCATGGGTTGAACACCGTCATGGACAGCTGTAAAGAATTCGCAACAGACACTACGACAAGCGGAGATGAACTTGTTCAACAATCACTGGTTGAGATTCAAGATAAAGTGTCAACGTTGAGAACAGCTGTCCAAACACCTCTGCTACTTGACACTGCTATTAGCAGAAGTCCATCTGGGGTGTCAAAAGAGCCTAGTGTTGAACTCAGAGCTGCTCTAGACGTGGATGAGTTTCGTCACTTGGCCAACATGGTCGTTCGGCCTGATCCACTTGACGATAGCATTAGCCGTGAGATCAACCGTGATCGAATCTTCGAAGCCCTTAAAAGAAATGTTTCTGCGGATAAGGTATCCAGGCGTTTCAAGCTGGGGAGTATTGACGGCCGATCTGTCATCATGGAGACCTGGAAATACAAGGAGTCGGATGGTAACAGTGGTGAACCGCAAGATCAAACACTGCGACAAGTTCGCAAGATCACGGAGTTGCTATGCCACCCAAAGGATAAAGAGTTTCACATATTGTCATGTGCGGGCTTCTTTCGTGACAGGCTCCGTAAAGAGCTGGGCATAGTATTCTGGACCCCACTCACATTTGGTGTTGAGGGTGAGGTAGCAACTCTCCATCAACTGTACAAGATGCATCGACTTGTTCCTCTCGGTCAGCGGATCCGTCTGGCTTGGGCTATTGCTGCAGCCATTGAGAACTTCCACCGTGTCGGCTGGGTGCACAAAGGAATCCGAAGCGACAACATTGCTTTCACAGAAGTTCTTCCTGACCTGAAGTCCGATTTGGACGATGAAGATCCGGCTTCACCATTTGTCGGCAACTTCGACTTTAGCAAGCCACTACTATTTGGATTCGAGTACTCTCGTGCTGACGATGAGGCGACATTCCTGGAAGAAGATTACACGCTTGCTAACAATCTCTATCGTCACCCCGATCGATGGGGTCGCCCGACAGCAAGATTTGAGAAGAGCCATGATGTCTACGCGCTTGGTGTTGTGTTACTTGAAATTGCCTTGTGGAAGGAAGCTAGCTCTATCCTCAAGTCCTTCTTGGAAAGCAAACCCCTAGTTGCGTCAAATGTTGTCAAAACATTGATTGGAAAATGCGGCAAGATGTTGTCCCATCAGGTTGGTAGGGTCTTTGCACAATGTATTGTTAAGTGCTTAGAGTTTCCTGTTGCCACGAAAGATATGAGCGAGTATGATGCGCAGAGATATTTCCAGCGGAATGTCACAGAACCAATGTCACGCGCGGTATTGCGGGTGTAAGGGTGTGTTTCGGTCGAAGGGGAGATAGTAGTCTTACACGAGGTATCTTATCCAAGCTGGATAACTCATCCAGGTGTCAGTTATTGTCATAACGTAATGTTGTCTCCTTTCAAGATTGCTACCTTCCCATGCAGTAGTCTAATTCACTCATAGTCGGCTGTTTGCTTGATAAAGTATCTCCCATATCGGGATCTAGGGTAAAAGTCAAAAGTATAATGAGTCCGGTAATTTGCTGCCAAGAATAAACTTGAGTGATCGTGTTAGGCGAAAGGCTCCCTCGCCTAGATGAAGACCCATGTCGTTCGCGTAGTCGCGTAGCATGACAAGGTTACATGCACTGTGTTCAATGCCGATGCATGTTTGTCGGAAATTTACGAGAAAATTAGCCCACAAACAAATTAGCCCACAAAAGGTTTCAAAACATGCAAACGACTAGTCATGTCCACACAGCGCCGGTACATACCGCAATCGGTAAAGGTATGCGCCAGTACTCTGTAGTGAGAATTCTTTTGGGGGTTATATTATCAATC
The DNA here is from genome assembly GCA_017656745.1 of Fusarium mesoamericanum. NCBI lineage: Eukaryota > Fungi > Ascomycota > Sordariomycetes > Hypocreales > Nectriaceae > Fusarium > Fusarium mesoamericanum. Next base: position 382,303 of record JAGDUS010000022.1, on the reverse strand, counting down.
AATTACGCAGACTTTCTACATGCAGTTATCAACTGTTATCTCTTGAGGGTACGGATAGGTTGTGAATCTCCCGCTAATAAATCACGCACTATCTTCCCGTTAGCTTGATCTCAGAGTTTGGAGAGAAGCTTGTTCTTGCAGAAGACTCTAATTGTAGCTGTATCTAGTAATCTTGATCAGGTGCTTAATCTCATGCGTCCTATAGCTAACCGATTGGACAGGTATATCAAGAAGAACTTATTATATCCACAGTGGTTACATAGTCTAAAGTCTAAAAAGATGTGATGGGACATTCTCTACTTAATCGTTTGGATCTTCGGTCTTTCGGACAGTCCGTACCCCGGACCCGCCAAAGGTTGATGCAACCTCAGCCTTGCATCGATGCAGTTTCTGACTCGGATGGCCAATCCAAACCTGGAATTCTCCATCATAACATAGTGTGGTCTAGGCTCTATTTACTCCCTGTATTGAACTTAGAATCGAGATAAGAATAAGAAGACATGCATCCTGCGCGATCCAAAACGTCGGTTAAGTATAGTTATCGTTCCCTTGTTATTATTTGTAATTCTCTTCTACGGATATGCATCCTCCATTTGCCGGTATGCAACCCTCGCTTGTCAATATGCAAGCCACAACTGTCACTAGAGGACCTTTTACGAAATATGGCTGTACTTTTGAAGAGATAAGAGGGGCAACTATCCTTATCTTGTCAGGTTGAAACTCGTTCTCACGATATCGACATGGGCAGCTTCCTCGACCGTGATAGTGACTATTGACCTTGCAACGGTATCCTCTTTGATGGATCCACGAGTTAAGTCGTGTCATATCTGCATAATGGACAGCGTGGGGAAAACTTTACTATTTCGTTATCGGCAGCGATGTCTTGGCTATAGATACTATTCTTGGGAGCTGAAAACTATTATATAAACCTCAATCTTGAACGACCAATACGATTTTTGACACCACCACCATCATTCCGCACTCGCCGATTCTCGTCATATAGAAACCCAGGTTTCTACTTTGTACTTCGAGATACGACAGAATCCAAAATGCGTCCCTCAGGTCTCTTGGTCTCGCTTTCGCTGGTGCCTCTGGCTCTAGCCAGGGCTTTTCCTCCCGTACGGTTGGAAAGCCGCAAGGAGGACTCTTGCTCGTCGGTCCAGCCGTCTGCGAGTGCTCCTCACAAGAACTTCTGGGGTTCTCTTACCAAGAAAGAGACTGCTGACGTTCTCGCCTTTTTGCATCGCGATGCAACTGGTTTCAATCTGACCGTTGCAGAGAATGCTACAAGGTATGTATCGGATCCCATATGATGTTGAAAATTCTAACAGGTGATTACAGCCGCGACAACAAGATGTCAGTATTTTACTATGAAGCTTGATTTTTAACCCCAACTCACAAGATTTTAGTATGTCTGTTGAGCTTATGATGCCCAACAAGAGCGACACTCTCCCATTCTTGTCAGACAAAGCGGGTAGTCCAACACGATACGCTCTCGCTGCGGTCATGTTTGGTGTACCTGAGAGTGCTTATCTCCAGGAGTTCAAAGTTGGTCCGTTGCCCATAACTAATGCATCAAGTATCACACCTTTCACGTTTGCAAACACGAAGAAGGGCGACGGCAAGATCTCAGTCGTCAACCCTGACGCAGAGGACTATGGCAACTTCAACCTCAAGATCATGAAGGAGGCAGAGGACGTGACCAAACGTCTCTGGAATTTGGTGAGTTTTGTGTTTTGAATTGCGAGTTTCTTTATCTAACAGAGTCAAGACGGTCGATGACGGACTTCAGATTCCATTAGCCTTTGCTGCACCTATCAATGTTACAGATGGAAAGGTTATCATGTGGCAGGGCTTCAACGCGCCAGTTACCAGTATCTACGACACAATCTCACTACTTCCACTGGGTTTGTACTTGAGAACAGACATCACCGGCCGCGATCCCAGTCAGTGGAAAGTCACTGGTTGGGTATACGGTAACGAATTCTACAAGGATCTCGATGGTTTACGTGCAGCTGTCGCCAAGCCCGACTTCAAACCCCTGGGAATGAACTTGGACCAGCCTTGGGCCCACACAAACAAACACGGCGATGATCTGCCCCTGGACGATGAAGCTCCGCCAGCCAATATTCAATCCGGAAAGTCGAGATTTGCTGTTGACGAAGATGAGAGTTATGTGACTTGGAGTGAGTAACTTCTGATTTTAGCTGATTATTACATATTACTAATTCGATACGTTAGTGGATTTCTCCTTCTATACCAGCATCACTCGAGACAATGGACTACGACTTTATGATGTTAAGTACAAGGGCAAGAGGATTCTCTACGAGGTATGTGTGTCTTACAAAATGACTCCGTCTTAGACTAACGTTTATAGCTTGGTCTGGACGAGGCGATTGCACATTATGCGTAAGTTGTGAAAGCACCCTGGCCTCACCCTATCATGTTATTAATACTATTTACAGCGGTATCGATCCTGTACAATCCGGGATTTGTTATTTCGACAGCATGTCTGGATTCGGACCCGCAATGATCTCTCTCGTGAAAGGTAAGAATTAAAAATAACTCGAGAATTGTTTTATCACATTGCTAACACGATACAGGTTACGACTGCCCCGCCTACTCGCACTACAGCAATGTCACTCAGACTACAGGCGAAACGACGTTCACTCAGAAGGACGCTCTTTGTAGGTTGAGATCTCATGTCAAGCAATTCCACGCTAATGAATAATCAAGGCATGTTTGAGATCGACAAGGGCTTCCCCATCCAACGACACTCTTGGGCCGGCCACACCACCGTGACAAAGAACATTGCCTTCAACATCCGTGCCATCTACACAATCGGAAACTACGACTACATGATGACCTACCAGTTTCACCTCGACGGTTCTATCGAAATCGATGTCAGAGCATCAGGCTACATCTCGTCAGCCTTCTACGCTGAGAACGAAGACTACGGTTTCAAGATCCACGACAGCCTTTCTGGATCTCTTCATGATCACGTCATCACATTCAAAGCCGACTTTGACATCTTGGGCGAGAAGAACTCTTTGCAAAAGATTGACATCAAGCCATCAACTGAGAAGTGAGTATCTAATTTCTACCAGAGTTTCTTTTTCATCTGACTAATCTGGAATAGATACAAGTGGTCTGATCAGACACGCAACACCATGAAGGCAGTCAAGAGCTTCATCGACAACGAAGATGATGCCAAGATCAACTGGTCTCCCAATGGCGCAACAATGTATGCTGTAGTGAACAAAGACGAAAAGAACCCCTATGGAGAAAGCCCCGGGTACAGGGTTGCACCAGGTTAGTCTCAACCGAACAGGTGAAAAATACGACATCCCGACTGACATTCACAGCTTCTGGTGTGGCATACCTCACAGTCCAGGATTCCTCGGTTATGCAAAACGCCGGTCACCACACAACGCATCATCTCTACGCCACTCGACAAAAGGACAACGAGCTCTACGCTGTTGGAGCGTATAATTCGCTTACTCCCGAGGACCCTCAGGTTGACTTTAATGAGTATTTCAACAGCGAGTCGCTTGACCAAGAGGACATGTAAGTACTCTATTATCATTGATGCTACAGACGTGATCTGATTGTGATACAGTGTTCTTTGGTTCAATTTGGGAATGCACCACATGCCTCACACAGGCGATCTTCCCAACACCGTCTTCTCGACCGCCCACTCAGCTATGCTCATTGAACCATTCAACTATCTTATGGGCGATCCTTCGCAGGCCAGCTCGCAGCAAGTCTTGATCAAGACTAAGAAGGATGGCAAGCCTGAGATTGTTACTTACGGCGCTAAGAATGCAACATGTGCGATTGATATGGTATGTACCTTGATGTTTGTGGTTTTTTACAATGCTAACATGACTGGTTTTAGGCACAACTGAACCCTGATCTTTCGGACTATTCTAACAGTATTAGTGTTCTCAAGTACCCCTTCGATGGATCAAAGCCAGATCGTCTTTGAGGTTTTCGCATGGTGTTGGATAGGCAGTGTTGGAATATTTCGAGTGTCTGCAAAACGCGTGGTAATTTCAAAAGCATCCCCCTTGGCACAACGGCTCAGTCCTCTCACAAATGGAAATGAACCAGTCTCTCCCTTTAAATTCTACTGTAGAAATTCATGTTTATGTTTTATTGCATCTATTATTCAGTTACTGTTCAACCTGCTGTGTTGTGTGAAGTTGCGCTCAATGCTTGGAAGTTTCACCTTTGGTCTAGACGATTCAAAAATTGCTTTCAAGTTACTAATCAAGCTCTGCTTGTGTTTGCTTAGCCTATTCAATAAATTCATTTCTGGATACTTTGTTGCTGTATTCTCCCCTGTCGCTGTCTAGACTCTCGATCTGCGTGTTTCCGGTCGTCACATTCGCGGGCCAATCAGTCTGGATTGCACGGCGGGAGAATTACTGTTTCACTAACCGGTTGTGGAAATTTGCGGCGACTCTAAGAGACAAGAAATAGTGATGAAAAACATTCGCATTCAATCTTTGAGGTCGCGTGGCTGTATTTTGTCCGGCCCCCAATATTGAAAGACTGAATGAAACGTTAGCAAGACTTCGATTGGTCTTTGATAGCAACGGTTGTATGTGTGTAACACGAGACATACCACATCTATGCATGATCGAAATTATAATGAAGAGTATGACGGAATAACAGCATTGGGCCGCTCATAACTGTGATTTGAAATCATGAATAGAATTGTAATAAAACAAGAAAACAGGTTTCTGCTGCATTGCATGATATGTCTCGATAAATTGAATGGTCGCTTGTGTCCAACATTTACACCAATCCTGTTTGTTATCCCTCTTCACCTTGATCTTTACGCCCGCTACTGATTATTGAGGCCCTAAATGGTGGTAGGTATGGCTAAATTGACCGGATCATTTGGATTTACTTTAAGGCACTGCCTTGCCGCTACTATGATGGAAATCCCTCTTTCATCAATGCCCCATAGCAACGAGAAATCTATCACCTACTCAACGCACATGGCTCAATTTTCAACATGGAAGAAGACAGCTCTGTATCTCACTTGTCTAGTCACGGCTCTAACAACCCTTCTTATCATTTTACTCTTCTTGTCTCTCTTTCACCTTGAGCAAAACGAAATATATGCCAGCCGGATAAGCCGAGACGAGGATGCGTTGGGTTTAAGCATCTTGTATGAAGGAGACTGCAAAGAGACAGCAAAAATGGATTTATGGCTCCATCTAGTCATCAACATTATCGGTACCTCTATTTTAGCATCATCCAACTTCTTCATGCAAGGACTGGTAGCGCCTGTACGAGCTGAAGTTGATGCTGCCCACAGATCAGGGCATTGGCTTGAGATTGGCGTCCCATCCCTCCGAAACTTCCGTTTTCTCAGTCGACGCAAGATAATTTATTGGTCGCTCTTCTGCCTCAGTTCGGTGCCACTTCAACTTACTTTCAACGGTGCTGTTCTTGAAGCGAGGAGCACTAATGCCGCTATGGTTATTCTGGGCGCCGAGGAGCTTGTCCAGGGCGGTTGGTATATCCGAGACTCAATCTATTACATGTCTATGGAGAGTTATCGAGACAGCAGGCGGGAGCCACAGATGGACTATACAACGATGATGCTGAAAAATATCAGCGATTCCTTAGTTGCCAATGAGACAGAAGGTAACTGGGAGAAGATGGCATTCGCAGACTGTATGGAGCGATACAATCACCCGGAAAGACATCTCACACATTATCGACATGCCATCTTTGTAATGTACGATTACGATGATTTTGCATTTAGTTCAAGCAAGGGGTGGAAACTTGGTGACATATTGAAGAATAAGACCAACGTTCCTAACCTTAACGACACTAATCCTTTCTGGGGGTGGGATTTTATTTCACTAACTAATCATCCGGGAACTACCATTCATCGAACTGACGTTCAACCATTTTCACTCACTACCAAGGGGTGGGAGTCTGGGACTGATCAGGTGTCTGGAAAATGGATCTCTGGTACATGGAATTTCGAAGACACTCAAAACGTCTTTGACCCTGTATCCGGGCTATTCGTTACGGATCCTAGGCATTTTACGGAAAAACACCGAGTCCTTCAAGTTGATCACTGCCTATCTGAAAGGTTTATTGCGCCATGTCAAGTCAATATTTCAAATAGTCTCCTTCTTATCGTTTGCGTCATGTGCACACTCAAGTGTGTATTATGTGTCTTGGTGCTTCAAGTCAGGGGCAATGAGCATCCTCTAATGACTCCCGGAGACGCCATTGCCTCATTTATTGTCAGACCCGACGACGAGACTAATGGAATGTGTACAATGAGTATGAAGGATCTGGAGACAAGGTTTATCAAGAAACCTAAAAACACTAGGGATATGACTGAAAGTCTCAAGTGTCTGCAAGGCCCAAGACCATGGCAGGTCGACAAATCCGCATGGCATCTTGGAGAAGCTGTACCTAGGAATGTTTGGATGATCTCATACCTTCTTATGGGGAGCTCTCTCGTTGTGGCCGCAGCCATGCTAATAACCGCGGCAATGCACCAACCGTTGTAAGTATTGAGAAAAAACACCCTCTGCTCCAATGCTGACGATTGAATTAGGAATGAATCCCAGTTTCGACAAACGCCTTACAACAGTTACATAGATATGAGCCACTTATTGGACTTTCGGCTTGTACCAATAACTATGTTGGTTAACTTGCCACAGCTGGTTCTATCTTTCTGCTACTTCACTTATAACGGCCTTTTTACTCGCATGTTGTCTGAGTTTGAGTGGTCAAAATACAGTACAGAGTTCCGAACTTTGCGTGTCACTGAACCTCAAGGGGAGCAAAAGTCTACATATCGTCTTCAGCTACCTTATCGATTTTCAGTACCATTACTTCTTATCAGCACGTTACTACACTGGATTTACTCTAATTGTATTTATATCAGTAACACACACAGTAAGTAGATGTCTCTATTTACTCTACAACGCATCTAATGCACATTAGAATACAAACCTAATTGGCCCTATGATGTGATCTTTATACTTGGGGTGCAGTTTTCCACAAAGGCGATTCTTATAGGTTTCTGTCTCAGCCTTGGTGTTGCTATTGCACCGGCATTCCTAGCCTACTTCAAACTACCAGGCACGATCGTTATTGCAGGAGGGAATTCTGCAGTTATATCAGCCGCCTGTCATTACCCTTTAACAAAGCTCCAACCTGTCAACGCCTCAAGATCCGGTCACCAGAATGACGAAATTAGTGACCGCCTGATTGCCAACGAAGAGCATGCAGAGCTCGAGGTAGTAGCAAGACAGAAAGTTAAATGGGGAGTATTATTTGCTGGCAACTGTGATGAGAGCCTGGTTGGTCATTTGGGCTTTGGTACAAAGGACTCTGACATCGGGAAACCTATTCGAGGCGAGTACTACAGTGGCTTGTGATAAAGTGTCAAACTGGAATGTTTCGTGATCATGATGTAGGCATATGAAAGCTAGGATTCTTTCGAAGGTGACTGGGATCTGAGACCATGACACATATACTTTACTACAGTAACGCGTATTCCTGCAATTATGTCAATTGAGATGATGTGAGACTTGGATAGCTCTAAAATGAAATTTCGTAATGAGTGTAGATATAAAGAATAAGTAAGACTACAGTGTACAGAGCAGCAATGTAGCAACAGAATATCTGCCTCAAGTTGTGACAGATACTCTCGTGTATCTCCCCATGAGCACAACCGGGCAAGACACCATCTAGAGGATGTATGCTAACTAGACATTGGATCACATGTTAGGAATGATGTGGATGGCAGTCTATATTCTTATTAGCCGAGTCAGTGTGAAGGGTTCTGTTTGTTTCTTTACTTACCTATTTCTTGGGGCATTGTTCGCTGATCTTGTCAGGATCGGCACATTCGTAGAGCGTATCAGGGCAGCAGACCTTGCCGACGGGACAGAAAAAAGAGTCTCCGCACTTGGGACCAAAGGTAGCAACAGGAGGTGATGCCGCAATGGTGGCCATTGGTTCGTCGCGTCGTCCAAGATGCACTTCGCCTGAAGGCGGAGCAGGACATTCCGCGAAGCATCCAATTTCAGCAACTCCATTAACAATAACCTCGCAGCATTTCGACTTGTCTGCGGGGCAAACTTGATCGCCGCATTTGTTTGGGTATGGTTCTCGACGCTCAAGAGCTTGGATGGGCGGGCATTCAGCAAAGCAGCCGAGCTCGGCCACTCCGTTGACAATGACCTCGCAGCACTTGGCTTTGTCGGCAGGGCAGACCTGGTCGCCACACTTGTTGGGGTATGGCTGGGGCATGGCATTGACAGAGACGCTGAGAGCGATGGCGACAATGGTGTTGGTGAAGAGCATATTGAAGATTTAGTTGATTGCTATTGCAAGGATGGTTCTTGAGTTGCGAAGTAAAGACTTGTTTACGTCTTGGTAGATATAGGAGTGTGGAAATGTGTTTGGTTTGTAAGATGATGTAACTGAGAGCTGGTGAGTGATCGTTTTCATTGCTGGGAATTACTCTGAATTTATAGATCAAGAATCTATTGGTATAGCAGTACATTATCCTCAAGATGACAAGATTTGAATCTCGATCATGTATTAAGCTCGTCTTCGCCGTTCGTAATCGGCGGAGTGAAAGGACCGAATGTTTTGTTATCCAGGCGACTCGAGACGTTGCATTGTCCCAAGAGAAGTGCGTTTTAGCCGTGTAAAGCTACATGATGGATGTGACGGAAAGGTTCTCACGGTTATTTTTACACTCTATCACCGGTCTCGGACCTCAGAAAAGAACTAAACACAACTTCTTTCGCCATGCTAGTAGGTAACTCTTCGATGTGACATTGTCGGGATTGGCCGCGGGGTGAAATCCTTCGAAATGGAACAATGTCATCATCCTGGTCCGACTAGACGTATCTCACAGATGACACTTGATGTATAGACTACACCTACAAGCTCTAAAAGGTCCCTATAACTAGCTGATGATACTGTTGAAAGTAGATGGAGAAACGGTTTTTACCGAGTGGCTTTTCTATGCCGTTGTAGTTACCCTGTAATTGGCTCTTTTATATAGAGGTCGCTTGTAACGTTTCCCCGCAGAATCTGTCCAATCGTAACGTTCTTGCAGATCCCCAATTTAGACCTGAAGAGTCTTAGCATATGCCAGGATATCAAATTTGTGCCTATTTATAGCTCTGGCAGGTACCGCATGATTTTAGCAAATGGAACACCAGCAGCAAATGTTAGACAGCGGTACAGGTTAGTTGAGTTGACCATCTAATCATTTTCCACATGACGGCATAAATTAATAATACCATTACTTTATTTTTCATCAAGCCATAATAATCACACTTAAGCATGCGAGTGTCATTGTCCACACATAGCTGAACTTAAGAACGGGTTGATCTTTTAACGTCATAGTAAGTTACAAGGTACTTGTTGATCATGGTGTTTACGTAGCGTACCTAAGAACACAATCATCTTGTTTATGAAATGCTAAATTAATAATTACATATTTATTATTACATTAGTAGTCAATGAGAGCGCCGACCTCTGAGCACGCTGATCTTAACCGAATCTCATCCCAAGTGTCCCACCTATTGTCCGCCGTTTCTGGAAGTGTTGTCGACTCATACTCATGTCCAGCCCTGCAGATCACCTCATCAATGCCAATACCATTCGTAATAACAAGTACTCTAAGAAACTCGCTCCCTATATCAGCAGTGTGTGCTTGCCTTGCCGGGATCAGCATAGCTTCGCCTTTTCCAAGTTTTGTCCACTCGGTATCTCCTTTCAACTTGAGCAAACATGTACCTTCGATGACGCAAAAGCAATGATCCACGCTTGTGAAGCTTAGCCACCGATCAAGAAATGGTTTGACTCTGTGTATTCTGGAAGACTCCATAACTGAGATGGAGAACTTGCCTTCGCACTGGGTCTGTCTCACAAAAGGCCTTGCTAGTACTCCGCCGAATATCCACCGCGGACAAGTGTAAGGATTTAGAGAATATGGGCGTAAAAATGTTGAAAGAGATGCGTCCTGGTCTATGGGCTTTGTCGGATCAAAAGGGCGATACCCATCAATATGTTGAGGGCCAGGAAGTTCACCCTCTGCCTCGTCTTGATCCTCGTTTAGCGCTCCCAGTAGTGCGGCTGGATCTTCCAGAGTAGTGACAACCAGCAATTCTGATTCTGGAACTAATGATTGATAGCCATAGACAGTTCCCTAATAGATCGATTAGCTTTCCAGTCTATAGAACAGCAAGCAGAACTCTCTTACTGGCGGTATAAAAATAAAGTCTCCACCACGTAGTTGTTCTGTTTTGTCACCGTCGAAGAAGAGGAAGCACCCAGTCCAGACTATAAAAGCAGCATATGCGTTTTTATGAGAGTAGAAACGCATGGTTTCATTTTCTGGGTTGGGCGTGACATGAAGAATGGCAGGACTGGCTGTCTTTGGATCTGTAGATCTGATGATACGGGTTGCACTATCCTTTTCGGGCATCTCAATGACCCCGTCGCTCAATCTGAAGAGCCTCATAACTGCCGATTTAATATTTATAGGATTGAAGTTGCCGTGTTGAACTGTGCGAAATAACAGGGATAAAGAGTCAAGGGTTCCCCAGAGGATATCAATAGGATACCAAATGCGGCTGAAGGACTTTGAAGCTTGTTTCAGACGTGATGATTGCGATATTTAAAGGAATGGAACTTTACATGTGATTTATTTTTTTCAAAATGCTGACTCAGCAATCAGGGATTCCAATTAACCCAATTTCGGCAGTTATTGGCCAATCAATCTCAGCGGATGCTTCCTACAGGAGCAGTGCATTAGATGGTAACGAGATAGGGTTCTAGGATATGATTGCATAAACATTATTTATTATTATCATTCAAGTTTATAGAGACTCAACAGAAGTTGTGCCTGCCGCCTACGGAGAGGATTCGCTTAGTAGATCGCTCTGTTGTTACCGACGTGACCATCCCGAACATGCTCCTGTGGAGAGTAACCTGGCTGGGCATGAGTCTGGGGAGCATGGGTCTGTGGGACATGGCTCGGCTGGTCGTAGTGGTCTTGTGCAGGATATTTTTCAACATGGTGCTCTTTGCGACGTTCCCGGACTTCGTGAAAGGCAGCTGTGAAGGCGTGGAAGAGACTGCAATAAATGTTAATTGTTTTCGCTAAGAATGCCGATAGACCGTCACTTACGTGCTAAGAATAGCCAAGATGAATGTACCCCATGGTAAGTTGCAGCTGTCGTCTGTGGTGTCTGTGTTGTTGCCAAAAACGCCCTGCACACCACGAGTATCGTAGCAGCGTCTCGGACCAGCAGGACCACCATTGGGACGGGTAAGGACAGTGACAGCAATGAAGGCTCCAACAAAGGCAATATCCAGAAGAACCCAAAGCCAGCGAAGCCATCTGGGACCACCACCCTTGAGAAGAAAAGAGATGATCATGCCAATAAGTGTGTACAACACAGCAGCAGCAAGGATGCCCTCAACCGCGCCAAAGGCAGCACTGACACCTTGTCGGGTCTTGATAACGTTGACGATTTTGTAGACCTTGCGGAGACGAGCAGAGAAGAGTCCGAGGGAAATGACAGAAGAGAGGAATTGACCAATGTGAGTCAAGCGGAGGATCCAACGGTAGAGACCAGAGTGCTTGAGCTTCTCTGGAACCCAACGAGTCAAAAGACCTGTTTCGCGCTCAGGTTTATAAGTGGTGCCATAGTCGTTGTGCATAGTGATGTTGTCGTGGTATGACATGTTGAATGAGTTGAGTTGAAGAGATGAATGGCTTGACTCGATGTTGCAAAAAGAATGTTGACTTTGGAGCAAGATATATAGAACCTAGAAAATATTATTTCCAGGACACAATCATAATACCTGATTAATTCTCCAATGACGATGTCCATTGTCACAAGTAGCATAAGACGTCATAACAGAAGTACAAGCTCATGACACGCAAAAAGCGTCATCCGAGTCATTGAAATGATCGACGCGCTCACAACCACTCATTCACGTTGCACGACACTACAATGCCAGATGATGGCAGGATAAAATTCTCTTCTACCACGGACTTTGCGAATTATCCTGTTTATGGATGTTAAGCTTAATCACTACTGACACGTTGAACGGAATGAATGCTCCATGTCCTAGTACTGTTGCAATGCTTGGCTTACCTTGGCCCACATTAACTCACCTTGGCCTACGACTTTATTACCGTGCTGCCGAGTTGCTTGGCTGTTACGACAGATTGGCGTACGCCAAGGTTTTAAAGAGGCATAGATTGAAACGATTCGTCCTGGTCAGATCTGGTCAATACTTAAGACCTGTAACCGTATATCCGAAAAGAATAAGAGCAAAGTTAAGGATTTCAAGTAAGGTTGCATTAGTGGCGACTTGGTTGAATTAACCCTAGAAACTGGCTAACCCTAGTATAAGGCTGATATGTAACATTCAAGAGGGTAATACTGGTGATGCTACATAACTGATCTATGAAGTTAGGGGAAAGCATAGTTACGACTGATGCTATAGGTTATGTCTTGGACCCATCCCTGCTGCTGTGGGGAACAGTCATTGTATTGTTGCTTGTGGCTGGGGCAGTTGGCGCTGTTGAAGGAGGATAGTATACTGTTGGATCTTTGATCCTAAATTAAATTACCTAGAACCAGGAAATTCACCATAAATATGTTTGCGATAATCTGTAAAATGTACCATTGGTGAACGTCGAAGAGACTGCACAATACGATCAAAAAGTTGGGACTTTGAATTCATGGCCGTCAAAGGTTAAGTTACCCTGGTCAGTCAGACCGATGCAATTTCATTGCAAACAGACCACTTTCAGCATGAAACATCATTTTAGTTTGTGCAATAAACAAGCAGTCCTCAAGGCAGAAGCGTAAGGGACTGGTAGGATGCGACGCCACGACCTTATCTGCATAGTACCTAGGATCGTACAGTCCCGACCAAAATCACAGGCCGCTTTCGCTTTCTAGGTAAAGTTTATGAGCACAGATCACGTCGTGGCTGGTGTAGCTTTTACAGTGCGCAACTTGAAACTTCAGAAATGGGCTTTTGCACAAAAAATGCTGACTCAATATGGCGCTCAGACTGTCTGATGCTGACCATGAGAAGATAGAGGCTATGATCCGACTAGCAGCTGGTCCCTCTGAGCCAGCTGTCGGGTCGTAGCATTACCGCAGCTACCCTGATGTTGCACTACCCTAGAGCATTGATGCTCTTTCTTGCAGATGAAAGAGATGTCAATCCTAAGCTTCTTTCCGGTTTGAAAAAGATGGCTCCATCGACAAAGCCGTTCTTCAGCCATTTTCCAGTCAATGTTGAACTCATCGAATCTTTTTGTAAAGTCTCGTTCGTTACGACTGGTGATGGAGACAATGACAATGGTTTGTTCGGATGTATTTTCATCTCGAGGGTTTTCTGCTTTGAAAGCTAACATACCCTTCGCTCAAAGAAGGGCAGAAAACAGAGCAGCCCCACTTCTTTTTTGATGACCTTGGATCACATTGTGAAGCCGTTATCGATAAGACATACATAGATGAGATAGAAGATAAGCTACTAATATCGTCCTGCGAATTATTTTATAACTCAAACGCCAATCCAAGATATCTTGCAGTTATAAGCTACCTAGCCTCATGGTAAAATATGTCCTCACTTATATAGTCTTTGATAGCACTGAGATAGGTAAATACGGCAAGCAGCTGGTGTTAGATTGGCCGGATTGTCAGGTCGCAAACAGCCTGGTTATCGGACCGTCTTCTCTTCCGCTTATCTCCATCAGTGGTGACGCGTATCCATTCAGTGACCACGCATCTGATGCGCTGCTGTCATTCCAGCACTAGCATTAGATTCATCGGACCGAGTCTTAGTTCCCGAGGATCTGAACCTTTTATTTAAGGATGAGGACACGACTCAAAAGTCCTGACCTTTACGCCATCGGATGGATCGCTACCCTTCCTATCGAACGAGCCGCAGCGACCGCGTTGTTACACAATCGCCATGACGCACCTGAAGGCTTTGACCAGCATCAATCTGACACGAACTCGTACACGTGGGGCCGGATAGGCCAACACAACGTTGTGATCGCCTCACTGCCTGCAGGAGTCTATGGGCTCACGTCTGCAGCAACTACTGCATCGAACTTGGTGCATTCGTTGCCTCATATTCGGATCGGTCTGTTGGTGGGCATAGGAGGAGGCATCGCTCGGCCTGATGCGGGACATGATATCTGGCTAGGTGATGTCGTCGTCAGCCAACCTGACGGTACGACTGGAGGAGTGGTGCAGTATGACTTGGGAAAGATGGCAGCTAACGGCGATTGGGAACGGAAGGGCTCTCTTAATAAGCCCCCTCCGGTACTTCTCCACGCGCTGGCAAGTTTACAGGCGGAGCATGAGATCGAACCGTCTAAAGTGCCAGATCTGCTCCAAGCGATGTTGGAGGCAAACCCTGGTATGACACGCATAAGGACAGACTTCACTTATCAGGGGGCTAAGAACGATCGACTGTTTTATCCGAAATATGACCACGTCGGTGGCTGTGACTGCGACAAGTGCGACTCTGCCTGGGAGGTTGAGCGAGACCAGCGAGAATCGAGCGATCCAGAGATTCACTACGGCATCATTGCTTCTGGTAACGAACTGATTAGAGATGCAACTATCCGGGACAGCCTGTTCAAAGATACTAGACATCAGTGTCTATGTGTGGAGATGGAAGCTGCAGGCCTGATGGATCGATTTCCGTGTCTTGTGATACGTGGGGTCTGTAACTACGCAGACTCGCATAAGAACGATCGGTGGCAGCGATATGCTGCTGCTACAGCGGCAGCGTTTGCAGTAGAGCTGCTTGAGTATGTTCCGGCTGCACAGCTGGAAGCGACACAGAAAGTTGTTGAAGCTATTCAAACACGTTAGTAATTATTGCGTCTTTTAATTATCAGATCCTACAATTATTAACTAGGAATAAAATAGTTAAGTTAAAAGTTTATAGCTTAAGGTAACAAATGCGACTATATAGTGCTAAAACTACAGCTAAAGTCTATACCATAGTGCACCTATTCAAAACGTCGACTACCGAACGGCATTAGATCAGCTACCAGTGGCCGAGGGTGCCTCTTTCGACTCCAAGGCAGAAGAACACAACCCGACATGCTTGCCTGATACACGTGAGGAACTTCTCAAAGTAATAGACTGCTGGATCGACAACCCCACGTCTAAAACGATCTTCTGGCTTAATGGCATGGCGGGAACTGGAAAGTCGACTATCTCGCGGACTGTTGCACACTCACGATCAAAGCGGGGTGATCTCAGTGCCAGCTTTTTCTTCAAGAGGGGAGAGATAGACAGAGGTAACCTCAACAAAGTAATATCTACTCTAGCCTATCAACTGGCTTTCGACATTCAAGGAGCTGCTGTCTTCATCAAGAAGACTCTCGATAACAATCCGGCCGTTGTGGGAAAGTCGACAAGAGAACAGTTCCAAAACCTCATCTAAGAACCGCTATCTGAGGCAACAGCGGTGGCGAAAGCGACGTCCCCAGTTGTGGTAGTGATCGACGCGTTGGACGAGTGTGATCAAGAGGCTGATATCAGGTTGCTGATAAATATTCTCTCGCAAGCCAAAACTCCGCTTCCTTACCTCAGGATGTTCTTAACGAGCAGGCCAGAGTAAAGGTCATGTTTCTCAATTAGACCTAACGTATGTGCCGGTCCTACGCTCATTCATTACTGGCGTTTCCGGAGACGATAAAAAGCAGATTATCAATGACTTCAAGATGATAATTGGCGGTATAGTAATGCTTGCAGATCCTCTTTCAGCTAGGGCCTTGTCACAACTGCTTGAAATCGATCCCGAGGTCGTAGATAACAGACTTGACACACTCCATTCGGTTCTCAACATCCCGCCGACACGGAACACGCCCATACGACTACTGCATCTATCTTTTCGAGATTATCTGATTAAAGAGGAAAGCGAGTTTCAGGTAGATGAGAGATGTACTCATCAGATGTTAGCGAAACACTGTTTGCGCATTATGCGCGATGCGCTGCGGAAGAACATATGCGGCCTGTCTTTCCCAGGTATGCGTCGATCTTCAGTAGACTTTGGGCAACTACAGAAAAGGATGCCTTCACAGCTCCAATACGCTTGCATGCACTGGGCATATCATCAGACCAAGTGCGACTCCAATTCAAATGATGACAAGGAAGTTAATGGCTTCTTAATGGCACACTTCCTTCATTGGGTGGAAGCGATGAGTCTACTGGGACGAATGAAGGAATGTCTTGACTCACTCAGGTCACTGGCGAGATGGGTGGAGGTTTGTATTTGTATCTTGATGCTTCGACACAGACAGACGAGTGTGGAGACGTCATTTCATCGAATGATTATGCTCATGTTCTCTCCTTTACGCCCGATGAGCGTGGCATTGCCACAAGTTGTGGTGTATTTGCTTTGACTAGCGGCTTAAGGTCTTTTGTAAAGCCTCCTATGTTATTGCAACCCATGGAAGCCCCAATGCTTGCCTGCCAGGGGGGCATCTGGATCACGGCAGCAGGAGAAGACTTGCTTTGGCTGCCATCCGAATGTCGCAATGGTAAAATGGCTATAGGGCGAAGCACTGTTGCTATAGGCTGTCGATCAGGAAGATTTTTGATATTTGAAATTTCTGTGGCAGACATACAGTAGCAAATACATGACAACCGAGGAGATAGAGTAGTGTGAATTGAATCTTTCGAATTACAATATTTCCATTACCTCAAGTTAGAAGGAACTGAAAACGACCGCGCTTGTTGATCATCTGACTACTGATTCCGGTTTGTTGTTGCAAGGTTATGTATGTAGATCTTATTATCCGAATTCAAACGAAAATCGTGTTCGCTCATGACGGACTGTGCAGAATTCGAAACAATACCTTTCGTCCTTCTCCCGGCCATAAGCGGCCGGTTTTATGAGATTAAGCGATAACAGCAGCGCATTGCAAGGAGGTGGGGTTAATTATGACAGTTTTGCGCAAGGAGCTGTGTGCTCAGAAACTGCATGTGGAAAGCTGGGCGGCCTCTGATTTCGGCAGGCACTGTACTGTAGGCAAGTCATCCCACTTCCATTTGACGCACTGATGTTAGCTCAGCGTCGACCCCAGACAAAATCGAGCCCAATCTTGATCAAGATTGCTGGGACAGTCTTCTGGGTAAATCATGCGGCTCGTCGAATCTGGGTCGTCAAAGGTAGCTTAATTGCTTCATAGAAACATGTTTTTAGAACGTAACTACGTGATAAAAACTATGACATGTCCTGGTAATGATGCCGTGATACAATGTGCACTAGATAGGTGCTAGCTCATATCGGAAGAAAGAAATTAGACCTCATGGCCATCGAAATCATCTGAAGTCAAAGCAACCAGGCTCTCCAGGTCACCCTCGTCCAAATCAGCCAAGATGTAGTCGAATTCGCCATCATCTTCATAACCACTGTTTGGTCCATCATCATCCACCAGCACCGCATTCTTTGTAACCCTCTCAGTTGTGAGGGTCGGTGCGCCGACAAAGAAAGCTCTCTTGTAGTACAATTTCTGCACTTGAAGACCGAGGATGAAGTCTGCTGGCTTTCCAAAAGATGACTGCAGCCCCGACTCACTGGATGCTCCAGCTGTGGCGCCCAATTGCAGATCAATAGGGCCGGCTGGCGCAAGGACTTCACTTTCTGCTTTGCCCTCCATTCCGTGGCCATGCTTGGTGAGAATCGTTGCACCCCAAGCAATCTTGAGTCCGGTAATGAGGTACATTGGATGTTTATAGCCAACCATCTCATTGTAGTCCATGACATCTTGAAGTTTCAAGCATTTCTTGATGTAGGTGGATTGGGGGCAAAAGTAAATTGTCTCCAGTCTCTCCACGTTGTATATGTCTTTGTCCATTCGTTTGCCCTTGAGACTGGCATCGCCATGAATACTACTGTCAAGGAATCTGGCAAAGATGCGTCCTTCGCCGCTGTGTGTCTTCGTAAAGCTCGCAGTGACATTTTCCTTGACGTCCGTGTAGAGTTGGTCGGTTGGAATAGCGACTCGATTGGCAGACCCCTGGTTGATGGGATAGTAGTCCTTTAGATTTTCAACAAGCGTTCCGAGACCGAGAGGGCCGTCGGGAGGGGGTTGAGTCGTGAAATTGGGGGCGACATAATATGTTGGAATCTGTTTCTTGAGATTGTCCACTCTTGGGTTGTGTCCGAAGTTCATCTTGGGGTTCTAGGTGCTGAAATGAGTTGGGAAAGCGAAAGCGTGAACACTGCACATGTATTTTAAGGGGAATCCCAACTGTCGTAGTCCATACCGAATTAAGTTGTGACTGCAACCAAATCTACTCATTCGCCTTTGGCACACACAAACACGGAAGCCCTCGGACCATATGAAGGTTGTGTTACGATAAAATAATGACATGTTGTTTCATTTTGACTAGAATACTACACCGCTCCCAGAGCGCAAGGACTGACCATGCGTCAAAGCTACGGGTTGACTTAGTGTTTTCGGTGAATCATAGATGCCCTTCAGCTATGCAAATTACCGCCACCAATTTTATAAAGCCAATCAACAGGTTTCGTGAGACAACAAATGCATATAGACTACACCGCCTCAGAGATGGCTGTTATTCCCTGCTATCCTCCACCATCAGATTTTACTCATAATCTTCTGAATCATGCTCACAGCTTCTGCTTGTATAGCCCATTGACTGCCCGGAAAAACAAAATCGTAACCATCCCTTGGTGTAGCCATTGCCCGAAATATTTCTTCCATGCCCCGTTTTTGGTACAAGGCTCTGAGCTTGTGTGGACTGAGCTTGGTGCATTTGTGCTGAGCAAGTTCAAGGATGTCTGCAGCAATACCCACAGCAATGGGTACCGCAAACGATGTCCCGGATTTACACACATCTGCTCCTTTCCATCGTAATGGAATGGAAACGCCGAGCGTGGCAAAGTTGGACTTGTTCGCGAGAGGTGAAGGGTTCATCTTACCCTTATTTCCCTTGCCATCTGTTGCATGAATGCACATCACACCATCTCGACGTGCTGGCCTGGCCCGCCCAGTACGACCCCCTTCGTTTGAAGCTGCGGCAATGATAAGCTTACCCTTTTCGAGGGCCTTATCTATTGCTGTTTCGATTTCATCATCTTCTTCATCAAAGCCAAAGGACATGGAAATGATGTCTGCGTCGCAATAATCGACAGCCCAGTCGATTGCCTACAGAATGAAATGTCAGCACTGACGTTTCGGGTAACAAGACAGTGCCACCGGGGCAGCATACCTGGGTAATTGCAGGCATAAAATCAGCGTCAATGACCTTGTCAGTGCATATCTTGCCAATAAAGATTTCAGCCGTAGGGGCCGTTTTGAGTAGCAGCTGTGTGACGTGAGTTCCGTGTCCGTACGAGTCTTGTCGCCAGCTGTCAGCGCGGTGGACAAAACTCCTGCTTGCTTGGCAATTTATGCGACCATGTCTCGTGGCGGAATCCATGATTGGTTGAGTATCGTCTATACCAGAGTCCAATACAGCGATGCGGATTCTTTTTTTGAGTTCCCAAGGCTTGCAGCTATCTCGGACTGAGCGTATGGTTCGGAGAAAAGGCTGTAGCTCACCCATAAATTCATCAGCTGATCGCCTGTTGAGATAGGTCAATTGGAATACTTCATTGAGACCTCCTAGAGTGAACCACTTACTTGTCTGTAGCACTCTCAGCAATATCATCGTCGTCGAACAATACTATCTTGGTGGTTATGTCTGATGGTACGATGATGGGCGAGGCAAGGAGGCGACTTCGCCCAAGCATTCCTTCGAAAATGGGCTGTAGTTCTCCAAAGCTACTCATACTGCACTCGAATAAAGGTTCAAGAATATGACTGTAAATGACAGCGAGCTCTTTCCTCTCCGTAACGATATCTGAGTCGTCCAGGTCGAGCACATGGTTGTCAAAATTGAGACAAGCGTCTCCGATACGGCGATAGTCATCAGCAACATCATCTTTCCAGACGTGCAATATTCGGGATAGACGTCCGCGGTTCGACCTCTCTCCAGTCTGCCAGTCTTCATCGTCGTCAACCCAGTCCGCTCGACGGTTAGCCTCCAGTTCCAAGATTAGAATGCCAAGGGCAGCGATTTTGTCGCTCAGAAGCCTTGTGTCCTGCCTTGGCACCAAGGTGCAATGAATCCTTGGACACCATTGTTCCAAGAGTTTGTTCTTTGGTGACGGCACAAAGATGCATTCCGGTCCTAGGTGCTGCTCAATCTAAGGACTGTCGCTGAGCTTAAACAGAGATGCTGCAAGTAAAGCTCCTACCAACTTGCGTTGCTTGAGGGTGAGCCTGGTGTCATGGGTTAAATGGTAGTCCAAAGAATGCTCCCCACCGTCCCAACTATGAGGTGTGGTATCAACATTGCCGTTGGCAATCCACATGCCTTCCAAATTGAAAGTGACGTGTAGTATATCACCTCGTACATTGTGTATTGGTGTAGGGGAACATATATGACCAAAAGAGAATATCTCATCTGAAGGTTTGCCAAGCAACCTGTGCAGATATTGCAAGATTAGCATTCGAAATCTTTGAGTATCAGGTAGGTAGGTACTCACTCTGTAAAAATGGAGGAGATCCAATCCGCCCCTTCGCATGTCCCAATATTCATCTTGAGTTGACCTCCCTTGAACCCGGATAACTGGAGTTTGGCTATGTGTGGAGTTCCGCATGCTGTGTCGTCTGCCATTCGAGTAAAAAGTGAAGTACACGCAGATGAAAACTCATGAGCATTGCGAATGTCTTCTAGTTCATCAGGCTCCCATATTTGGGTTTCAACATCTGCTTCCCAGACACTGCTGACAGAAGCCATTGATGTCCACTCCATAGCCATCATGAACTGACTTGTTGTTCTCCGGAGTACTTCAAGTTCTTCCCTATCCTTGGGGAATTGGATATACCTATCCACTCGCTCTCGCGACGTGAAAAGGTATTTTCTGCTCCAGCTTGACTCAGTGCGATTGTCCATGTCGTTCATTTCCGAGATGTCAGAAGCGTTGTCAGGCATGCCATTAGAAGACATTGACTCTTTTTGTAGTTTGACAACTTTCCATAATACAATCAATTTAGGAAAAGGTGTAAGAGATTTTGGCTCGATGATATGCTAGGAAAGAGGTCAGAATTATCCCACTGTCGCGCTATACTAGGTATGGAGGTAGGCGGTTTTGTAGAGCTAACCTGCAGCTCTTCTTGTAAGACATTTGAGTCAATCATGTCTTCTAAATCCTGCAATAGTATTTCCAAACTTCGGTCGAGATTCCTTAAATATGCGTAGTCGTTGATAGATTCTTCGATGTTGATATGTGCCTGTGTCATAGTGATGTAGTGCAAATTGTTTCGAAGAAGGGTGATTTCATATTTCAGGTCCGCCCTATCCTTTGCTTCCAAAGGTCCGTAAAGGCCCCGATCAACATCTTCTACTTGTGGACAGCTCTTGGCGAGAGAAAAAAGAGGGTGGATACTCTCGACGAATCGCCACCTGGCAATTACGTCTGTAGCATTGTGCATTTTGCAAGCCGTAAGGGTAGGATGAAGTTAAAGACATGCAAGTTGCAACATTGAAAGAGAAAGGAACAAAGAAGGCTACGGTCATTGCTTTTTGAGGGTGCGTGTTGTTAATCTGGGTGCTTGCAGCTGGACTTGGTTGGTGCTTTGATACGTCCGTCCGACAAAGCATTTCTTTGGTACCTACTGTACAACATTGTTTCCGCTTTGATGTTCTATTTTGAAATGTGACACAGACTGTCGGCAAACCCCGCTTCATGGGACTCGTCCGAATCAGAGGATTATTTGAGCAGCCCCAAATCTCCTCAAACGTCTTCAACTGTCGTCGAATCCGCACTAGACATCCGCAAATATGGACTCGACAGACGGGAATAAAACCAAACTTTTGTTTGATATTGCCCACCAATGTATTATTTCCTTTGACCGTGTGGCGGCAAGTCATGACGCTGCACTCCTCACACGATCGCTCAAGCCAGACGATACCACGAAAATTGGACGGAGAAATGTACGGACGACCTTTGACTTCTTGGGTCTGAAGAACAGTTTCTCCTTCTGGATTTACAAAACCGGCGCTCTTTCACTCGGGAAATCGTCATTGGACCAAAGGTTACATGGCCTTGAAAATGTCTCTTCAATGATAGTTGAGTTGTTGGAGATGATTCTCGAGAATTTGCATCGCGGTAGGTTCCAAACCCTTACAATAACCTATGGCTTCAAGATCAAGTAACTAACTCATGTCATACTACTCGTGCAGTTGATGCCAACCCTGAGAGTGGTACGGCTGCCGCAACCGAGGCATGCACGCCAGCACAACAGGTCTTTTTATCAACATGGGACCATGCTTGTCGAATAATTGACGCCGGAATTGACCGGCTAGATACAATGGCTATTGCCATTAGAAAGGTCTCAGCGAGACAGCTCGACCAGTCCATGTCAACAATATTGACTGAGGAGGATATGGCGTTTCGTAAGGACATTGCCTCACTGGTCCGGTACAGATTCCCAGCCGCCCGGAAGGTACTGTGTCGACAATTGGCAGATTGCATAGCTGCCAGACGTCTAATGCTATTGCAAACGAAACGTCACTCAACAAGACTCGCTGTAAGGCGGCCGCTCAGCAACAAAGACAAAGCTGATCACCTGAACCCGGCACAGCCGACCAAACGTCGAGACAAAGACGGAAACATATCTTATCCGACAGTCATCACAGGCCTCGCCAGCGATACTTTACCATATCCACGAGTACCATCACTGGAGCGACTCGACGCATCACCTAAAAAGACCCCTCCAACACTCGTGAGCGCTATGTTCACAGCAAAGCAAGACTCTTTCATTTATCCACCATTTCCGAAGGTCACCCCTGGAGAGACTTGCGCCCATTGCCCGTTTTGCTTCACGGCATTAGAGATTGAGAGTTCTGAAGAAGAGAATATGAATAACTGGAGACGTCATATCGACCAAGATGTTAAGCCGTATGGCTGTCTTTTTCCGCAATGTTCTCGGTCTCTTGTCTTCTTTGTTCATCGTCGTGACTGGGAGTCGCACATGGAGTCAGTGCATTCAAAGGACTGGTTGCGAAAGGTCCACGCATTGACCTGGTTCTGTGATTTTGGCCATGACCCTCCTGTCATGTTTGAAACAGAATTACTGTGGAAAGAACATATGCTGGACCCTAAATCGCATCCAAGTCGAAGAGTGCCCACTCAATTCCAGATTGATGCTCTTTCTTCCCAGCGGCGACGAATTGTACCTCGCGAGCAATTTGTATGTCCACTATGCGAACGGGTTCCCGATGAGCTATCGGAAATGGTGGCAAAAAGCGAAGGAGAAGTGACAGCAATGCACAATGTTCTCGTTTCCCATGTAGCAAGCCATATCAAATCACTATCTCTGATGGCCCTACCGTCTCTGGAGGTATCTACCGAGGAAATAAGGGACAATGACAACGACTCGTTGGTTTTCGCCCATGATACTTTCCAAAAACCATTGAACCCAGAATCAATTGCTCAGCCACCCAGAGGTTGGGGGCAAATGGAGAATGATCCCTTACCTTCCTTGCCTTGGTCGGTCATCGATCGTGGTAGTATCGCATCTCCAGTGCTGAATGACCACAACATGACCTGGGATGGCGAGTTCCGCGACTATGCACAGCCCGAAGCCCCGCCTGAGTCGGCCGATGAGCATTGGCTTGAAGAATGGGCCTTGTGGAAGAATGAGGATGACCCTGCATTGCATGAATATCCAGAGAATGACCCGATTCTGAATCATTTCCAAATATTACAGAAACCTAACTTTCGCGTCAACACAGAAGACGGAACAAGGACAGAGCTATCTTTGGCTGCACAGTTTGGAGACATTAATGCAGTTAATCGATTGTTGACCTTGGGTGTGGATATCAACTTGGCGGACCAGGATGGTCAAACTCCATTGCTATGGGCAGCATATAAAGGACATGAAGCTATTGTGCGATTACTAGTCAAAAACGCCGCACGAGTTGAGAAAGCTGACCAAGTCTATGGCCGCACACCTTTGTCATGGGCTGCGTCGAAGGGACACCAAGACGTGGTACGTTTACTTCTAAGAAATGGAGCAAACGTAAATGCTGCTGATAACTCACAACGAACACCACTGTCGTGGGCAGCTTCCAGAGGCCATTTGAATACAGTACGCTACCTGATCGAGGCTGGTGCAGACAAAGAGTTGGCAGACTCTAGATCAGGGCAAACACCACTCTCATGGGCTGTTTCAAGAGGCCAGGAAGCGGTTGTGAAGCTACTTCTCAAACAGGGCGTTGGGGTCGACACACTCGATGAATCCCACCGAACAAAGACTTCTTGGGCTACAGAGTAAGACTATGAAGGAATTATCGAATTAAGCATTGGCTATGGTGATGACTTGGAGGTCTTGGAGTCAGAACACAACAAACACCGCCATGATTGGCATCTATAGGAGAACATGAGGGGACCAGTCCGACTGCTATTAAAACGTGGAGCAAACGCAGACGCGGGTGAATACCAAGGTTGGACTGTCTTGTCTTGGTCTATTGATCACGAAAACGATGAAATTGCTCAACTGCTTAAGTCTTTTGGCGTAAAGATTTGGAATATTTCGCAAACTGTTTTGCTTGTTTCTCATTTGTTACGTTTGCTCGTTGTCATATTTGTTTTATTTTGTTGTTTATAGACTTTTTCTTGTTAGTGCAAGTACACGATGAATACAAAATTGAAGTTCAAAATCCATGAACGTACTACCAATGGCTCTTCCATAACTTGTCATAACAGTTCAAGCATTACTGCCACTGCCCAAGACAGCCAGCGATTACAAATTCACATCATCCAGGGCCTTTTCAGGGGCATCAAAACGCTCTATCTCATGGGACCAAGGAATTCCATTCTGTGCTCCCAGGCTTTGGATAGTGATAGCAGCAGCCTTGTTAGCTCGTATAACAGTACTCCTTAAGTCCCATGTCCCCATTTGTTTTTGTCGTAGATATTCCGAGGCATAAGCCCCAGCAAACGTGTCACTGAATGGTGATTAGAATATATAATGTCCGTCGATGTGGAAATGACTTACCCTGCGCCGGTGGTGTCCTCGACCTTCACATCGTATGCAGGACAATGGCCATATCCTTGCGCATTGGCGTAGAAATCAACCTCAGCCACAAGTGTGATTACCACGTCGGCTACCCCGAGGTTCAAGAATCCTTGCGCAATAGTGAGCCAAGTGTCTTGGTTCACACCATCTCGGCGTCGGCCTCACATGATAGTTGCTTCCAACTCGTTCATAAAGAGATGTGTCACATATCGGTATAGACGCCTGTCGATCATGCTTGGAGGCGCTGCATTGAGACAAAAGTCGATGACAGCATTGCCAGCAGTTTTCAGCATGGTTTCGGCGATATGCTTGTCAATCTCCATCTGGGCGACAACCAAATCGGGACAGATTCCGCCTCCAAGATGCTCTGCCGTGAGAAAGTCATCTTTCATCCAAGTTGCTGTCGCGCTTAGGGTGAACAGGCATTGGTTCTCACGCGTCGGTTCTTCAACCGTGACGAAGCAAACACTCGTACGTGTATCTGGGACTGTCACGACTCCGGATGTATCGACGCCATTCTTGTTTAGCTCAACAATGAACCTTTCACCGTATCTATCATCACAAACGGCACCAATCATTTTGACTCGAATATTGTTATTATGCGAATCTGTCATCATTTGTTGCGCTGTTGCTGCCGTGCGTGGCTGACCCGACGGTCGTTCAAAGTCAATGTTGCCCGAGGTGGCTACTGAATCAAGACAGTCCTGCTTTTGCGAGAGCCATCCGTGGTATGTTCGGAATGTGGCAATTGCTGAATTGGCTCCTTTGCCGCCAAGAGCCTCTTGGTAATGGCTTCCAAGGACGCTCTCGCCGCGATCAGGAATACGGCTCGCAATCATGATCAAATCGGCATCCAAGCCGCCGATAACCGCAATGGTATTTGGTGCCATCTTCTCTTTGTCTGTCGGATACGAAGATACCGCGACGGTGAATGTCGGTGGGTAAACAGTCAGACAAAGCAGGCTCTGTCTGGGGTATTAATTGCGCTGAGCTTCTTTGAAACCAACAAACAAGCCTGTACTTCCACACCAACGCACCATTACACAGACCCTCGGCGATTGCCGCCACAATGTTGGTGGCGTCAAAGCAGCCAACACCAAGTAAACACATGCTTACAAACAAATACAAGTAGCTATTGATCAAGGACCGCACGCCCGCACTCGCCTTTGTACTGTTTTCTCGCAAACTCCGGCAAACAAGAAGGTGTGTTACCGTCATTGTCAATTGCAGTCTAGAACATCATAATAGACGGCCAGAGCCGGTGCAGCGTTGTCGCTAAATATGACAAAATGGCGTCAATGAAGATGAAATGAGGGAGCTTTACTCAGTGCAGTTCACCGACACCCATCGTGACATAGCCCCATGTTTCTCGTTTGACACAGTGACTTTAATTCATTTTCGTTATTGATAGAGATCCCAGACGTTTTACTTCGTAATATCCATGTCAATGCAAGAAATGTTTCAATAGAAGTCTCAACAACAACAAGCTACGGAAAATAGCGATGTGGAATTTGCAACGACTACATTTCTCCCTTCATATACAACTTTCGGTAGGAAGCAATCTATATTTATCCTTTGTCTTGCATTATTTACCGCATCTTTCTCCCCGTTCTCATCGTTCATCTTCTTTCCAGCAATAGATGATATATCCGAGAGTCTGAATGTTTCGGTATCCTGAGACAAAACTCAAGCGACACGTGATCTGCTAATGCATGCCGCTTTTATAGCACCCCTCAGCTCTCCCTCAGCCTCCTATCAGCCACTCAAGGGCACCCAATTTGGGTTAAGGTTCGGAACGAAGCGCACCAGACCAGGAGTTCCCACCATGAAAGGGACTCCTACCGCTGTTGCGGTAGCTCGACCCGTTGTCCTTGGACGCGTGCTTCGAGACCCAAAGGCCGGCTCCCCTACCTGCGTCTTGTCTCAGTGTGGAGGGCCGAAGGTACGCTGAAGTACTCGTAGGTACGTCGATGATTTGCGCACTGTGGCTAACGCCATCCAATCAGCAGTCCATTTCTTCCTTGCAATTCGTGCAATGCTTTCACCCGCGCTATTTGATTCGTTCGGCGATGGTGGTTGACCAGTTTTGCGCCAGAAACAGACCAGGGCTGCGAAAGTTGGAGCCTAACATTAGGTGGAACGATTGGCTGGGGATGCGCGCGTGTAGTTGCATGCTCCGTTGGAAGCAATGCGTGGGAGGTTGAAACAAACGTTAGCCTGCGGCTGTGTTGCTGCCTAAGACACCTTCTGCCTAAGGCTGAATGCTCGACATCCGCTCAGAAAGGTTCTCCGGGATCCTCGCGTCAACCATTTTCCCGCCGGTGAATGACACCTCTTTATGGAAGACGCAGGGCGTTTGACGCATTTGTTCAATTTGCAGCTGTCGAGTCACCGCGAGAAACCTGCATTAAAAAGAACTGACCGCACCCGATCGACTCTTAACGCCGCAATTGTCCTCTCAAAGACCCAGCTGATCCCTTCGCAATGGCTATAGAGATAACTACTGAGGCCAGAAATCATAACGAATATACTGTAGGATAGGTCTGCGCTCTGCCTAAAGAGCAGACTGCGGCGACGGCTATGCTGGACTAGAGATATGCGGATCTCCTAAAGCCGTCGAACGACCCAAACACTTACACTCTTGGATCTATCGGTAGGCATAATGTTATAGTAGCTTGCCTGCCTAAAGGATGGATCGGCAATAATCCGGCAGTGACTATTGTTGCCTTTATGGTCTCCACCTTTCTGTCTATTAGATTCGGACTGATAGTTGGCATCAGCGGTGGTATTCCACCTAAGGTCAGACTTGGCGATGTGGTTATTAGCATACCGATAGGCCAGTTTCCCGGCGTGCTCTAATGGGACTTTAGTAAGGCGAAAGAAGGCGGCAACTTCGAACAGACTAGGTCGCTGGATAACCTACCTACCTTGCTGCTTACGGCTTTAATAAAACTGGAGACAGAGCATAAGTTAAATAGGTCTAAGATACCAGAGTATCTAGATGAACTAAAATAGAAATAGCCACGACTGGCGCCAAAGTATCTAAGAACTGAGTCGCTTGAGGATATATTGTTTATAGCAGATTATAGCCATGTCAGCGAGAACACTATGGGTTATGAAGTTACCCCGGATAGTGAGGATAGAGAAGAGGAAGAAGAGGAAGAAGAGAGCTGCAAATTCTGCAATAGGGCTAAGATTGTAAAGCGGAAGATTAGGGATATGCGTATATATTACGGTCTTATTGCATCTGGGAACCAGGTCATTAAGGATACTACCTTTCGAAATAGACTTAAAAAGGACCTTAATAGATATATGCTCTATATAGAAATGGAAGCGGCAGGATTAATAAATAACTTCCCATGCATTATCATCTGAGGCATCTGCAATTATGCAGACTCGCATAAGAATAACCACTGGCAGGAGCATGCTGCGGCTATGGCTGCAGCGTTTGCGAAAGAACTTCTGGAATATGTTCAGCCAGGTGACGTTAGTAGAGAGCGCCCTATAAAAGAAATACTTAGCTAGGGTTAATTATTCTCTAGTCGAGCTAATAGAATATAGCTAATAATAAATACAGTTCTTAATGATATATCCGCAATTCGAGATAATACCATATATACCTAGGCCAAGTTAGACAGAAAGGAACATATTGAGATTCTTAATTGGCTTATGCCTATCGACTACGGCCCACAGCAAAGCGACTACTTTAGCATACGGCAGCCAGCAACCGGGAATTGGCTCCTTCAGTCGGAAGAGTTCCTAGACTGGCTAGCTGTGAGCAAGCAGACGCTATTCTGCCCGGGCATGCCTGGCGCTGGAAAGACGATCCTAACGTCTATCGTAGTCGATTTCCTCAATTCCAAGTTTAATGTGGGCTCGGGGATCGGCATTGCATATATTTACTGCAATTTCCGGCGGCAACATGAGCAGAACATTCATCACTTACTGGCAAGTGTACTAAAGCAGCTGACCTAATGCCTATCTTCCCTGCCAGATAGCGTTAAAAGTCTTTATGATCAGCATAAGACCAAACGAACGCGGCCATCCCTCGATGAAATCTTAGAACTCCTTCCGTCAGTAGCTGCGATGCATTCGAGAGTATTCATTATCGTTAACGCACTTGACGAATGCCTAGCATCCGATGGATGCCGGACGAGGTTTCTATCGGAGCTTTTTAACCTTTAGATAAAGCATGAGATAAATATTTTTGCGACATCCAGATTCATTCTGGAGATTATAGGTCGCTTCGAAACCAGCCTATCAATAGAGATTCGTGCAAGCCTCGGCGATGTAGCAAGATACATCGAAGGTCACATAGGGCAGCTGCCATCTCTCGTCCGGCTGGACCGACAGCTGCAAGAAGAGATTACGATAGGTATCTCAAAAGCCACCGATGGAATGTACGTGCTCATAATAGGAAGAGTAGCGCAGCCGCTAATGATCCGCAGGTTTCTCTTGGCACAACTCTATCTTCATTTGATTGCTGATAAGCTGACGCTAAATGATATCCGAAGTGCAATAGAGACTTTCCAGAAGCAAGGTCAAGGACTAAGCGAAGATCAGAAAATTCAAGTCCTCGCTCATGTTTATGAACAAGCCATGGAGAGAATTAACGAACAGATGCCAGGAATGAGGACACTTGCAATGATGGTCCTAACATGGATCACGTGCGCGAAGAGACAGCTTACTATATCAGAACTTCAGCATGCCCTCGCAACAAAGATGGGAAAGTCTGACCTTGACTGTGGAGACCTGACACACATCGGAGATATGGTCTCTATATGCGCTGGACTGGTAACGGTCGACGAAGAGAGTGGCATCATCCGACTGGTTCACTATACAACGCAAGAATACCTCAAGCGGACACGGGAACGATGGTTTCGGGACTCAGAATCTGTAATCGCGACAGCCTGTCTTACCTACCTCTCGTTTACCGTCTTTAACACCGGGTTCTGTAAAACAGACGACCACTTTAAGGAGCGATTGCGGTCAAGACCGTTCTATAATTACGCCGCGTGCAACTGGGGTCATCATGCTTGCAAGGATGAAAGATTAAATCAAATGGTCATCAGCTTTCTCAATAGTCAAGCTAAGGTCGAGGCATCGTGTCAAGCGCTGATGAAAATCGGGGGATTCTTTTACAGCCAACAACCGCCAAGGAAAATGACGGGACTACATCTGGCAGGCTTTTTTGGATTAAACAAGGCCGCAGATACACTACTTAGACTTGAATACAGTCCAGATCTGGAGGATACTTACGGCCGTACGCCGCTGTGGTATGCTGCCCAGAACGGACACAAGGCCGTCATCGAGCTGCTACTAGTAGCGGGAGCTGATGTCAATGCCACTTCTGCTGCTTCGAATTGGTATGGTAGCCGAACTGCGCTTGAGGCAGCAGCTGAGGAAGGCTATTTTGAGGTTGTCAACGAGCTGCTAGCAGCAGGAGCTAATGTCAGTGCTGCCGCCCTCGGCGCATCAGCTAGAGGAATGAGAAGGGCAAAAGCTGAAGGACGCTGTCTCGAGATCATCAAGAAGCTGCTCGCAGCAGGAGCCTATGCTAATGCTGCTGCACTTAAGGCAGTAGCTAGAATAGGCTATCCTGAGTTTGTCAAGAAGCTACTAGCAGCGGGAGGCAATATTGATGCTGCTATTACTATGGTTGATAAACAAATTCAACTCACGCCAACAGCTGAGAGAGACGATCTTGAATTTGTTGTGATGCTGCTAGAAGTGGGAGACTATATCAGTGCTGCTGCCCTTGACGCATCAGCTAGGGGAGGCCATCCTGAGGTTATTAAGAAGCTGCTAGCAGCAAGAGACCGTGTTAGTAATGCTGAAACAAACGCTAGAGGCTATTATCAGGTTGTCAATAAGCTGCTAGCAGCAGGAGCTAATATCAGTGCTGCTGCCCTTGATGCAGCAGCTAGAGGAGGCTATCTTGGGATTGTTGAGAAGTTGCTAGCAGCAGGAGCTAATGTTAGTGCTGCTGCCCTTGATGCAGCAGCTAGAGGAGGCTATCTTGGGATTGTTGAGAAGCTGCTAGCAGCGGGAGCCAATGTCAATGATGCTGCTCCTACTGCTGGTGGAGAGACTGCGCTCCAGGGAGCAGCTGAGGGAGGCCATCTTGAGATTGTTGAGAAGCTGCTAGCAGCGGGAGCCAATGTTAATGCTGCTGCTAGCATTAATTTTGGACGGACTGCACTCCAGGCAGCAGCTGAGGGAGGCCATCTTGAGATTGTTGAGAAGCTGCTAGCAGCGGGAGCCAATATCAATGCTGGTGCTCCTACTGCTGGTGGAGAGACTGCACTCCAGCAAGCAGCTGAGACAGTTCATCGAGAGGTTGTCAAGAAGCTGCTAGCTGCGGGAGCCGTCGAAGACCGAATCCGCTGGCTCAACATACTCGCCACCACCTCATACCCGAAATTTGACGGCATCATAGGGGAAGTACTCGAAAACGTCAGTGACGGATCTCTAACCGACGATGACCTACTGAAGCTCCTTGACGCCACCGAGGCTCTCAAAGGATCGGCCAGTTTGAGACTCTCATAACAAGAGCTCTGGAACGAAATACGTGGAAGGTTATCAAGAATTCTTATCGCCGAGCGGTGCTGGGTGGCAGTTCCATGTCGTAGAGGCCCTGAAGAAGCATGGGGTAAATCCAACTGGCGTCAACGGAGACAATTGGTCCTGTGTTGATTACACCACCGGACTTGGCCGCCTGGAATTCTTGAATAGTCTCCGCGAGCATTTTTAGCACCGTGAGAGGGCAGCGCACTCCAGACCGGAGCATTGGTTTCCGACGACGCTACTTTGGACTGATTCCAAGCAGAGTGTATCAGTTACTTCCTGCAGCACCTTCGGTCATCAGGCATGTGCCGGGATCCATGGTACGGTGACCCTTTATCTCCACATTACTATAGCAAGACTTATTCGCCCTTAAAAAGATTCAAGTCCGCGCAAGTCGGATAGCAGCGGCAGCAGCAGCGTCTGTATCCGAAGCAAACGCTGCGTTCCCCCGCCCTCGGCGTCGAAGAAACACTTCTATTTTGAGGTTACTGTCCTGAAAGATTCGAACTCTCGGTGCGTTACCATTTCAACGTGTCATGAACTGGAACTATAAAAACTCACAACTTGATGAAGGTGTCTAGGTCTTGGCTTCTGCTGTGAAAACGTTGGTTGCGGTTAGATGCCGGGCTGGTTTGACGGCTTGTGGGAGTATTACGGGGATGACGGGAAGCTATTCATCGACTCAGGTGGTGGAGCTGTTTTAACTTCAGACTTTGGGGTACTCGGAAGGTTCGGTGCTCACGATGTTGTCTGTGCTTGCCTGAACTTGGAGACGGGAGAGGGATTCTGCACCCTGAATGACAGGAAGATAAGTATAGGTAAGTCACCAACTATCTCGTAAGACAATGCAGAAATACGCCAATTACGTATAATATAATGACTCCAATATATGATATGCTTCTAGGTAGACGAAGTTCAAAATCGTGAAGATATTCCCTTATATTAGCTTTAATATCTATAAACAGGGTTTGGACTTCAATTTATGGTAAAGATTAGGGCTTTATCTAATCATCTTTTTATGCATATAGGGGCCTTCTATTGATCTTCAGTGACAGAATTATTTTGTTGGCTATCCTATCTGCTTGGACTTAACAATGCAGTGGAGGCCCAAGTGGTTAACATTGTAAGATGACGATTCTCCTAGGATACCTTATGAAGATCTGATTCTGAGGGAGCACGAGATATACTGCGATGGCCGAAAAGTCGGAAACTGTATGACCGTTGATGTTTGTTCTCCTGGTCCCGCGTAGCTCTAAGGCCACCAGGTCCAGCGTCCTCCCTGGCACCTTATAATCTGTGCATGCGAACGCTCGGTCACAGGGCAACCTCCTACGAGTCATATCGTTCTGTTGCCACGGCTTCTTCTTCTGAGAGCTTTAACAATGGCATATCAAGCACTCAGCTAGCATAAGGTAGAAGATATACATCGAATATTGAAGTACTGTCGTCTAATAACATCATAGCCTGGACCCCGCAGGAGACCCCGACAGGGGTAATATGTGATCCTAAGCTCAGCCCGCCTCAGCACCAACTCAGCTCGGTGCGCCAGGAACTCAGTTCTAGAAAGGGAAATGGATTTTAGCGTGATTAAGTTTTGTCTCCGAGTTATGTGGTGTTGCATGTAAATCTCTCTATCACCTCCTACATGATAGTGGCCGGCCTCGCCCCAGCTATTCTCGGAGATCTCGCCGATAAGGTTGGTCGTCGGATCGTCTATATCTTCATGATGACGATTTATTGCACGGCAAATATTGGTTTGGCACTTCAAAGTAACTGGTCAGCACTTTTTGTTCTCCGCATGGTCCAGAGTGTAGGAAGTGCCGGTAAGTTGTCCAGTACCAATGTCGTGATTGGCAAATTTCCTAGAAAGCTACTGATGACCAAAGCTACCATTGCACTTGGATATGGTGTCGTCTCAGACATTGCTCCGCCCTCTGAACGTGGGTCCTTTGTTTCGATTATGATGTTGGGGTAAGTGCCAAACTACAGGCAGAGACGAACCCTGGCAGCAAATACCAAAGCTCAATTTTTCGTCCTGCTAGAGCACTCCAGCATTCCATGATATTTATGCTAACCTGACTTTAGACCCAACATTGCGACTGCAGTTGGCCCAATTATAGGTGCTGCGCTAACCAGCTATCTGACTTGGCGCTGGACTTTCTGGTTCCTTGCCATTCTATCTGGCGCCTGCCTTCTGATGCTAGCTTTCTTCCTTCCGGAGACAGCGCGCTCAATTGTTGGTGATGGCTGGGGTCGAGTCTTTGGTCTGCAACGAATGATCCCGTCGTATCTTCAGAGTTTATCGAAGTCATTGTCCCATGAGAAAAGAGAAGAACACAGAAACGATCCAATTGTTCCAAATGAAGAGTCTACTGGTGCAAACAGCAGATCAATCAACCTATTGGATAGTTTAAAACTACTTTGGGCTAAAGACACGTTATTGATCACGCTGATCTTTGGAATCTTCTATATAAACCTGAGCGCTCTGCAGGCTTCCACATCAACGCTGTTCATCAGTGTATATGGTGTATCGGGGCTCCAGCTAGGCTTGATCTACCTTCCATCGGGGATAGGATCTTGTATTGGAGCATATGGTGCCGGTAAGTCTATGCCCTGATCTGTTCCTAGGTCCCTTCCAATGCCGTGATAAGTTGGACCTAATTCGATACACGTATAACTGTGAGACTAAAAAAAAAACCAAAAACCAAAAAAAAAAAAAAAAAAAAACAACTCTATCCTTCGGTATAACTGTGAGAACGCACATGAAGCTGACCAACTTTTATTCAAGGTCATCTCTTAGACCATGACTATCGTGTGATAGCAAGGAAGCATGACATTACCATCAATGCCAGAATCGGTGATGATCTTGACAACTTTCCGATAGAAGAAGCCAGGCTTCGGAGCATCTGGTTACTTATCAGCGTTGGAGCTGCTTGCTTGATCAGTTACGGTTGGACAATGCATTTTCAAGTAGTGCGTGCCAAGTATAGAACACTCTCACGTCATTTGCTAATCTGCATACAGAACATCGCAGTTCCTTTGGTACTTCACTTTCTCATAGGATGTTCCACCGCTATCATTTTTAACGTAAGATTGGACTCAACCAACCCGAAGCTGCATCTTAATCAACTCGAACTAATGCACGATTGTGCATAGATGTGTGGCACGCTACTGGTAGATATCCACCCAAAGTCGCCATCATCGGCACAAGCAGAAAATAGTATTGTGCGAGCATTTCTCGCTGGGGGTAGTACTGGTCTTGTCCAGGTATTTATAGATACAATGGGAGTTGGGTGGACATTTACTCTATTCGGTGTGTTGGGCTTCAGTTTTGTTCTAGCTGCATGACTTGAATGGAGATATGTTCAAGGCTGGAGAGAAATGATGAGAGCAGATGGCATTGACCGGTAATTCATCGAACTCGTCATGAGATTGAGATGTATTGTCCATGGATTATCACACCTACAAGACAATAGTGAGACGACTCAGCTGGACAACTCTTCTTATATCCCAGGTAAACTGAATGCAGACAGCCCAGATCCCAGAAGATGCTTTGCTTCATTGCATTGATTGTTGTTACCATGTGCCTAAAGCGCTGAATATTCCAAAACTCATTTGCCTCTACGGCCTTTGTTCAACTGATAATTGATTTACTATTTATCCAAGAATAAGCGAAATCTTCTTCAGATCCAAATTCTCCCATTCATCAGCTATGACCTCTCCACTTGCAAGTCGGTAAGCAATGCCGTCCTTCCACTCTACCCAAAGTACGGAGTACAAGTCTTCCGTAATTTGTGGTAAATCAACTGCAACAAAGTTTTCTTTGGGCTTGGTGTACCTTTTGAGTTTGCATATCGCCACCAGATCTACCTGTAATCCGGGCTCTGTTTCATCCACTTTCTCTGGAAACCGCATCCACGAGTCTTTGTTTATCAAGCTCAATCTACCAATCTCTTCCCCAAACTTATCACAGATGTTGGCTCTAAGAATTAAATTTGGACTATCACCCCGATAGCATGGCAGTGTGGTTTGGAACGTCTCGCAGAATAAATATTGCGTCTGATCTGGCATTGACGGAGGTGTTGATACGTTTATCTCGTAAATGGGAAACGGGTAATACCACTCCAGTGGTTTGCCCAACCATTTTTGAAAAGATTCATGCTGAAAGACATATTTTTCGCATCCATCAGGATGGGCGCGGGGGGTTGATGTTTCTCGACGCGACCACCCAGGAGGCATAGGCTTGGTGAAATCTTTGAAACCATCTCTTTTTTCATACCAAGTCGACCTGATTCTTCGTCTTCGATCCGGCGGGTCTGACGGGGAATTACTGGTGTACCATTTCGTGATGGGAAATGCTTCTTCAATGGGGTTGGACCAAACCCGAATTGCCGTTTGTTCGCGATAAAAGACATAACCTTGCCAGCCGAGCCAGGACCACGAAGGCAAACCAGAGAATGCGAATTGCTTCTCCGTAGGTCTGTCTGAGGAAACCCGACGCACCATATCCATGCCCCACCAGCCCAGGCTATGCTCAAAGAACATTTCTGGTATTCCGTACAGGAACCCTCCCTCGAAAGATCGACTGAGAACTGATAGTAGACCTGATATGGCGGGAAGGGCATCTTCTTGGAAGGTTAAGAATCTTTGGTTGTAATCCATGGCATATTGCGTAAGACAGAAGTCGGCTGGGAACCCAGCCGTCAGGAGGTCGAATTGATATCTGAAAATATGATCGATTTCAGTATACAGAGTGACCTCTTCATGCCAGGTAGTGCATGCACACATCCAGTGCAGCTCGCGATCGAGCAATACGATCTTTCTGCTCGAAAATGAATATTCTTGAAATGTCCAACCTCTATTATGATAGTAATTGGATCCAACTCGACCCATACTATTAATATCTGTGTTTCGAACAAGAATTGTTTCATCTCCGAACGGGATGGCCTCTTGCTGAATGCCTCGAGGGTTAGAAATACCCTTGAGCCCAGGTATACCAAACTGGGAATCACCATCTACAGCGATAATAGTCACAACAGCATTCGCATAGATGGTTCCCATCGTTGCCAGCTGCTCAGATGCAGCCTCTGGGTCGTGATGGGTGACACAAAGTGCATCAGCCCACAAGTACCGCTCATCGATTTTTGAGGTCAGATACATAGCGTGATGAATGATTGGCGACATATAAGCTGAGAAAGTTGTACTTGCCAGGGAAAAGGGTTCTTGTAGCATTTCAAAATCCCCCGAGGTAATCTTTGGCTGAGTATAGCTGCCATAGGTGTAACTCAGTGCCACATAGCTGCTGCATTCATCACCAGAGACGATGCATTGATTCTGCACATCCACCAACCAAGCCGGTCGAGCAGACGAAACTTTGAGAAGATTTTGACATTTTGCACCGTGAGAAGAAAGGCACTTGTGCTTCCATCCTTTAACAGCTTCGACATCAGCCCAATCAGGGTCCAGTATGCGTCCGTTACCGGGATGGTTGGGAACATCGGGGTTGTTCAACAACAGCAACTTCCACCCTTGGCCAGATTTCGATATAGAGGCAAGAAGTGATACGCCCCTATGGAACCCGCCCCTTTTGTAGAGTCCAAGATCACCAATGTTGTAACGTTCTTCATCAATGCCTTTGGATCGGATATAGGCAATGAACGTTTGTACAAGGGCTTTATGATTCGGGCAGGTAGTCGAAAGGGCTTCTTCGTAGAATCCAAGATTGACTTCTGGCGCGGAGTCAGGATGTGTAAATTGGTACCAAATGGCTTTGCAAGTTGAACAATCGGATACCCATTTTGGATAGTCGATTGCGAAATTGGAAGTTGGATGAATTGCATCCATGATATGTTGGTAGCAAAGTAGCAATGAATTGTGCAAGTATGATTCTATACTTTTACTTAGCTGTTCGCCTATTTCATGGCCACGTTGTTGATATACATCTATGAACGGTTTTGATGTTATTTATCTCCAAGGTGATTTGTGCGGTATTTAAATAAGCGGCTGCGGCTGAGTCGTTCTACACCGCTTTCACCTTTCTATCTACATTTAAGCTGAGAGTAGTTGGTCTTCGGATGTAAGACGGCAAAACTGGAACGAAACCTTATTCACAGATGTCATCGGGGACCATTGCACCAAAGTACCAAAAATCAGAGGTACATAGGTTGAATTCACTTACCGACAACAGACCGTTCGCTGACTGAGAGGATGTAAAGGCTAGGTGTAGTCCAAGTGGACCATCACTACAATTTGAGTTGATGGAAAGCAACTTGCACTATAGTTTAAATGATAAAAGAGCACAGGCCGAAGCCTCCTAGTAAGCAAATATATTTAAATAAAATAATCAATACTAGGTCCAAGACTAGACTACTACATTGAATTCTGAAAGCAAAACAAAGACAAAGGAAAGAAGTGACAGACTACAACATGCGGACCGTTCTACCACCCATTATGATCCATCTATATGTTCTAAGACCTCCTGATACCGTACTGTTGGGAACATCCATCTTGGATAACTCGCCACCTCATATGATTCAAGACTCCGCCTTCTTCGTAGCCTTAGTCCTAAGCTTCATCATAAGATAGACAAGTCCATATATACCAATCACAAACACAACAACAATTCCTGCATTCCTCCATCCGTAGTATTCTTCCTTCAGGTTCAGCGATCGAAGATAATCCGCCCCTAAGGTGTATTGACAAACTTGACAAGAGGCGGTCGCATCTGGATTGAGAAGGTTTGTAGCCTTACCCATACCACCCTGGTAATCGGAGAGGTACTCGGCGCAGGTCATGTTGGAAGGAGGGTCGAAGACGGCGAGTTCGTTGGGCTTGCAGTGGACAGGCTTGTCCCAAGTTGTAAACACGAGGAGTGAACTCATGAGATAGTTGAAGGGATCGATGAAGTACATCCTGTGATATTCTAGTTAGTAAAACATGTTTTGATAGCTTGACATAGTCTACCACTCACCAGTAGCGCCAGAATGGGACAATCTGACTATAAGGCACCATCACGCCGCAAAACGAAACAAGTGTGGTGATGACAAGGGGATTGACGAGAGATGCAAAGACGGCGTTGGGGGTGTATGCAGCGATCATTTGACCGATGCCTGTATACAACCCTTCGTACATGACCTGGAGACTTGTTAGTCATGTCAAACAGTTGGTATGGAGGCAACTTACCACAACAAAGAAAACACTACCCGCATGTCCACTACCAGTAGGAAGTCCAGCAGTGAAATACCAACAAACATAATACAACAGCGCACAAACAAGCAAATACGGAATCTCCGATACAATCAGACCAGTAACAAACGGCGCCCAGTGATACATCTTACTCTTCTTCTCCCTCGCCTCATAAATATCCCTTCGATCAATGAACAGAGGTTGCAACTGCGAAATAATACCCGGGGCGATGAAGATAAAGTTAAACACTGTAAACAGGTTCTGCTGAAGATCTGTAAGACTATCGCCGATCTGCCAGAATGTAAACCCATTGAGTAAAGCAAGACTGATGTGCATGGCGAATTTGTTGTCGATGTACTCTGTGTTTCGGAAGAGAGAGACGTTCATTCGGTGCGTTACCAGTTTGACCTGTGTCCACATTGAAGCTGCGAATTCGTTGCCGTCGTCTTTGGTACTTGATGGTTGAGATGCAGCCACTTCGATCATGTGGTCCAGATCCTTGATGAGTTGATCGTGTTCCGGAGACTGAAGCCAAACCTGATTCCAATCTGTGTCCTTGTACGGTCCATCTCCACCCGACACCACATCGATCATGTGTTCAGCGGGATTGGCTTCAGATGGACATGGTGCTCCATGACGACCAAAGTACTCCTTCACAGTAGCGGCGTTATCGCCAATGTCACCAAAATAGACAGTCTTTCCGCCTTTTGTCAGAAGCAACAGCGTGTCAAATTGAGCAAATAGCTGTGCAGATGGCTGATGAATAGTCACCAAAACAGCCTGTCCAGCTGCCGACAGCTTCCGAAGAAACCTCACTGTATTGTAAGCAGCCTGTCCATCGAGTCCGGACGTCGGCTCATCGAGAAAGATGAGTATACTGGGCTTCGCGACCAATTCAACAGCAATGGTCAGGCGCTTTCGTTGTTCAATGGATAACCCGTTTCCAGGTCGACCGACCAGCGTGTGTTCGAGATCGTTCAGCTCCAGCAGATCAACAATAGTATCTACATAGCGTAGCTTTTCTTCAGTGGGAACATCGCGAGACTGTCGTAGCAAAGCAGAAAATTCGAGGGCTTCGCGAACAGTTGCCAGAGGCTCGTGGATATCCAATTGTTCGACATACCCAGCTGATCGTTGAAAGGAGACAGGGATAGGCCGCCCGTCGACTAAAACCGATCCATGGATTGATCCCTCTGTTTTTCGTTGCGCGAGGACATCGAGGAGTGTGGTTTTACCTGCACCAGAAGAACCCATCAAGGCACCAAGCATACCAGGTTTCACGTAGCCTTGCACATCATCAAGGAGAACGCGGTCACCGTCTGAGGTTTTGACGGTGTATGTCAAATTCTTCCAAGTAAAGACACTCTTGTTGCGCATGAGGTTTGGGTCGACCTCACCATCTGAAGCTCCAGATCCATTCTCAGCGCGGCTCTTCTCAGTTGAGGCTTCGCTGTCGTTAGAGGGAAGAAGATGCTTAGACTTGTGTTGTTGTTCGCGAGGAATGAGGAGATTTCGACTACCTTCACCGACTTGCTTCCATCGAGACGTGAAGAAGATAGTGAGACCAACGAACAGAATCCACCATGCAACATTGATGCCAAAGTTACGCCAGATATGGCTGTGATCGAATGACATGTGCGAGAGGTACGCATCGCCCGTAACGAATGATGCACCAGGTTCAGCACCTCCTACACCAGAGCATGCCTGGCCTCCATCCCCTCCAGCATACCCAGGGCCGTTGGGGATGAGATATGGGCCAACACAAGGAATCTCTTGATCGTGAAACTCATTCCCAAGAAGAGCTTCAAACCCATACGCCATTGGGTTGATCCAGAAGATCCAAGATAGCCAGGGATGCATCTCGGTCTTGATGATCATGTAACCCATGTATACAAACAATGAAACAATGGAAAGACCAGAGACCTTGGTAGCAGCGTCAAACGTTGGAAATGCAGCGCCGATGAAGCGGAAAAAAGCAGTCATTGTCAAAGCAGTGATGTAGTTGGTGGCGAGATACGTAAAGAACGCACCGGCTGTAGTCTTGAGACCAACGAGGAAGTAAAGAACCAGACCAAATTGAATAACTTGAAACGCCAAAATGGGTAGATCCGCAATGACTTGCGCGATGCACACAGCTGCGGGATCATAAAGTGCAAAGGCTCGATGTTTCGCAAGGATAGGTCTTCCAGTGAACGAATCCGTAACTTCCGACAACGCCAACAGGGCGTTATACAGAATGGAAAAGAACAAAGCACCGCCTTTGAGGAAAAGACCAGCTGAGTTATCCGGCGCAGAGTAGAATAAGGATCCACCGAGGAAGGCCTGGATAAGAGTTGCGCCCTGTTTCATGAAGAGTGTTGACTTGTCACCCCACATTATTTGATACTGTCTCGTGACAGCTGCTTGGACTTGCATGGCTAGGTTGGCTGTGGTGGGGGAGTTGGCGGGTACAAACTTGTGCTTCTCGCGGGACACCATCTCTTTGAAGATGGCAGTGTTTTGAGCTGCTTCGTTGCTGATGGGGTATGCCTGACACTCCTCAATCATCCTCGCTTTGATGACCGACCGATCGTAAGAAGCGCGGACAGCATCTGCATCACGGGGAAAGGTATTCTCATACCCAGGCGCAACACGCCTTTCGGTTGGAACAGTAACACCCGTCAAAAAGTCTCCTCTGTTCGATCCTGAGTCTCTGACAAACCCAAGATCCTCCATGAACGGAACAGCATCTCTCTGCGGGCCATAGAAGATCTGCTTCCCTTCATCAAGAACAAGGACTTTATCAAAATGCTCATAGATTCCATTTCCAGCCTGATACAGCGTCACAATCGTCGTAAGACCGAGAATGTCAGTCATGGCTCGTATGGCTCTGACCCATTCCAATGCAGTGCTGGCGTCAAGACCGCGCGTAGAGTTATCCCAGCAAAACACACTGGCCCGCGTAGTAAGACACTCGACGATGGACACACGCTTGCGCTCGCCGCCGGAAACGCCTCTGATGAAAGCATCGCCTACTTTTGTGTGGGCTGTGTGGGAGATGTTGACGGATCGCATGAGAAAGTCTTTGTAGAATTGGGCGTATTCTTCCTTGGTCTTGATACCAGGGGGCAAATGGAATGGGACTTTCATTCGCGCGGCGAAATCGATAGTTGCTTCAACTGTCAAGCTTGGGAAGAATATCTCTTCTTCAGTGTTCATGACAATTTGTCCTTGATAAGCTTTGGCTTCGCTTGGAGACATGTTTCCAAAATGAACATCGCCCGTGACCTCTGTGTAACCCCGGCGATTATTGGCGAGAACGTTCAAGAGTGTAGTACATCCACTACCAGGCCGTCCAAGAACAAGCAACATCTCACCGGGCTTGACACAACCGTGCGAACCATCGATAATGGTCTTCATGGGAGCGTCTTTGGCTGTCGAATGAAAAGGGTAGAATTGGGAGACGACGTTTTCGTTAAAGGCTGCGTCGCTGCCCACGCCTTTGACGGAGAGGTTTTGCCATGTAACGCCCAATTTACGGGGCTTTTCACCAATCTCTTCGTCTCGGTCGCGCATGTTTTGGAGTTCGGGGGCGAGATGCCATTGCGTTGTTGTGGTGGTTTTTTCGATACCGGGTTTGTCGAGAAGTTCAGGGGGAGGTTGTTCGGTGGAAGATGAATTGATACTCATTATTACGATTGATAATTGAACAAATGAAATAGCGATAATTAGAGAGTTTTACAAGTAAGTAGAGTCTCAAAGAGCGATAATTAATAGCGACCGAACAAGATCCAAGAGGAACAATGACATTAATTTACTCCAGCACAAAACGCCATCACCATCTATCATCAAAGCGTCATAGCCCTGACTGACTACAATGCTGATCAATCATTCTGTTTTCTTTATCAGAGTCCGGAGGGTTTCAAAGTTATTTAATTAAAACTGTGCGTTATCAAGAGCGAAGAGTCCGTCTCCTTCATGGCAGCCTCAGAGCTAAACCGCTTAGGGTCAGACAAACGAGTCCGAAGCTGAAATGCGAGGTGGTCGAGCAGCCAATGTAATCATGGCAGACTAACAAACGGAGGTGTTATTAAAAGTGGATGATGTCAAGTGCCGTAGCTCGGAGCAAATACTAATCAACAATTTCCAAAACGGACTAGTCAAAACCTTCCGCGGAGGGTTTCTTATAAGAAGCATTCCCGGACCGAGTCATCGAACTTGTGTCCTGTCCTTATCCGAGATCCTGCATCCACTTTATTTGTGCGTTCATCTACCGATACTCACCATCTTGGCAATGGGCACCCATCCTTCCCAGCGACGGTTCTCCTGCGATGTCTGCAGGAAGAGCAAATCACGATGCCAGCGGATAAAACCCACCGATGAGAAATGTGCGAAATGTACAATGCTGGGGACTCAGTGTTCTATTGGGCAGCAGAGAGTACCGGGGCGACCGCGACGAAAGCAGCCTGCTAAAAGTTCGATCCCAACCAGTCAGAATCTGTCTGTCAATGCATCAACCCTACCGATCTCTCCGCCTTTAGTACAGCCGAACACTTTTTTTAACGATGACTGGGGTCTATGGGATAGGGCTGAATTGCTCTATCCTATACCTTCCCCTCTTGAGAAGCCCAGTACGAAGACAAAAGATGTGACTGCGACACCATGCGGATTCATTGACGTTTTTCATCAATCAAATACCTCATGGGTTACAAGCGACGATACAGAATTCTCAGATACTCCATTGTATGCCAACATGGATACAGTTTGGGACATCTATAGAACCACCACATCTCCAACAATGCCATTGGTAATTAATGATAGCTTCTCGTTGAGCAATTGCTTAACTACGAACCACCCACGAAACACCGAGCCGAAGGATATAATGACCGATCTATCCACAATAAACCTTGGCCTATACACTCGTCTCGAAGCTATAAAGAAGAATGGAAAGACCCTCAATTTTGACATGATGATTTCTCAGCGCGGTCCATTGTTTATCGATAATATTACCCTGGTGGATTATATTATCAAAGTTGCTCAAGAGTTTTTCTTCCTCTCGACCAAT
This sequence comes from Fusarium mesoamericanum, assembly GCA_017656745.1. Taxonomy (NCBI): domain Eukaryota; kingdom Fungi; phylum Ascomycota; class Sordariomycetes; order Hypocreales; family Nectriaceae; genus Fusarium; species Fusarium mesoamericanum. The sequence continues at coordinate 338,330 of JAGDUS010000022.1, read as the reverse complement.
CTTTACGAAGAACGACACTGTCCCAGTATGCTACACAATTTACAAACCATGGAGGTACTCTGTCCATGCCAACTGTCGTCACAATTTATAAAGCAACCAAGGAATTTATTCCAGATTTCATTACACCAGCCTACCGTCACTGCAGCACCACTACCTGCCCCGATTGCACTGATTATCACAAGCATTTTTGTCCAACTCATCACCGTCTACGAAATTATTCTCAACAATGTCGCCACAGTAGTCGAAAGACTTACTATCTATCCCATGGAATACGTTCCTGTTCTCATAGTCTGTGGAAGGAAACTAGAAAGACCTTGCACTCAGGGTATGATCTTTTGTGAAGTATCAGTGAGCTTGGTTGAGAATATCGAGCGTGTCTTGGGCGTTGGGGGGATTATGGGTAAGGAAGTCGGGTTGTTATCGCAAAGGCAGGTTGAGGTTCTGAGGGACGAACTGGATGAAAGACGCAGTGTTGTTCCGGGCCATAATGTGATGACACCTACCATGTTACGAAAGCTCTATGGAAAGGTTGCAAATATACTGAGAAATATTGGATAGTGTGATATCCTAATACACTTTGACGTTATAATTGGCCCCTTTACCTGCAGAGCGTTTCATCTTTGATCCGTTAGAAATTAATCGAAGTCATGTTCAATTATGTCGCTGGCGTCCAAGAGGAGACAAACACTTAAAAGCATTTCGTCGAAAAAGAAGACATACAGTGTCACTACTGCTACTGCTGGGGATAAAGTAGCAGGTGGCTTTGGGTTTTTTAGTATAGCTTTCTGTCGAATATTACAAGGCTGGAATCATGCATCATGGATCAGGAGAAAACAGGTCCAATAGCTTACATTTACTAGGATAACTAAAGAAGAAGAATAGGTCTAGATACAAGGAAAAGGGTCCTTCTTTATGGCTTGTTGAGGCTATTCACATACAGTTTGCCTTGGTCAGTGATCCGAAGCTTGTCCGGTGGTTTGTCCCTTGTTTGGACAATCCACCCTAATTGGACCGTCATTTGCTAACATCGAAGTGAAGCTACCCTAGACATGATGTTTTCAACTAAATGAACCTCGGATTGCGATGAGGACAGATGATTTCGATCAAGGGAGCCTCAATCAGGGATAGCGCGGGCCTGAAAGGGGAAATGATGTGCTATCGATAGCACGGACTGCTCGGTAAGGAAAACGGTTTATTTTTGACCTTAACAGACATCTGTCCAATCATGTCACTTCTCAATTCCTTTCTCTCAGAGACCATAAGAGACAAAATTAGTAGGACATCTTATGCAACTAAAACTAAAGCCTTTAGACTATTTATTTTTATAACCCAAGACTTAGTAGGTCAACATGTCTGCTAACCAGTAAGGATCTAGCACCAAGTCCTAGTAAGGGTGATCCAGTGCATGTTTCGGCATAGGCATGATACTAATGTCATGCGTGCTGGGTGGAAGAGGTACACTCTGATTCGTATGACTCAGCAGATTGACCAACCACATTGTCAGCAAAATGCAGGCCAGTCGAAGCCCGGGATACGAGAAGCGCGAAACCCCAAGCTTCTTGAGATAAGCGAATAAAGGTTCATCGAGGTCATCGTCTTCTGTTTCCCTCAATAGTAACTCGATGATGTAAGCTGTCGCAGACCGTGCAATGTAACATGTCCAAAGGAAGATGGGCACCACAATAAGTAGAGATCTCCATCGATCGCCCAGGATTGTACCATCACCAAAGAGACCGTCAATGGAAAGAACCCCTTCCCGGTCAGCTGCAAGCAGGATATGCGACTGGATGATCGAGAGCTCCAACGAGTGGCGACCTAACCAAGCCATTGCCCGGGAGTGGTAGTTCCGATTGCATACTGAGATGTTGCGCAATGCAACATACCCCAGGATTGGAATGCAGGAGAAATAAGGATGAAGAGAGTCATAAGAACTCTTGTTTAATGTTGAGCCCTTGATAAAATAGTAGCATGTAGCAAACACGCCAGCTAGACCAAGCATTAAACGGAGACTCAAGATGATTTGAGTGCCACCCATTTGGTTAACAATGGCCGTGATCATACCAATATAGACAATGAACATATCGAGCGTGACATGGTATATCCACTGATCCGCACTCCACTGGATGTTGAAGATGATCTCAAAGAGGTTGAAAATCCACCTTGGAAGTGGAGTCACGAACATCGCAAACACTAAAACACCCGAGATGCACACTTTGGCCACTACCATTTGTGTATCGCCGTTGCACTGTTTTCCAATTGCCATGGTCGCATAGACGACCAGGAACCAGAATGAAGCAAGCGGTGCAGAGTAATAGAACATATAATCCATGTTCATAAAATACGCCAAAGCGCAGCTGAAAGCATTCAACCGTAGTAGAGTAGTTACTACACGCTTCAACGAGAAGTCGCTGGTTGTGATGAAATAGACGGTATGACCGTAACCAGTCTGGAACATGTAGGCGGCGATGCAAAGGCGGAAGAGAATATAGAGAGAAATAGGACCTTGATCAGCTCCGGTCCATTGGTAGATGAGGACGAAGCATTGCATCCACCCCTTCCATTCTTCAGTCTGTGCGCGGGAAAGGAATGGTTCGTCTTGCTGGTAGTTCTCTTCTAGCTCCGAGTTCTCTGGAAGTAACTTTTCGGATGTCTCGTCTTCTGTTGAAGATAGGTGTTGATGAAACTGTCGCGTGCGCCTAATAGTCACAAGCAAAAGAAGAAGGCAGAAAGCACAGAGAATCGCAAAGCCGTCAACCTCCCAAAGCTTGCTGCTCTTGGCCATCATCTGTGTCCGGTCGGAATAATAGCACATAAGCAGGGCCAAGAAAAAGGATCCTATTCTCATGTTGAGTAAGGACCACGCCTCCTTTGCTGACGTAAGATCTAGGATCTCGCATATAGCGCACGCAGACAAGTAGACAATACCGACAACAGTGATAATGATCCGGTATTTGGTCACGCCATAGTCGGTACAGCAAGTCCCGCCACGGGGAGATCTTCTCATGCGATCAAGTTTAGCGTTGCATCTCAGATTGAGGACAATGTTGGCCCTGGTCTCGGCAACCTGGTCAATGACGTGGGCTGCTTTGGAGAGAGGATCAATCCATGTTTTGTTCTGACCAATGGTGACACCAACGATAGACCATAAGACAGGGATCCTTATTTTATCTTCTGTGTCGCGAAGCCAGTTTTGAATGTCGATGACCTCTGAAGCCCGTCTCGCACTACCTGTGATTGAATTAGGCCTATCGCCTTGATAGCAAGGTCCCGACGGAGGTCCATATAAGATCTGGTTGCCAATGCCGTCGCGTGGATCCATAGGGCCGGTAAAAGGGTCTTGATCTGGTGTATTGTCGTTGATAAACTTCGACAGCTGCTTCATCCGGGTTTTGTATGTGTCGAAACGTATATCCCATGGGACATCTTTCGAGGCCTTTACTTTGTGATTCGTAAACCAGAAACCCCCGGCGACGTAGAGTATAGCAGGTCCTTCTTGATCTTCGATATTTGGTGGATCCATCTTTTCGTCGGCGTACAAGTCGAGATTTGTAACAAAACCCCCTTGTTCCTGGAGCGGATCACCATGACTCGCGAGGAAAACATTTGAGATTCGCTGGATGATCTGGCCATGGTAGGTCAAATTGACATTATCTCGTAAATTAGGGAACATTGTGTCATTTTTATCGTGGTAATACTGTTTCCTGTTGATCTATAGATGATTTGCGTTAGTAATTGAGGGTGTATCACGTCCGACTCTTACGTACCAAACGGGCAAAGGCATATGCCACATGTCGAGAGGTCGAGTCGCCTACGACGACTATACGTCGGCCTTCGGTGCATTGACGAATATATTTTGAGTCATACTCGTGAAAGATACATCCATCCGGTTGCCATTGACGGAAAGGATATCGATGTCCTTCCTCGTCTGGTGGATCAATCCAGCGGCCGGTTTGTTGAACAGCGCGGCAGCGGTAAGGGTCGTCGCCTGGGAATAAGGTCTTGAGGGAAACGGAAATGACAAGGAGGATAGCGAAAACAGTGGAAATTATCCTTGATAATGGCAATTCCATCTCTCTTTGCTGGGACTTGCGGTTGTAAGATGACACCGGTTGTGATGAAATGACCAAGAACTGCACATGAAAGTCAGTGATAACTGTGTACTGTTGAATAAGAAACACGAAAACAAGCAGTCTACATTTATGAGACTGGCAATTGACTTTAGCTTGGCAACTTTGTTAGTTGTCAGGGGACTACCGTTTACTACCCGATGTTGGGAAAAGCTGCATCTAAGTATGCGGAATAAAAACTCTAAATAGCGGATAAAAACGCGGGATACCTAAATTCCATAGGCGGTCAATGATTTCCGGCGATTGCTGACCCTGAATATCTCTTGAAGGGCGAATGTCTCAGTCTCCCTTAGAACCCTACGATAATGTCCAGCCACCACGTTGTATGACACGATAGTGACCAGTCCGGCACGCGTCAACTGTTAAAGTTGCTGAGACATGTGTGAGTCTAGAGGAGCTTGGTGGCGTGGCACATCATAGCTGAGACAGACGCCAAGTGACAAACAACGGTTTATGTCACAAGGTGTAGGCAAGGGATGAGATGAACATTATCCGCTGTGTCTTGACCACGAACGGGTACCCGAACCAGATTACAACGGTATTGATACCGATTGAATATGTGTTGCTTCCGCATATCAGCTGAGAAATCAACCCTCAACAATGCCAATCTCTTGATTCGGCTTTCTCGCGGAATTGGCTTTCATTTTCTCAATAGCCTACATGGCATTCTTGGCCATGTCAGAGATGTACATTGTGTATCTGGCAACGTGTCCTTGGGTAGAGGTGAAAAATCTTCCACTGTTTGTTACAGTGTTGGGTTTGGCCAGACATGATGGTTCATGACCTGGTGACGCTACAAAAGCAGGCACTGGCATGTTTAAACTTGAAGAAAACAACGATCAAGACCGGATCTGACCATATGAAGCTAATAGACGAACAAATAGTAGATCAAATATTTTGTGTCAATATTGACTTGCTATATATTCATTCTACTTTGATTAAAAAGGACAATGACTGTAGCTGAATGTCGCGGCTTGTTTCTGAGACTGTGAATGACATGAGATTGCACTAACTTCGTTTGTCGTACTAGAAGTTGGAGGCGGGGAATACTTGACTGGGCCAAGAAGGTCCCCTGGTCTCGTATCTTGGGGTTGTACACAAGTGTTATCTCTTTATATAGTTTGCTGCGGTGTCCCTGCATGGGTAGTCGGTGGCAGAAAAGTTAGCCTCTCAAGTCTTAGGGTATAGAAATAATTCATCTAAAATCCCTAATCCTGATAACAAAACATTCCCTGATAAATTTGTCTATTATGATTATAGCGGTTAATTTTTATGATACCATGAGGCATGGATACCATCAACACTGCTGCATGGTTTTTTAACCATCTCAGCCCTACACCATTAACGAATGACCCAGATACGAAGCAATCATCAAACTCAATATTGTATGCTTATTTAGAATAATATTGAAATTACGGTAACTAACTTCAAACATACAATCCATGTCAGTAAGCACTGGTTACCCGAATGGTGATAGTGTTGGTCACTGATTGGATAATTTGTCGCCGTTGATGGCTTGGGCGGCTCGCGTACCTGGACAACGTTTCAGGTCTAACTTTATACGAAGCCGTGTCCAATCAAGATACTTGTTGCCCTTCAACAGGACTAGTGCAGTTTTAGCCGCTGTAGATAAGCGTTCCGGGCGCCTAATCATATTAGCGCTCAGTAGGTTACACTATGTTTCCAAGAAATTGATTGTAGATAGCGTACTGCTAAGAGAGCTAGGGTAAGATAGCTTATATACCAAGCCAATATGACCTCTTAACACTGTCTGCTAATTGCCCGCCAGTTACCGTCAGCAAGACGTTGTTCCAATCAGTCTTAAGTGGCTTGCATTAGCTCGACGCTATCCATGACGAATTGCTTCAAGTTCAACGAGCGTTTAGCTATGGACTCGACTAAAGACCATTTTGAGGATATAAAGACGCCATTGTCTTATGAAAATATCCACAATCAGGCATTCATCGCCATCTGCTTTTCTGTATCTTTTACTCATCTTCTCACCGTTCTCTTGTTTAGTCTCTGTTTATATCTAGCGGCATCGTCACGGCCAAGAACTATGCTATCAAAGCATTCACTTATTCCCATCGCCATGTCGAATCCGCTCGACTACACTATTGGCTGGATTTGCGCGATTCAGACTGAATATGTTGCCGCGCAAGCCTTTCTGGACGAAAAGCACCCTTTGCCCGAATTTGTCTCCAAAAGGGACCCAAATACATATACTTTGGGTAGAATGGGATCCCACAATGTTGTAATCGTCGTTCTACCCACGGGACAGTACGGCCTGTCAAGTGCAACCACTGTCGCGGCCGACATGTGCAACAGCTTTCCTAACATCAGAGTGGGCCTGATGGTTGGCATTGGTGGTGGTGTTCCCAGCCGGAAACAAGACGTACGTCTTGGAGACGTTATCGTGGGAGTGCCAGGGCATGGACACGGTGGCGTACGGCAATATAGCTTGCTGACAGCTCTTGAAGACGAAAATCTCAAGACTGTGGGTCATCTTAACGGACCCCCTCAGACTTTCCTACGAGCCATCTCCGGGTTGAGTGCTGAACACGATATCCAAGGTCACACACTCGACAGATCCATCAATGCTGTTCTCGACAAGCTTCCAAATCTTAGGAACGACTGCCAGCGCCCACAAAGTAGTCTTGATAGACTTTATCTTTCAAATTACATCCACGTTGGTGACAAGCCATCGACTTGTGCCCAATCCTGCGGGGATACTCCATCAAATCTTATCACACGCCCTCCTCGCGACGAGGAAGACGAACCATCCATTCACTATGGCTTGATTGCTTCAGACACAACCCTTTGCAAAGATTCCAGAATCCGCGATAAGCTTGCGGCTGATGGTGCGCTTTGTATAGAGATGGAAGCAGCTGGGCTGATGAATTATTTTCCTTGTTTGGTGGTTCGCGGCGTTGTTGACTATGCGGATACTCACAAAAACGACCAATGGCATGGGTATGCGGCGATGGCAGCTGCAGCATATGCCAAGGACTTGTTGAGACACGTTCCATCAACAATAAAGCAACAAGAAAGAGGCAGCTGCAAAGATTGTGCGTCAAGGCGCCAGCTGGGATTATTGGGTTTACTGCCGAAGGGGGCTGCAAGTTTGGGAAGAAATCACGGGAAATATGCGTGTGCACTTGTTTGTTTGTTTCTTCTCATGTTGTTTCATGCAATTACGGCGCCGACGTATACTTAAAATAAGACATAGAAAATGTCAGGCATTACGTTAAGTTGTCGTCAAACATCGATGTGATGAAGGAGCCCTGATGACGGTCATGATGACGTCAACCACCATCAGAGGTCTCTTTTATCATACTTCCCATGAAAGTTCTTAATTCAAACCCAACTCAATATTCCTACGCTGTCACAAAATCTTCCAAAACAGTCAAGATGGTGATCCAATACAAAGGGGCGCAGATCCCCATCTCATTCGCATCATGCAGCATCCCCATAAAGATCAAAGCAAGTCTGCCCGACAAACTCAATTCGATTCGAAATGCCGGCTTTGACGGAATTGAGCTGTCCATACCCGACATCATCAGCTATGGAGAACTCCTCAACGGGTCGTCACCCGTGGAAGATGACTACGATACCCTCGCCGATGTCGCGCAGAAGATTAAGTCATTGACGGATGAATTGGGGTTAAAAATCATGATGCTGCAGCCTTTTGCCAATTTCGAGGGCTGGAACAAAGTCACGCATGGTAAACAGAGACAGCAAGCTTTTGATAAAGCAAAGGGATGGATCAAGGTTATGGAGGCTGCTGGTATCACTCTCCTCCAGGTAATTCACGCGCACACCACTCCATCTTTACCTGTACTAACGTTTTCGCAGGTCGGTTCATCAGATTCCGAAGGCATCTCTTCGTCCTTCGATGATCTAGCCTCCGATCTTGCAGAACTAGCAGACCTCTTAGCCGAAAAGAACTTCAGCGTCGCCTACGAAAACTGGTGCTGGGCTACCCACGCCCCAACATGGAAAACAGTCTGGCAAATCGTCCAAAAGGCCGATAGACCCAACATCGGTCTCTGTCTCGATACTTTCCAAACAGCCGGCTACGAATGGGGCAACCCCACCACAAACGATGGTCTAACCCCAGCAAGCAGCTCCGACGAACGTCAGAAGCGGTGGGAGGCAAGCCTTCAAGAACTTGCTGTTACTGTTTCAGCAGAGAAGATCTACGTGCTCCAAATCTCGGATGCTTACAAGATGGACCCTCCAATTGAGGATGTCAAAGATGAACAAGGAAGCAGACCCCGAGCGAGATGGAGTCATGATTATAGGCCGCTGCCGTGTGATGGCGGATATTTGCCGGTACAGGACATGATGGCTGCTGTGCTGAAGACTGGGTTCAGGAGCTGGTTGAGTGTTGAGGTATTCGATGGACTTGAAGGAGAGAACACGGATATGAATGAGTATACTCAGATGGCGTTTGAGTCAGTCAAGAAGTTGATTGACTTTAACGGTTGATGTAAATTAACGTTTATACACCACATCGCAAACAAACTTGTCTGTACTATGTCAGTCGTAGGTGAACAGAATAGGCTTAAAGAAGTAGTTCGACTATTATTAAGCTCCATTGTTATCACCAGTTTTAAGCTACGAGAAACAATATACTGGTGAAATAACCAAGATAGGACGACAGTACATAACTAAATACATTGACCAATCCTCAAAACGTAGCTACACCCCGAGGAACATAAGCGCCTCATAGTACTTGAGCTGCGCTTCAAGAAGCGACTGCGCAGCTTTGACCTTGGGATCAATAGCCACTGGTTTGTCCGTCCCCTGCGCTAGACCTTTCAGTAGGCAATTCCCAACATCACCGTAACCGTCATTACCCACGACATCAATCCGAAATCTCACATCCTGCAGCCCAATGACACTTGAATCCGTCGCAGCCTTTCCTTTGCTCAGTGCCTGAGCAGCAGCCATCATACCCGGCGCGGTCTTGATAGTAGTCATCTGCGGCACGTTGTTCGAAGTAAGAGGATCATCCGTCAAGATCATCGTGTTAGCCACTGGGGTTTTACCGTTGGCCGGTTTCGCGAGAGGTTCAAATCTCGGCCAAGGAAGCTTCATGTACAAGACCTTGCTCTTCAAGTTATCCGGGCACTGAAGCCGTCTGCGGCCAAACACATCCTGCGAAAAGTCACGGAAGCCGGCTGTTTGGTCATTGAAGGCCCAGGCAAAGGAGATCTCGTCGCCTTCTTTGATGTACTCGCCGTTGGCTTTGGCGCCATGCTTGAGGATGCGCCAGTAGTGACGCTCAGACGAATCAGATAGACCAGGCAGGAAAACTGATTGCTGGTTGCGGAAGACTTCGAGAAACAGAGGTGAGTCTGGGGCATCCGTTACTGCTGCACCGGCGGTGGGTGCTGCCTTCGGCAGTGGTACAGTGGAGATGCAGACCAGGACACCATGAGCAAGCTGTTGGGATTGTGTTGTTAGTCAAAGGTGAGAAAATATTTGTTTTGCAAACTTACCGCATTGTCAAAAGGCGCGCTCACGTTCCAGAGAGAATTCGTATAGTCCTGGTTGTACTCCGAACCATATGCGAACTTCCCTACAATGTTTCCACAATAGCCCATGATCACTGGGGCTCGGTAGCTTAGGCACGTCAGTCAAGCGACAATACGCGATGTTCCGGATGATAGCTTACCTCTGAGGACTGAACAGTGGCGGAGCGTCAGTGATATCGCATTGGGCCCATGCATTGTTAGAGATAGTCAACTCGTTCTTGACAGGCCTGACATCGGCTCCGGTGCTGTGACCCAGGTAGTAGATCGGGTCGCCAGAAGCATCGTAGTTCTCGGCCTTTTTGAGATAGGAAAGAGAAAGTTGACTCGTCGGAGCTGTCAACTTGAACCTGAGTTTGATCTCGCGGGATGGAGGAAGCTCGATGTATTTGGAGAGGGTAGGGACCGCCTGCATGAACCAGCTTCGGACTTGGGCGTAACCTGGAATGGCAGAAATGACATTTGTGATTGAAGACAAGGAGTCGCGCTATCAAATGTCAATGTTTTGGACGGTGTAATAGTCCACGGCCACTCACATCGATGACTCTCCATGTACGGTAATCGGCAACAGTAGACGACCAAGCCATGGGGCTAGTAAACGTTAGTCTCACCTCTTACAAAGTATCAACCTTGACTTACTTAGCTGCAAGAATAGTGTCGCCTCCCACTGCCTCAAACACATTACTCTCATTCTTCTTCACATCTGTCGTACTCTTTGACTCCATCTTCCCACTCTCGTTGGTATGCTTGACGCCAGCACCACCGAAAGGTGTAGTAACCTGCACACCCACTGACACTTTCATAGCCTCTTTTTGCTCTTGCTCAGAAGTGACTGTCTCGTCCGTCATGATAGACGTTGATTGAAGGCGACCACCGATAGTAATGCGCTGACACCACAGCTGACCAAACTCTTCGTTCAACTTACGAAGATCAGCGATGTTCTTGTTGGTGCGGATGTTTTCGAGAGCGGACTTGAACTCGGGCGTGGGCTCCAGGTACGCAGGGTGAAGTAGGATGTCGGCTCTGGGCAGCTGGCACGTTCATCAGTATAAATAAACAATGATCGGACAATTTCACTAACCAAATACTTGGCAATCATGGTCTTTTTGTAAGTGTTGGTCGTATTCTTACTCGCGCTGGAGGTTTCTTTGCTGTAGCCTGCACTGACAGTTGCCGCGAACCCCCCAAAGCCTCCTGACCTGTTTCTTGGTTAGACCGACTCTTTAAAAAATTATGACAAAGAACATCGCATGAAATACTCAGTTTCTGAGATGAATGACTTACACTGATCCTTCTGTAGAATTACTACTAAAGTCATTCCTGGCCATGCTCGTTTCAAACTCATGGCTGCTGACAGTAATGTCAATCCTGGAGTCGTCGTTCACTTGAAAACTTGGCAAGACTGTATATACAGACTTGCCAGTGACTTGGTCAATTGTGGTAACTGAGGCCTTCGCTTCCTGTGCTTCCGGTTCTGAAGCAGGCACAGCCTGTGGCTCTGTTGTCTCCGTGCTAGTGTCCTTGGTAGCCACTGTCGTGTCTCCTAATAGTTGGTTAGTACCTTTTTTAATCATTGAAGTTTTCACAAGACATCTTACCCTGTTCACCAGTGTCCGTGGCCTGATCAACTCCGAGGGAGTTGGTGATCTTGGGAAGTTCTCCCTTCATACCACTTCTGGAGTTCCAGTTTCCAACTTTCGCCTTGATCTCATCTATGTCAGCTTTGGTAATCAGTGCCTTGGGTTTCGGTTCTGGCTCCGCAGTCTTCTCGATAACGTCTGGAATAGCATGGTTTGCATCATCTGATAGCCTAGCTCTTAATTGGAACGCTGTCGTAGTGTCAGTTCATGCTCACTTATGCTATGAGGGATGTCATCGTGATACCTGGTCTTGGAGCTCGAATTATCCGGTTCTTCTGGCGGTCGACCACCCATCCATACATAGCGCCGCAGTTACGTAGAACCTCGGCCCACTGCAAGTCAGTGAGGTATGATGCATGCCTGAATCAGATTAGCCATGTAGTGGTGATTGTTATCGAGACTCTGACATACAGTGCATATTCGTTACCAATAGCGCCAGTACTGGCAGCCCCAACCTCAGACATTTCGAAGGCTCGGGCGCTAGATTCAAAAGTCTTGGCGGTCTTGCCATTCTCCAATGCGTTCTATTAAAATGTCAGCCTGGACGATGTGTTTAGTGAGATTTGACGATGCCCGCGCGCGTACCTCTCTAACCTTGGTGTCTGCCGCCTCCAGCTTACCGGGAAGGTTGCTAAGATCGATCGTTGGAGGTTCATTCTTTGGGTGGGCTAGCTTGTAAAATACATGAACTGAGGGGATTCCAGCATTAGTATCATTCGAAGTCTCCTATATCACGATTGATAGTTAGCTAAAGTACACCCAGTCGATATTATCGATAGTTGTTAGTAATGATGACTTGAAACATACCTCGAGCGATAGGTAATCAGAGAAAGTCATGGCCTCATCCACAACCGTCTCTCCAGATTGAGTACAGAACTGGTGAGTCTTCGGTGCGACAGACCTGCAATGCTGTTAGTCTCTCGAATAGTGGTTATACCTCAGAACCACATGAGTGGGGGACTTACATCTTTGTGCAAGTTGCAAGCTGCTTGCGAAGACCCGCTAGCGTCATCACGGTGGCATCACGCACACCAAGCTTGCTGGACTGTAGAGTGCCACGGCTGGCAACGCCAGATTCGCCTGCAGACCACTCAAAGACTTTGACGGCAAATTTGTCGAGAGCCAAGTTCGCGGCCATGGTAGAAGCCTTTGCCGCAGGCTTCGGGGCCAGGTAGAGAAAGCATTTGTGAATGGTGCTCTGCTGCTCCACTGACTCTCCATCCTTTACAGGCTTAGAAGGCTTGTACGTGGAGCTGAAGTCAACTTCGCCATCAAAGGATTGTTCAACATAATCTCCAAAATTCAGTGAGTCTTCAGCTGGACTTTGATCTTTGAAACAAAACGTATCAGACTCATCGCTACGTCAAGGTTAGAGAGGGTAAATGTTCATTGCCTTGTAGGATTGCACTACTTACAGAGACTTAATCTTTTGCCTTATCTCAGCCAGCGACTTCAGTTCGATGCTACATGCCTCTGTTAGCAATTGTAATAAATCATGTCAGCGAATGGTGTCAAGCCATACTCATTCCTCTGTAGAGTTGCAAGAACAACATCTTTCTGCTTCTCGTCCGCCGCATCGGCGAGTCTGATGACTTTGACGGTAGTTGAAAGTTTATTCTTTGGCACAGGCTCTACTAGATCGCCTCCAGGCCTCGGGGTCGGTTTCGACTGATCTTGCTTAACGTTTGTCGCCATGATTACAGGTTTTGAAAGAGATGGTTTAATAAATCAAGAAGCACAAGACGAGTGCCCAACAGAATTTCCGTGTGGGTTATTTGTCGGCAGCGATCGTCAATAAGAGAAAGAATGAAGGCAGCGGCATATGTAAAGTAAAATGAGCTGAAGTCGGTGGCTGGCTGATTTCGAGGTTACCCGTGTGAACAAGCCAGCTCTGGAACCCGAGAAAGAGGGGTTTAGGATTGCTAGCCATGCTTAGTTCGATGACAGAGACATGTTTAGGACAATTTTGCAGTCTACACGAAGTCGAGGCTTTCGCAGCAATCGATAGTCTCAAAATGTGGTGAGCTGAAATACCTCTGCAAGTATGTGGAGAATATTGATATGCAACGATAATGCAATCAACCATTCGGAATACATATCACATTTACAATCTAGGATTATGAAGATGTAGTGTGATTTTCAGCTCCCAGACACTCAATTGTTACCCATGTTGAATGTTGTTGCAGTGAGACACTGGCCACCCGTTCAAGAAAGTGTTTCGTTAGCGTTATGTGTCAACGGTCTAGAAGGGCGGGATCACGGCGGGCCGTTGTCAATATTGCATGAGTAGCGCCTATGGCAGCTGGTGATGGGGCCGTTAACGAGATCCCGAAAGCCTAATCCAAGGCCTAGAACTATTCGGGACTTGGCGTATAAACATTGCGCTGAGGCCTGCCGTCTTATTTTTGACGCTATCGAATATCGCTTATATAACCTTGACAACTACCCTGGCAATGGGCCTGGAATGACCGATGTTTGTGATTCCTTGTTGACTCGGTAGTCCATATCCCTTTTTCAGCTGGCTGCAAAGACGCCATGGAGGCCAAAACACCATGGTGGAGGCGGTCTGGAATCTTTTGGGCTCAGCTCGTAGCTACCATGGTAAGACAAGAACGGTTCTTCCGAAATAAGTGGCGGACACCACGGGTAATAGCGATTTTATCGACTTATCGAAAACCGAGACCCAAACTACAGCTGTGTGATCAAATGCCACTTATACTCGGCCATAGAAGCACCATTGATCCTGCGCTTTAATCACTCCAAGTCTTCATTCAATTATCTGATTCCCTCTTCTACTGCTTAGCCAGTTTTTAGTTTCTCCCTCATAAAGCTTCTTTCCACATAGTTCGCCGACATGACTCTCCGACTCGCCCCTTACAATGACGCGATGCGTCTGGGTCAAGGATTCAACTCCTACACCCACGAATTGTGCATTGACCAGGCTGTTAAGGTCAAGCAGCGAAAGAGTGTTGAATCAAAGGGCGAAACATCCCAGGTAAGTCAAACATGCCAAACGTTTGCATATCAAATTCTTACTAAATGTAATCAAGGTCGTTTCGTACTCGGCTCGTTTTGTGGAGAAACTCAGCGATGTCGTTGAGACCATGAATGTATCTTACAGTTCCGCGATCAAAAAGGGTACCATTGAGATTAGTGGTAACTCCAGCACGGTCGACGAGACAACTTTCAAGTCGTCGCATTTGAACGCAGTTGTGGCTGTCAAGGTATGATCGCCCTTTGTTTGAATGATGAAGCAAGACTGATTAGTCACAGGTCGTGAATCAAACCATCTCTACAGAGGATGAGTGTGAGTTCCAGCAGCTTGAGAACAATGAAGCCGCCATGTACTCCCGCTTCAACGAAATCTATGGTGACTCGTACATTTCTGGTCAGTATAGATTTTGCTGGATAATGTATATGTATGGGCCTTGATACTGACAACTACGGTAGGATTCATCGAGGGTGGTGATTTCACAGGTATCGTATCCATCAAAGTTTTAGATGGCAACGACGTGAAGAGTACAGTTGAGGCGTGAGTAAAGCTCTTCTTATACATTTAATTATTCAATGTTGACATTGACGTGTATGCAGCATCAAATCAGGTCTCAACATGAACAGCAAGACCGAAGTCGAAGAGTTTGTCCTGGGTCCATCTGACAACTCTAGTCGATCAACTCTCGCAACAGCTCTCAAGGATACCGAAACCACTATATCCATCAGTTGGATAGGCGGCGCTCAAATCAAGGATGCGTCTCGCGCCTGGGACATCGACTCCATGTACGAGGCAGCGGCTGCTTTCCCGGCGGCAGTAGCGCAGTGTCCCCAGCGCACTTGGGCTATCCTGACGCCGTACAAGGCGAACAGATCTTTTGTCAAATGGAGTACCGGGTCACCTGTCAAAACGCTGCAGTATGATCTGATTGCCAGCTTCACCGCGGAGTTGTTCGATAGCTTCATGGACTACAAGATGCTTCTCAAGGATGTCCAGAACATCATCAGCAACCGTAAGGACTACCGACAGCGAATTGGCGTGGTCGATGCTATTGATACGAATTTGAAGACTCTGTTAAGTGTTCGTGGGGCTCTTCGAGATGAGCAGACAAAGATTGTTGAAGCGGTAAGTCTTCCTGGTTGAGTTCCACATGCTGCAGCCGACTAATCGTCTTTATGACAGATTGGCGTTTTGAGCAAAGACCCTTCCGTGCTCAAACGACAAGGCGCCTGGTCTACCACAAACAGGGTTCCCCTCGTCAAGCAGATCATTGAGAAGGCTTTGGGACATGCAGCCAATTGGGAACCGAAACCATTGGCAGTCAAGCCAGCATCTGCTCAGGACCCAGTACAGATTGGTTCGGTTGATGTAAGTCAAGCACAGAAAGCAGAAAGTGACGATGAGGTATTAGTCAATTCGGCTACCTCTTCAATTGCTACACCTGTTACTTCAGATGGAAAGGTACGTAATTTTAGCCTTCTAGGCTGTGAAAAGGCACTTGGTAGCAACATTTACTAATATTATATCTAGACTCAGGTGACCGCAACAGCTGCATCCGACCTTAGCAAGCCGGCGGTTGAGTTCAACTTTGATACCCTGATGCCACCAGAGGTGTGGGAGGACTTGCTACCAGTAAGTGGACATGAGTAAGACCATTATCACAAGGCATTAATTCTGACATTCTAATCAGGAACCAATTGAGCCTCCCAAGTATGGACAGGTCAATGTTATGCCTCAAGCAGCTCACCCAAACAGCCTCTTGAGCCAGCTCATGCCACCTCCAGACGGTTCATCTGGCCCGGGCGTCGTAGTGTCCCAGTCCTACGATGCTATGCAGCGCGAGCTAGAGTCGTTCAGAAAGGAGAAACTTGCCGCTGAAAAGCTCGCAGCGGATGCCGAAGCTGCGCGCGAAAAACAGGCGCGCGAATACGCAGCACTAAACGCGCAATATGCTCAGTACAAGGCTGATGCTGAACGAACTCAAACATCCCAAGCCTCTCAGATCAGTGAAAAGACTTCAATGATAGAGACCAAAGAGGCAGAGATCCAGCGTCAAAAGGCCGCGCATTCTCAAGTTCTTGCGGAGCGTGATGAGGCTCAAGCCAGGGATAACCAGAAGCAGAATGAGATCAACGCTCTAAAGGAGTGCGCCCTCGATGGCTTGACTGCCAAGAAGATAACAGTCATTACCATCACGTACGGTAACAGAGTTTACTACGAGCTTGGATGGACTACCGACTCGTTCAACCTCGTACCCAAGGTGGAGCAAATGATTGCTTCTAGAGGCAGTTTTGTCATCAATGATCCCTGGTTTGGACATGATCCTCTCCCTGGACTGCAGAAGCAGTGTACTATTACTTATCGCTTCAACACTCCTGGTCAGTCGAGAAGAATCAGGACGATGTGTGGTAAGCAGCATGATACTGGTAGGTTCGACGCTCTTTAAGTGTTGATACAAAATTATCAAACATGAGGGAGGGATGGTCATGTCTGGAGTAGTGAACGGGGATCCAGCTTCTGCGACACGTCGTTGCTGAAAAAGGTAGAATTGTTGAACCAAGATGGAAGACAGGAGCTTTATGGTAGAGATCTTCAAATTTCATAAATATTTATGGTTTAGTGCAGTACTAAACATGACATTGACTGTACCTTAACACTCCACGACCCCCAACAATAACCGCATCAAGACACATTGCTCGCAATGGCAGTGTATTCAACCAAGTCGTCTAACGCATTCTCATGTTCCCTCTCAATAACCTCAGCGTGATTCGTAGAACGAGGTGTGATTGAACAAGGAAATGGCAACGGGCTCGAGTTGAAACCTTCCGAATAAGCGAAGCTACGTATTGTCAGCATCTCCAGTACAAAATACCATGACCAAACTTACATATCAACTTCAATATCCCGACCCTTTTCGTCTTTCTCAGGGTTCATTTCGAAGCCCCAGAGAATTCGTGCAATGTTGAGTGTCACTGATGCAGCGCCGAGATGCATTCCTGGACAAACACGTCGTCCCCAGCCAAAGGCGCTATGACCAAGTGTGCCGGGGTAGTCTCGCTCGTCCATGAACCTCTCAGGTCTGAACTCATGAGGTTGTGGAAAATCGGCCTCGTTTAGATGAACTGAGAACGTCAGAAAACTGGAGCGAAATCCATGTTAACAAGGTACTCACGTGTCCATAGAGGCGCGATAATCGTGCTTCCTTTCGGAATGAACATGCCCTTGTATACATGATCCGCTGTGCTTGCATGAGGTGTGCCACCTAGCACAGCCACAGGTCTCCAGCGAAGAGTCTCAGATGCAATGGCTCTGACATACTCGAGTTTGGGTAAGTCGTCAAACGTAGGAAGTCTGTCATTTCCAACCACACGATCAAGTTCTTCCTGGGCTTTGGGAATGAACTGAGGTCCGAACTTGACACAAGCGAGTAGGAAGCTTGCAAGCGATCCAGCAGACTGACAAAGTTAGTGTTACTCGACCGGCCTTGTGGATAACATCGCGCTTACAGTCTCAACACCAGCGCCAAAAGGTGATCCAGCAGTATAAGCAATTTCAAGATCTGTCATGCCAAGATTGTGCTGTTCTTCTAGAAGATGCTTTGCAAAGCATGTCGGTGCTGTGCCCCTTGTCACCTTTTCCCGAACTTCATTCATGAGCTCTGTGTACAGTTGAATGTCCTTTTCGCGTTGCTGCAGCACTTGTTTCTTCCAAGGAGCAAGGAAGCTGGGTATGTACTTGAGGGCGGGATAACGTTCGACAGCATACTTTCCAGGGATGCTAAACAAAATTGATTGTCAGATGATACCTTGTTACAGGATCAGAGGACTTACTTGACCATTGTCAAACGCTCCATGGCTTCTCCATTTCGCTTAACCACAATATCACTCCTCACATCCTCAACTCTCCTACCATAAGTCACCGTAACAATCACACTGGCCGCATATCTTTCCAAATGTGTCCTGAAATCCCGAGGTCTTTTCAAAAGCTCTTGCATCAACACCTTACTCTCAAGACTCTGAATGGGCCGATATGTCTCACTCTGCCGCTGCATAAACCCACTGTGAAGAAGCTTCCTCCAGCGTCTCCAATACGACGAATACGGCGCCATGAGACCTCTCATACCACCAGACAGTAGTTCACCACCCATTATGAAGCGCGGTCGCGATGAGAATACCGCACCGCGCTTCTCGAGGAGATCCCATGCTGCTTGTGCGGAGCCAAGGATGATGGTTGGTGTAGGGCCAAGTTGAAGGTAGACAACATCTCCGTACTGATGGCTGAGTTTTTGGAACCAGAGCCATGGTTTTCGGATGCCTGTTTTGATCGTCTTCGGACCGGGGGGGAGTTGAGAGCGATGCGACCAAAGTTTGTATTCTTGTTGGAGCTGTGAGTCTTAGTGAATCAGTGTCATTTTAATGCTGCGAGACAACGTACCCTTGGGAATATGAGGACTAGATATGTGAACCCTACTGCGACGGCAGCGTAGACGAATAGTTTGACGACCATCTTGATAGATGATAGATGA
This sequence comes from Fusarium mesoamericanum, assembly GCA_017656745.1. Lineage (NCBI taxonomy): Eukaryota > Fungi > Ascomycota > Sordariomycetes > Hypocreales > Nectriaceae > Fusarium > Fusarium mesoamericanum. The sequence continues at coordinate 319,506 of JAGDUS010000022.1, read as the reverse complement.
TTAAAGCATTGACCACATGGATTGTAAGTTTATGTCTCCTGTCACTGGTAATAAACAAGCTGAATCCATGCATTTGTAATATCCCTTGCTCGATCAACTGCCACCCTAAACTGCCGAAGAGGATGCCACCCCCGCCCAGTAGACTGAACAGACGTTGGCCTCCTCAGTCATGGTGTACAAAAATAAGTAGTCTAAGAAGATTGGCCTGAGTGGCATAAGCTGGTCTACTAATTTTGTCTCTCATACTTGCAGCGGTCTCTGAGACCCCGCGTCACGACTCATACTAAAGTGAATAAAGGATGATCTAATGACTCTTGGCCTTGTAACCGAAGTCGCTATTCAATTTGTCAACCCCGCATTCTAAACGGCAATAGGCATGGCCCAAGTCTAGAAACGTGGGGACCCCACGCTCGGTTATAAAATGGTAATTTTCGGCGATCTTTATCTTCGGTTAACTATTTCCATAAAAGAGAGATAAAGAGGGTGCATGATGCACTCTGAACGAGTTGGCTCATCTCGTTGTTGACTGAACACAACAATCATGAAGAGTGACGCTTGGCTGAGTAAGCCTTTTCTGACCTCCATTTTTCTCGGAATTGGAGGATTTCTCTATGGGTTGTAAGTCGGGTTACCCTATACGGTTATCCGATACTGACGGACCAGTGATTCGGGTATCATTACTCCCAGCTTAGCTCTGGGCACTTTTGTCAATTATTTTGGCAATCCGCCTCCTCCTCTTCGAGGTGCAATTGTGTCCATGTACCAAGCAGGAGGTGAGAAAGAACTATTGACTTTGATGCCGATACTAACAGTTATCAGCATGGCTTGGTAGTGCCTCGGTTGGTATCACCAGTGATCGACTTGGTCGTCGCAAGGCTATTGCGTTTGGGTGTATTTGGGGAGTTATTGGCGGTGTTATCATGGCTGGAGCCGCTCACGTTGCCATGCGTAAGTCATCCTTTGTTTGATGCAATAATCTTCTGACAGTCATAGTTATCATCGGTCGCATGCTGGTCGGCTTTGCTGTTGGTACCATCACAGGAGTGTCCCCGGTCTTCGGAGCCGAGATTGCCAAGGTCCGTAGATCATCCAACAACTCTCATATTGCCACTGACCATTTCTCAGACTCATGAACGCGCCAAAGTCACCGCCGTGAATCAAATGAGTATGTCAATCATCTAATAATTACTGTCAAAACTAACACATTTAAGTGACCGCCTGGGGCTTTTTCGTCGCCCTATGGATAGGCGTTGCCGAAGGCAAATGGCACAGCCCAAACCAATGGCGTCTCGGCTTCGCCATCCAAAGCATCCCCGCTCTCATTCTGGGAGTAGGCGTGCTTTTCCTCGGAGAATCACCCCGATGGCTGTGCCTCAAGGGCCGCCACGATGAAGCCGAGAAGGCCTTCCGAAACTATCACTTTGACGGCACCAACGATGAGTGGTGTAGAACGGAGTTTACTGTTATCCAGGTAAACATTGCTGAAGAACAGCAAGCCCAAGGTCGTCTTTCATGGGGCGATCTCATCAAGACTCCTCCCTTCAGAAAGAGACTCTTTGTTGGCTCTTTTGTCTGGGCAGCTGCTATGTTATCTGGTATCTCATTCGTTCAGTATTACCAGACTGCTATTTATGCTACGCTCCAGTTCGGTCAAGATCGCCAGTTGCTGGTCAGCGGACTCTATGGGTCTGTTGCGCCAGTGGCTTGTCTTGTATCCTTGTTCTTTGTTGACAAGATCGACCGTAAGAAGATTCTGATCACTAGTTCTTCCCTCTTATCAGTCTGTTACTTGATTATTACCATCTTGGCGGCCAAGTTCCCTGCTGTTCCCGGCATGCCCACCAATGCTGCTGCGCAACGAGGTCTCATTGCGTGTATTTTTGCTGTTTCGGCCAACTACTCTGCTCTTCTTGGGCCGATGACATGGATCATTCCGTGAGTGGACCTTGAGACGTTGATCGATTTGTGCTAACGATAATAGTCCCGAGGTCTTCACTACTGAGCTACGAGCCAAGGCCAATGCTATTGTCCAGGTTGTCCATTACTCCATCAGTTTGATCATTACGCAGTGCTCGCCGATTGCGCTGGCTGAAGTTGGTTGGAAGTACTATGTAAGTAATACCCAACATCACAAATCGACAGGTTCTGACTGTTTGATAGATTCTGTTCGTCTTGACTAATGCGCTATGTGCGCTTATCTTCTTTTTCGTGTATCCTGAAACCCGAGGTAAGAGATTCTGCCCAAGTTGGTTGTCACTAGCCGTGCTGACTTTTCTCAGGTAAATCACTGGAAGAGATAGACGAGATATTCGGCGATGTCAAGATTGTACATGAAGAAGATGTCAGATTCTCTGAGAAGGCTGGCATTGACGCTATGAAGACTCATCACAGTGCCATTATTGAACATTAATAACATTGAATACTTCCCTGTATAGCAGCAGAGTCTGATACAATGCTAATTAGACAACTAATTACTATTAAAATAAAGTCTTTATGTCGACTACAGCCAGATACTCACTCTTATTACACGGTGCTTAAAGCACTCTTATATTATAACAAGCTGCTAGAACATTGTCCTCCCTCTGAACCGAATATCTACACTTGATTCTTTAGGAAATACTTTGATATTGACAAAATTACTCCAGCCCCTACCCTTATCTTGTATAAACCTTTCAAAATCAAAGTCATTCAGAACGTCACTTGATTTGAGTAGGCAACCGTATACCGCTTCCGTCCAACCATGGACCAAGGGAGGTCTTAACAGCGTCCAATTCTGCACCGTTATCGGGCATTGTTCCCTGTACCACCTCTTAACCGTTTTTGTGTTGATAATTCCGCTCTTGTACCGAAAAAGCCTTTAGCGTACCGACTAATCTATTCGTTGCGCTGATATCTGCACCGTTCTCGAGGAGTAGTTTTTGTACCGCCTCGTGACCGTTTGCTTTCGCTAATTGCAATGGCGTATCGAAAATTCGATTCTTTGCGTTAATATCTGCACCTCGTTGGATAAGAAACTCCACTGCTTCTTTATGGCCGTTTTTCGAAGCTAAATGCAAAGGCCTGTTACCTGAGACGTTTTCAATATCAGGGGTATCAGTGATAGGGTAAAGTCGCTGAATAATTGGAATTGCTCCGGATGCACAAGCCACATGGAGTGGCAGGTCTCCATTCGACAGGCAGGTATTTGGGTCAGCTTTTCCAGACGATAGTAGAGCATCTATACAGGGTAGATGTACTGTCCTGGTGGCAATCACGAGAGACCCGTGGAAGTAGAACGCGTCAAAGGTTTCTGCGAAGTATGCCACAGCCGTGGTATTCTTTGACTGAATAGCGTAGAGCAGAATATCTTTTAAATCTTGATCAGTAGCTTTGCGTAGTAGTTGAGCCATGATTGCCTGCGGGAATGGAATGATGTTAACACACCTGCGCAAAGGATCTTCGTCAAACCTACTCAAAGGATTTCCGTCAAACCTACGCACGTGGGGTAGCGAAAAGCTGTCGAGACTGCAAAGAAAAGTAATGATCTCCAAGTCACAACGCGCGACAGCTTCATCCAATAGTTTCAAGAGCCGGGAGTCCTTCCAAGTCTTCATGTTGATATTTACTCCCATTTCTGCCAAGTATTTGACAACGTGTAGATGCCCATTGCGTATTGCGATCGCTAAGAGAGAGTGACCTCCCTTTTTCTGATAGTGTGGACTAACGCCCAATCGCTCTATAAGATCCTTTATCGTACCTAGATCTCCCGTCCGAGCCGCTCTCAAAATGGTGGAATGACTAGTGCCGGGTCGCCTGTACGTAGGAAAGAGTAATTGTTCTTCTTTATGATGCCATCTTGTGGTGTGATTTTTGAGATCAGTCTCTTTCTCGAACCCAACTTGGGTAGCAAAGCATCCTTCATTATCGCAGGTAAAGGGTAACTCATGTTGGTTAATATGAAATTGCTGCTGTTGGTCTTCGTCGAAACCGCGGCTGAAAAACTGGCACCATGGTTTGTGGCACTTGTACCGCCATGATCCATAAAGAGCTATGGCTGCTCCCTTGTGTCCGCAAGGCTGATTGACAAGTGATTCAATTGATTCTCTAATTGTGACCACTCGCATTTCGTACATCTTAATGGTGTCCCAGTCCCGGAGGCTTTGTGGGATATCTTCAAGATTTCTCTTCAGAGATTGCAAATCTAATGACGGGTCGTCAAAAGCTTCCGTTTGGTCAAGCTCTCCAATGTCTATCACACAGTGATGAGCAGCCTGCAATGCTCTTCGGGCGAGGTCTGTATCCAATTGTGAGGTGGCCAAAACCTGTTGAACATGTTTCCACCAGAACGCAACGGCGTAGTCATGGAATCCGTAATAGCCCTTGGTTGCAAAGTCCCGAATGTCTTGCTTCGAAAGTCCGGGTGTAAGTGGCTGAGATACCATGTATTCAGCGCAGAAAAGAGCCATTTTCGCATTCTCGGTTGGCAAATCAATTTCCTTGGTTTGCACCAAATATCTATCGTGAATCAGTATTAACTTTATGCATACTTTCAAGACTGGTGGAAACCTACGTTTTAGCTGAGCTGTGGACAAGATCAATGATCTCCTCCCCCGGAGACGAGATCGATGACTCGACGTAGCTGACATCCACCAAAGAGCTACAGATTTGCTTGCAACTCATCACAAGGTCACGGTCGATATCAGCTTCCGATTTAGATGGATTAATACACAACTTGCTTTTTATCTCTCTCCAATGAAGTGGTCGGAAAGCACATATGATTATCCCAAGAATATGCTTCGCCACGGCTCTTTCAGATTTGTTAGGGTTTCTGAGTACTCGAACAATAACCCGTTCATAACTGCGAATCCGTAAGCGATTGTGACATACGATTATTTCTTGAAATGACACCTACGCTTGTTCCAGTCCGTCAGGAAATGTCTCGGCCTTCATCTCCTGTTTGAAATCATACTTGGACGTTTGAGAGATAAGGTTGGTGAGAACAATTTGGGCATAGAGAAACATTCCTAGGTTAAAGGTCAGTATGTCATAGGTGACGACTAACAGAAATAATATCATACCACATGCGTGTGAGGTAACACATGACACAATGTCCTGCTCGTATTCAAGGTCCAGAGAGAATTTAGCTCTAATCTTGCTGGCCATAGCTTCCGAGTACTCCTTGATGTCTTGGTCGTGTCCTGGAGACATATCCATATGAATCATTTTGTAATGGGACATCTGACTTTCAAGGATTCCGTCCCTTTGTCCAGATATGAAAAGTCGGATATTGGAGTCGGCGGCTCCCGAAGTTACATCCTGATTGAACATGACACTGTCAAACCATTCCAGGACTTTGGGGGCCTCTGGGCACTCATCCAGTCCATCAACGATGACGAAACATCGGGACTGTGACTGGAGCGCTGTTGACACATGGCGGGAGACCTCATCCAATGACCGAAATAGTTGTGGATCGATAGAACGGCAAGCCTGATAGACGTGATCGAGCAAGCTCTCATCTTGAGCAACTAGTTGGGCTAGTAGTGCGAGAAGTAGGGAAACGAATGAGTTTTTCTTTGGCTGATCGTGCTTGAAGTAGAAGTAAGATATGGTGAATCTGTCACCAGAATCCCTAGTGGAAGACTTGAGTTCTTTTAGATGAGTGATTAGACTAGATGTGAGAACAGTTTTTCCTAATGTGAAGTCAGTATATAGTCACTTGAGTCGGTGTATACAATAATCGCACCTGCTCCGGGTATACCGCTCAAGTATATCTTCCCATCCGCCTGAGAACGAAAGTCAAGCCATTCTGATACAAGAGGATGACTAATGATCCATTGGCCGGATGTGCTTTGAAATGGTTTTTGCGACGCAATTTCGTAGTCTTCATGGTAGTTCGGGGCATTGATTTTGCTCTCAACGATGCGGTATTGCTGATGAATTTGGCTTTGAAGCGTAATCAAATCCCTCTCGGCATCTTTCTTGTCTCTCTCTTGCAAATCTCTATTCAACTGATGAAGTTTGTCTTGAATTGATTGTCCCTGTTTCTGCGTTTCTTGCATCACAGCTGTAAGCTTTTCCTCCGAGAGCATGACCCTGTGTCTCTCAAGGCTTTTTAGTATGGGGTCAAACTGGGTCTTGAATGTTTTCCAAGCCGAATGAAACAAGACCTTCCAGCCTAGAGTTGTAAGGCTCAATTGATCGCCAGATATAGAGATTGGTACTCACCTGGCCTAGCAAACACATCTAGAGCATTGCTGTGAAATTGAAGGATATCGCAGTAATAAGCTTCAAGATGCGTATGAACAGAAGGGTATTCCTTGTAAATCTGCCGGTAGCGCGTGAGATCTGGAAGAACCTCTCCAATCTGCCCATAAACATCAAGTAGGCTATCGAGGGTATCAATCCATGTGCTTGCTGTCTGTGAGTGAAAGATTAGCTAGTGGATTTGCCCATCGTTGGAAATACATACAACGAGGAGAAACTTGATAGGGCCCTGTTCCATATAGTTAGCGTCTCAATCTTCGCTTTTTAATGGCCTTGGATATCCACCTACCCAGATCAATGCCACGGTGTTGTGGAGATTGAGGAATACTTCCACAACCGTACCCAGCTGGACCATCCCCTCGACGAATTTAGAGATGCGGTCCATGTTTCTCAAACGTCGCTGAGAGCCATGACGGTTCTGGATATCGCTGATTTGGTCTCGCACGTCGTCCACCGTACAATTCGCGAACTTTGCTACCTGATCTTTGGTGAGGCGTTTTTTGAACTTAGCCACAGCCTTGTCAAACACAGGATCGGACCCTGTACGTGTCTGGGTCCTACCAGTAGATGGTGATGTCTGAGATATTGATGAAGACATGGCGTCGGGATAATACCAAGATAGTTTCTCTGTATGGATTAGGATTTACATGTGTTATGTCCCTGGTTTGAAAAGAGAAAAGATAGGAGCTTTTGAGAAGAGATTTTCACGGGCAAGGATACGTACGTTCAAATTGCCTTGCTGAACGCAGGCGCCTTGGCTGACCGTACACAGACACCCCCAACCACCAAATAAGCATGGAAGGCCTCATTTGTGAAACAAGTGTTGGTAGTTGCATGGGATTTCAATTGGCCAAGTACATAAGCGAGGCAGACCAGGCTGCCCATGCAGAGTCGTCCGACTTTTCTATGACTACTTTCAAGTTCAGAGACCGAGCTAAGACAACTATTTCTTCTGGTAGCCAATTGATTCTGGGCTTCTCAAGATTGCTTCACATAGATTCAGTCTTGTTCTAATATTAAAATGTCGTCAAAGCGCCAACTCGCTCATCACGATAACTCAAGAAACTCGGTCGCAAAACGACAACACCTAGAGCTGTTGGTGGACAGAACAAACTCAGCTTCGGATCTTTCTACCACTACCGAAAAGTCACGCTATGAAGGGTACATCGATTGCACATCCCAAAGCAACCAACCGAATGGATTCCCGCCAATATGCTACGGTACAGTGTGTTCATCTTCTCCTGTCGATTAAAAGTATCCGATACCATCCTATATAGCTTTGTGAAGTTCAAGCCAAATCGGCTGGCTCCCTGGACGCCGAGTCAACTCCAAAATCTAATGGAAGTCATCGACTGGTAACTCGAGACCCTGATTTCTTCCTGTTCAATATTCATGTACACGATGGTATTCGGGGTTTTACGGTGTCTGACTTAAACACATTCGTCATGATTGACCTCATGACAGCAAAGAAGTTGGAAGCCCTCAAGGAACAAGCTGGTGTTTTCACCAAGGCTGTGGTCGAGTCAAAGGATGTGAAAGGACTCTCCCGAAAGTCGGCAAAGTCGCCATTCGAAATATCTGTGAACATATATGGATATGAATTAGACGCTCGAGATATCGGACAACAACTTTCTAAAGTCGGAGCGTTCCTGCAACACCCATTTTACCTCGAGGAAGGTATGGAGTACTTGAACCCGCAGTTCTTTCATCCACAGGACGGACCAAGGTACATGACCCATCTAGTTGGTATGGACGAGTCCAAATTCCAAGCAAAGGTATTCTCAGATGTGGTGGAAGGTGTCTTATCTTCTCTTGGCAATGGGTTGCCAAATCTAGGTTTCAATGAGCCGGAAATCATTCTAACGGATGATCTTATAACTCCCCTTCAAGAGTAAGTCTGGCGGCCACTTACCTACAAGTCATTAGAACTAATAAGACTAGTCACCAAAAAACGGCTTTGTCATTCATCCTACGCCGTGAAAACCCCGAATACTGTCAGCAAGTTGGTAGGGAGCTTCTGTTCCATACCCGTATCCCGTAAGTGGATAGCGAATTAGGAGTTAAAGCAGAACATCTAGATTAATCATTGAATCATAGGTTGCACAAGGCCATTCCATCTTTGTCATTGGGTGGAATATTGGCAGATGTAATGGGTCTTGGTAAAACGCTAACAATCCTGGTTTCAATCTACCATTCACGATGCTCAGCGGAGAATTTCCAAAACACCAACATTGACGTTGATATGGACCAGCCGACGTATCCTCGAACAAGTGCGACGTTAGTAGTCGTAACATCGACTCGTGAGTTTCTATCCCGGAAGACAAACAGGTAGCCCCAACTGACTAGACATATACAGAGATTATGGATGTCTGGCGACAAGAAGTATCAAAGTAAAGAACCGGCAGCCTGGTGTATGTACTAGTCAGTATTATTAACCATACGGGTAACAGGCATTTCAGAGATGGATCATTACGAGTTCATACCTTCCATGGGGACTCTCGATCAATCCAATCGACATCCTTGATGAACCACGACATTATCTTGACCACGTTTGCGACCCTTGTTTCTGATTGCAAACGCCATAAGGTCCTTCAAAACGTGGAGTGGTTTAGAATAGTACTTGACGAGGGTAAGTCTTTACCACCGAATTCCTCACATCCATTGCACTGGAACTGACTGGATATGATATAAGCGCACTGGATTCGAAATCGGAGTTCTAAGCAGTTCAAGGCTGTAGATAGCCTCGTCACAGACCGCAGGTGGTGCATTTCAGGGACTCCAATCCAGAATTGTATCAATGACTTGGTGTCATTACTGCGATTTCTCAAGTTCGAGCCTTTTTCGAATATGGATGTCTTCCAGCAATATATCCTGGAGCCACTCCATACCGAAAATGTTCTTGGGTCAACTAATCCTCTTAAGATGCTGCTCCAAAGCCTGTGTCTAAGGCGAACGGAGAAGTATCTGAATCTACCCGCGGCACACTATGAGCTTGTAACACTATCACTCCACCATGAAGAGCAAAAGTTGTATAGCGACGTTTTCCGAAAATACAGGTCCGAACTGGACGACCTTGTCAGTAGCCTAACTAAGATGGACAAGAAAAAGGCCACACTACGATTCTCAATGATATCAGAGTTGAGACGACTCTGTAATCACGGCACACTGCTTAAACCTTCGAGGACGTTAGATAACGCGAATATCAACACATCCTGCGACTACTGCAACGCAGCCGAGAAAGAAAACATGGCAAAGTTGAACGGGGAAGTCGTATGTCCAGAGTGCCAGCGATCCTTATTACCATCAACTCCCAGTTATTCAAATAGCCGCAGCCAATCAGTTCAACCGTCTTCACTTGGGTATAGAAGTCCACCTCTTGATAGTAAAATATTGTATACTAACACATTGCATAGAGAACCTTCCAGGCATCATTCAGGACTATCCACGAAACTTCAATCTGTAGCCGATAACATTTGTCTGCATTCTAAAAGGTATGTTGTCTTCTAACTCAATTACAACCTTATTCTTTTCAATAGTACTGACCTAGTAAGCCTTGTTTTTTCGTACTGGACAACAACCCTCAATCTTCTACAAACGCTGTTGGAATATAGAGGAATCACTCTGAGGCGCATTGACGGCAGTTTGGGAAATGACGAAAGACTAAGGGTTCTAAACGAGTTCAAAAACGACCCTACCGTCTCTGTTCTTCTTATCACTATGCAAACCGGAGCAGTTGGGTTGGTCAAGTTACCGAACAGTTGGACTTGAGCTAACAGACATGCAGACTCACCCTCACAGTTGCAACACAGGTCCACATCATTGAGCCACAGTGGAACCCTTCAGTCGAGGAGCAGGCTATTGCGAGAGCCCTTCGAATGGGCCAGTCAAAGAGTGTCAAAGTGTTCAGATACATAATGAGAAACACAGTGGAAGAGGTAAGATTTAGACAAAGTCGGCTCTGGGGTCACAGGTTGGGACTTGCTTCGAAGGCTAATATGTTACAGAGAATACTCGCTTTGCAGAAAAAGAAGAGAGATCTTGTGAAATTCACAATAGATGGAAACTCGAGAGATGGAGTATCTGGTACTTTGGAGGTAATATCCCTACTTTCCCAAGGGTCTACCTGGTCAGTTGCTAATTTGGCATTTTAGGATCTCAAATTTATTCTCGATATTTGAAGGCACGGTAAAAATCGAATAATGTATGGCTCTAAAATATTAAAAGACTTTTCAACAGACCATGATAGGTGTTGTAATTTAGACCGGTCAGTAGATCTTAATGTACATGTGGCCTTTCAAGTTGTTTAATTTTCCTCTGGCTCTTTTGACTTACTAATGGTTTCCCAAACACTCATTGCCCTGCCACATATGGAACGGACCGACCAAAACTATCCTCTACTACAAATCTAGTGAAGATGAGTGATTGAGATGCACTTTAGATATCGACATGACTAAACTCGATGAATATGAAGGATGTGACCGACAAATATGGGATAATCTCAAACCTTGAGCCAATTTGATTGCGGTTAACCTAGACCTGCTGGCGAGCTAAATGGTGTTTTGCGCTCAATCGAACTTTGATCTGAAAAGTTAGTCAGCAAACAAAGTGAACTTTGTGGCCCAAGTGCCTTCTTCGGATAAACCATCGGCCCGATAAGTCGCTTTGAAGTATGGGAGTCACTCGTCGGCTGAGTAGATGTACCTTTGCAATCCAGCTCTACATTTGTTGTCATTACTGGTTACGAACTGGCACTTTGCCTTATGCAGTGAAATAGTCTATTTCCATAGACGGATGAAATCGCCCAACTTCGTCCTGTGGCTGGCTGATGGATCATACCACAGCTCATGTGAAACCGCGGGCGAGTCTTTTGGAACTGCTTTCAGCATTTTGCAGTAGGGTAGGGCGTGTTTTGAACAACCCTGGCAATTCGATAGTCTTGGTGGTCTAGTGCGCAGCCGGATAAGGGTTCTGTAGTAGTGCCACTAGTCCAGAGCATGGGCTTTCCGTCTTTAGTGTCGTTGAAGAAACACCCTGCACTATCCTGACTTATATGTATAGCCCATGCGCAGACTGTTGACAGCGAGTAGACAGATAAATCTTATCCAAATTCATTAATCTCCAAGAAGCATTATTCACACTCGCAAAAAATGTCTGATAATCCTCACCAGCCTCCCAAGCCGAAGTTTGTCGCCGCCTTCAACTTCCGGATTGAACAAACAGGAGCAATGATTGATCTCGCTGATGGCATTGGGCCCGTCATCTCATAGTTAGTGTAACCCCATTCTTCCTTGTGTTCCCAGCTGATAATATGCACCTCTCAGTGGCCAGTATTACCATGAAACGAACAAAAACCAAATTTGGTCCGTATACATGTCACCATACAACGAAACTCTCTTTATTAAGAGTGAAGCAAATCAGCAGTGGCTAGTTGCCAACGGTACGTGTACCAACTTTGCAACATATGCCAAGTTACTAACAGATGATAAGGGCATGGACAACGAGTCACCACAGGCAATCCAGCCTGGTCTGATGAAAATGCTCAGTGGGTTGTTCGAGGTGGAGATATTCGTAACTTGAACAACGACACGACCGTATCGTAAGTTTACAATCCATCTACGTTTATATCATTTCTCATCTAACGAATCATGTAGAATTTGGAGTGTCAAATATCCTGATTGCGTCTTGGATCTCGAGGGAGGCAAGGGACCTGAGTCACCGATTTTGACCTACAAGCATCATGGTGGCCCCAACCAGATTTTCAAGCTCTGGAAGCGCTGGTAGTTTGGATTCCCATATTGTCTCTAGCGATCATCTAGCTTAGTTACATTTACTTATTCTCTATATTGCATCTTCAAGAAGCAAGTACTGTGTTGTTTGGCAATAATAACCCTTGTTGATGCCTTACGCATAATCACAAGTTAATTAATAATTGAAGAAATAAAGCTTTAAAGCTATACAATCTACATATCCTACTCAACCTAATACATCTCCCATTATTTCTTCCCTAAAAGAGCTTCCATCTTTTTCCTCAGGTCATCAAACTTCGCCTACGCATCAGCATCGAGGGCCTTGTGCTGCTCATCGGCCACTTGGAAATGCACAGGGCCTCCACTATTGTCCGTATCGCTCTGACCAGTATTGAATGGCCGACCAGGCCATGTTTCGTGGTGTATCAAATTCTCATTCCGCACGCCCCTCCTTTGCCCTGCCGTCTTCATTTTTGTCACGGCTTCATAATTAACAAACAGACTCCTCCCATCCTCTCCTTTGGGGTTGATGCCAAAGTCAGCCATGATTTTACCGTTGAGGGTGCGAGCCTCATAGGCCAAATGACGGTGGACCGATCCTCAAGCGATCCGCCTCTGATGCGGTAAAGAAGCAGTGCGCGCGTACAGATAGTCTGGGTGTTCACGACGGCCTCTGGGGATTAATTGAGGTACGCAATGAGGCAACGAACCAATGGTTCAAATTCAGCTCCACGCTCTCACAAAAGACTATGTCTCGCACCGCAACACTCGATCTTAGCCCAGCAATCATATCAAGATTACCCTTCTGGACGAAGAATCAGGATGTTAAGATCGAAACTTTGACCCTTGCAATTACAGGGGCTGATGCTGGCTTGGCCAAAGATTTGTCAATCCCTGCATTGGGATCAAGTGATTGGGATTGTACAACTTTGGGAGACATGGCACTGCTAAGTATAGCTGGTTTAGGAGATACAGTATCCTTGAAGCAAGAGGAAGGTCAGTGGCAACTGAAGTTAATGAGAGACAGGGGGGCAGCTTGTGACATTAAGGATATCGTGATGTATTTTCGTTATGTGGTCCTTTAGATAGATGATAAGAAATAGGATCTTTCGACTTTTACAGTATCATCACTTATAAATATTACAGGTATACTAAATATGCATATGTTGCGACAGGTCGCTAATTACTACTGTCTAAAAAAAGAACCATTACTTTATTAAAGAATGAAATTCAAAGGTGTCTGTCTACCTAAACAATTTGTAATTTTTGAGAGGAATATAATAAATACTAATGGGCTTTTCTACTAAAACTCGTGTCGTATAGATCGTTATTCTGTTTTACATGGTGTCAGCAGTCATTTCGCTAAAACGTAGAAAAAGAGGATTTCACGATATTTGACCAAGCAGCCATGCACGTCACCCATGGTGCCACATGTGCTGACATAATCTTTTAAGGCGTTAGTGTGGCTTCCACTTGCCTTTAAACATTACCTCCCTATGACGGGAACGTGGTATATCAGTGAATGAAGCACTGGAAGAGAAAGATACTGGTTTCAATGACTTCGTACTATTATGAAGAGTTAATACCAACTTGTCTTAGACAGTTGTCCATGTCAGTCAAGTTAACAAAATGTTGACCTGCATAAATTTCATAGATCATGACGAATAAAATACTATTGACTAATCGGTGTGGACTTACTACGAGAGTTTTGGGCTACACTGGTTTAACATGTACTTAAATGATGAACTGCTAGAATGAGCCTCTATTTGCACTTGCCGAGGAGGCAGTATCAATACAGACTCTATGTTAGATAAGAACAATTGCGAGAAGAACGAAAGTCTGACCAAACTACTTAACTAGTTACCCTAGACGACTCATTATGGTTAGACACATTAATCGATCATCCTTGTCGGTACGTCTGTTGTTAGTTTCAGCTCAGTTCAATTGGATGTTTTGCCACAACCCTAGTAAGTTCAACATGGGCAACATGGGGCGTCTTGCAAGGGCTAGTCGGCTAACAGGCATCAATTCAATTAATAGTATGTACACTGAACTAGTCGTGGTATTATTTCCCCTCTCGAATCAAGCATCCATTGATTCTATAATTACAGGTAAATAGAAAATCCGTTTTCAAATAATTTGCATAAACTCAAATAGATAATAGCAGTATATACTAGAAGTACACTATAAAATTTGTATTATTAAAGAATAACGCTTCTCCCTTAGCCCTTCTGGCCCATAACACTAAGCACCTTATCCTCTAAGAATATCTCCCTAAAACTGCAGTGGACAAGACCTACTAAACTGAAAGGTCAAGTCACTAAATCAGCTTATTTGACAGCAACACAAGCATGAGTGTCCTTCCACAAACCGCTGCAATCCTTCTTGACAGCTGGGTTCCACTTGAACAACTGCTCCATTGTGATCTTCCTGTATTTCAGAAGGGCCTGGCATGTAGTTGTAGAACTGATGTAGTGAAATGTGACACAATTCTTAACCATGCCGGCTTGAATAGGCGAAGGTGTCTTGATCCCATTACTGGGAGCCGTTGCGGTAGGCTGGGGCTTGGATCCAATGACACCAACACATGCACTGGTACCTTTCCAGAGCTTGCTGCAGTCCTTGCCAACAGCAGGATTCCACTTGATGAAATCAGCTAACGTAATCTTGTTGTACTCGACAATGCCTTGGCAGGTAGTCGTGTCCTTGACTTCGTGGAACTTATTGCAGTTCGCCACCATGCCCTCTTGAATGGATTCGGGCGTCTTGATCCCATTGCCAGAAGTAGCCTTGGTTGGGCTTGGCTTGGTTGCTCCTGTCGAAGACGGTGTAGAGCCGATAACACCAACACATGCACTAGTGCCCTTCCAGAGTTTGCTGCAGTCTTTACCGACAGCAGGATTCCACTTGACAAAATCGGCAAGGCTGATCTTGTTATAGTTGAGAATACCCTGGCAGGTAGTCGTGTCCTTGACTTCGTGGAACTTGTTACAGTTGGTCACCATGCCTTCCTGGATAGCATCTGGGGTTTTAATACCATTGCCAGAAGGTTGCTTGGTAGTAGAGGGCTTCTGGGGAATGGTGGGCGAAACAGCGGTCGGGGTTGTCTTGATGACCGACGTCACCTTGGTTGAAGTAGCGGCCGTGCTTTTAGGACCAACGGCGGTAGGTGAAGGCTCATCAGGATCATCGTTAACGGACCCAATCACACAGTACGTAGTTCCCGTGTCGATGTTAGGGCACTTGATACCAGTGTTCAATGCCTTGAGGTCATCCTCAGACATCCCCCAGGCATCGGCAAAGGTTGCGCATGTCGCGCCACTGTCGGGAGAGGTATGGAATGAACAATCCACACCTCGACGCGAGGGAATAGAACGAGCATAGGGGAGCGCTGGGAGAAGGCCCACAGCCAAAAATGTTGTGAGATACATCTCGTTAGATTGAAAGATGGATGACAAGAAAGAGAGACTCAATGTAGATGGTGATTCAGTATCTACCCAGAGCCGATCATAACTTGATTTATACATTTCTCTCTTTACTGAAAGTCCCTCAATCTCCTGATCAAGTTTACCGTTAGTCTTCCAAAACTCTGCGCCTCATCGACGAACAAGAGCAACACCTTCCGTCTCCAGAAACTCTTGCAATGGACCTTGTTAGTGGAGCATCGTTGAGGCTGTTGGCTCTGGTTTTTGGCCTTGGCCGGGAATGGCCAATTAGCAAGCATTCCGTTAATATTATCCTACGGGCCGAACCAGTGGCTGCGTGGGGTTAACCTCAACGGCTCCAGAGGTTAATTTTATGCTTGTTCCAAGTGGCCAATCTGATCCCTCTCTTCCCAATGGGGAAATTGCCGTCGCGGTAATATCGCAAAAGTAACTGTCAGGAACCTTTGGAGGCCGGAAAAACTGATGCAGTCTTGGCGCTGTAGCCGAGCTGGGTCCTAATTCTTGGAGGCTGCGAATTGTACTCTCTTCTGGGTATTCGCGAGCGAGTTTCAACGTATGAGGAGTAACGTTGCCTGTCGATCTTTACTTATCTAGTCACCCCACGGTTATGATCCGCGGCAGAGACCGAAAACCCATTGTGACATGTGCTGCTTTGTATGTACCGGGGGTTTTCCCTATCCCTGCAGGGCCCCATGCATTGACTAATATCTGTCAACCAACAACTACCAAGCCGGAAACACGGCCGTGCAGATGGCAATACGTTGCTCATGTGCCCTGACAGATGCAGGGTCGTGGATCCCGCTCACTACAAGAAGTCGCCGAGGCCCTTGTAAACTAAATTTGTTCCTGCGTACATTCTCAATCAACATTCTCACTACTTTTCAACATGCGTTGCCTCCACTCCTTGGCGTGTTGGTTCTTCCTCATCTTCATTTCCAACGGGGTTGCTGCCGAGGAACCGCAAAGTGATCCTTCAGGCAAGTTGGAGATCGATCTGGTCTTTCCACGCAATGAATCGACATTCGTTCCATCTTTGATGACACCTTTTGTTTTCTCTTTCCAAACCCCCCAACTTGTTCCTATTCTCCTACCGTATCTTATTTATAGAGTCTACAATTATAGCAACACTACCAGTCCTGCTCTTGCTGGCAGGATTGATAGGAGGTCTATCAATCTCTCAGCCAACGATGACCCTCACTTCGAAGTCAACTACCATCGGCAGTTGGATGTTGAAGGCAAATGGCTTATGACGCTTATTTCTGGTGTTCTCGTTTGTTACGAGGATCGCCATAACTTATACAACAATTCACACTTTATTGACGCCAACTATACCGAGACCAACATTACTTTTACAACGAAGGGCCCTTCAGGACAGGTCGACCTCGCTGCGGAGACAAGCGACAAGAATTGTCCATCTCCAGTCGGACTCCACATCGATGTCCAAGATACGATGAAAATCCCGGAAGGTGATTTCCGTGCCGGCGAAACGGTAGCAGAGGTCTGCGCAGTCGAGCCTCTGGTAACTTTGCCAGATAAATGTGTGGCTGTGACCCCTGCGGCTACATCAAGCATTGCCGCCGAAATGTCTTTGCGAGTGTGCAGCACCAACTATGACAACAGGTCGGAAATCCCTGAGAGCTTTGGTTGTAAACCACTGGGTGAGGAAGAGAGTATGGGAGTGCAAATTCTGTTTGGAGGGACAACTTGCTTAGCATTATTACTGGGAGCTCTAGCCTACATCTTGTAACATGGTACTCTTCTCTCTAGCTCATACCTCGCATACTAGTTCGAATGATCTGATACAATTTGCCTTCTCGGAATAAAATACTAAGTAGATCATGGTTATTCAACCAACAAGTGCTCATTTTGTAACCGTAAACCCGTGCTTGGCATGCTCAAGTTAATCAACAGACCTCAGACCCTTGACACGGTTCAGGGCTGGACCATTTCTCCTGATCTGATTATTTCTTGGCGAGTCTCTACTAACCTTGTATATCAGCTTAAGCTTGGCTCATGTCGATTTTGCCAAGAGCTCGCTTTGTTAAATGGACTGCGACGTGGAGACAACATGCCATCTTGACAATGGGGCCCCATGTATTCCCTCCCCACAGTAACCCTGAGGGTCCAAGGATCTTTTGTATGTAACTCTAATATGTCTCAACCAACAACCAACACTCCAAACTAGCACTTCGAACCAACAGTTCGGTCGCCAGTCAAGCCGGGGAATGCGTCTGTATCTTGCAATGGCCGTGATTATGGGGAGCCATGTGGATTTGACTAGCCCAGCTACTCGTGGCAACATTTTGTAACGTAACAAAGAAGAGGGATTAATCTCTTGTGCCGTGCGGCTGTAACACATCCTGCATAGGGCGAGGCCGTGTTGCATTTCGAAGACCCGAGGTAGAACTAGGTCTGTTAGGTCATTCAAGCGAAAGGGAGTTTTCAAAGTTGCTGGGGAGTTTCAGCCTTTCAAAGGAGATAGTTTCTATAAAAGGTATCTTACCAACGGTCACAAATATTATACCACAAACTACAGGCATTTCACCACAGTCATTCATTACAAACCCACTCATTCATTACCATTCGTTCTTTTTCATATTTCTTTTTACTCCTTTTTACTCTTTTCGCGCTGAGCTGCATTAACCATGTTGATTTCAATATGGCGTGTGACCGCGCTACTCTTGGTGTTTGTCAACCTCGCCTCTGGTCTGGAAAGAAACAGACTGGGAGCTAGCCCTTACTACCTGAAGCACGATGATTGCCCTGAGCGGTGCAGCATATCTGGTCCTGAGCCAGGCAACTGGTCCGTTTACCAGGACCTCACGCAGCTCAGGAAGTGTCAGGAAACCATGTTCTTTGCCTTCTCCCTCTTTGATCCCATCGATGAAGATTCTACTCATCGCATTCATGCCTGCACATCATTTGGCCCAGACTTTTCACTTCTTCCCAACGCAACCACCATCCAAGCCGCTTCTTCTTCTCCCATCAGTGTCGATTATGAGATTGGTTGGCACAAGGACGGGCTTGAACTGGCTGCTTCTGGAATTCGTTCCATCACCAGGCAAGCTCGCCACTACCTGACTCATGGACATGGTACTACAGATGGGCCTGTCATTATATTTGCTCAGTCAGGGCGAGCCACTCTTGGTATATACCTTGGCGAAAGCCTCGGAAGTCAAGTTATTGGCTCTTCTGCCCTCCAAATGTTGGAGAACAGCCTTGACAGCTTGAATGTTACAGGATCCAGTCTGGCTATGCAACTATGCGTTCCAGATGCTGGCAATGCTCATTCATTTGGTCTCATGGTGACAAGCAACGGAACCTTTGCTTCCATTCAGAACGCTGTTCAGTCGTGGGCTAACGGAACCTGCTTGTCCTTTCCGGAGTCTACAACCATGACTGGCCAGGCTTTGTACACCAAGCCGCTAGATGTTCTGACTGACGTCAAGAACTCTACCAGGCCAGCAAAGCCTGTATCTACAAGCAGTGAGCATGGCCGACGACACCAACATCTGCATGTCCGTGCTGAGTGCAGAACCACCCGGGTCGAATCCGGAGATAGTTGCGCCAAACTGGCACAGAGATGCGGCATCTCAGCCAACGACTTCACCAAGTACAATCCAGGATCCAAGTTCTGTGCTGGGCTGGTGCCTAAGCAACACGTGTGCTGCTCAAAAGGAGATCTTCCTGATCTCCGACCTACCAAGAACCAAGACGGTTCTTGCCACGCCTACAAGGTTGACAAGGGTGACAACTGTGCAAGTATCGCTGTAGAAAACGGTCTTAAGGTTGAAGATCTTGAGAAGTTCAACAAGAAGACATGGGGTTGGGCTGGATGCAAGAGACTGTTCTACCAGACTGTCATGTGTTTGAGTGAAGGAACTCCCCCGTTCCCTGACGAAATCGCCAATGCAAACTGTGGTCCGCAAAAGCCAGGAACCAAGAAGACTGAGGATACCACCGATATCTCTGACCTTAACCCTTGTCCTCTCAATGCCTGTTGCAATATCTGGGGCCAATGCGGAATCACCAAGGAATTTTGCACTGATACCAGTACTGGTGCCCCCGGAACTGCCAAAGAGGGCACTAACGGTTGCATCTCCAACTGTGGTACCAAGATTGTCAACAGTGGCGGTGGTGGCACAATCAAAATTGGTTACTTCCAAGGTTACGGTATGGGCCGGCCTTGCCTCTACCAAGATGCCTCCCAGATCGACACGTCAAAGTACACACACTTGCACTTTGCGTTCGGCACTCTTACTAAGGATTTTGATGTTGAAGTGGGAGACAAACTCTCTCAGTATCAGTTCAAAAACTTCGCACGCTTGACTGGCGTCAAAAGGATCCTTTCATTTGGTGGCTGGGACTTTTCAGCCCTCCCTGCCACTTATTCCATCTTTCGAGAAGGTGTAAAACCCGCCAATCGACTCAACATGGCCAAAAAGATTGCCGCGTTCATTGTTGAGCACAAGCTTGACGGTGTCGACATTGACTGGGAGTACCCTGGAGCACCTGATATTCCTGGCATTCCACCAGCTGATAAAGATGAAGGAAAGAACTACCTCGCTTTCCTTGTCGTCTTGAAGAACCTGTTGAAGGGTAAGTCGGTATCTATTGCTGCTCCCTCTTCTTATTGGTACTTGAAGCAATATCCTATCAAGGACATTGGTAAAGTCGTGGACTATATTGTCTACATGACATACGATCTTCATGGACAGTGGGATACCGAGAACTCTCATTCGCAGGAAGGCTGTGCATTGGGTAACTGCCTTCGCAGTCAAGTCAATCTCACTGAGACTCAATACTCGCTAGCCATGATTACCAAGGCTGGTGTCCCAAGCAACAAGGTCATTGTGGGTGTCACAAGCTATGGGCGATCGTTCAAGATGGCCTCGGCTGGTTGTTATGGCCCAGACTGCTTCTACACTGGCAGCAAGATACACTCAGACGCCAAGGAGGGCAAGTGTACCGGTCAAGCCGGCTATATTGCCGATGCTGAGATCGCAGAGATTCTCAAGGACAAAAGCCGCGTTGTCAAACATTTTGTTGACTCAACAAGCCACAGCGACATTCTCGTATACGACAATACCGAATGGGTGTCTTATATGAGCCCTAGCACCAAGATGGCTCGCGAGACTGTGTATAAGGCGTTTGGCATGGGCGGCACCACTGATTGGGCCGTCGATCTACAAGAGTACCACGATGTCCCCAAGCCCTCCAAGTCCTGGGCTATCTTCAAGGAAGACGCAGCAAGCGGTTACGATCCCCTACTGGACAACGAGAGAACCGGTAACTGGACGAAAATGAACTGCCATTCACCAGTCATGCGCGATTTCAAAGGATACACAGCACCTGAGGTGTGGAGGGAGGCGGGCACCGATGGTGCCTGGAAAGATCTGCTGAAGATTTGGTATGATTTGGATGAGAAAAGAGGCTACACATTAAGCGAGTCGATCACCTTGAATCTAAGGATGACACCAAGGCCCAATTGCCATCAGTTGAAGGACACAGACTGCGATCAGCTGGCAGAGTGCATCCAGGAGATGAACAGCGATGTGTCAGGACCTGCAGGAGTGTTCATCGTGAATTCTATCGCCAGAATCCACAAAATGTACAGCTCCTACTACGATGCTGTGACCGAAGCGGCTGTTTTTATCTCATTCGATCTAGACGCTTTTGGCAACAAGTTTGCACCAATCCCTGAAGCGGAAGACAAGACATGGATTCTTGTGCTTGTTGATCTTCTTACCTGGGGTACTTCTTCAATAGCCGCGTAAGCCCCCACACAAACCCATTAATAACCTCGCTCCATCTAACATATTCTTAGTCCCTTCTTCAATTCAAAGCTTCGCGAACTTCCCTACTTTATGGGCAATCCGAATACTCACGACAACATCAAGGACACGACGATGACTTTCATTGGACAAAGCACAACTGTGGCGAAAGATTTAGTGAGTGGCGTTGAGTCAGAGTAAGTTTGCAGTCGTCCTACATCAAAGCAATAGTAAGTACTAACGCAATGCCCAGCACTACATGGACAGTGGAGAAGAGAGACGATTTCAAGAGCTACATGGGCCAGGTGCTCGACGGATGGCAAAAGCTCGCCAATGCTTCAGTAGCCTCGCTTTTCAATGGCTCTGATCCGGAATCTGTCAAGACACTTTGGAGCCTTATCTCAGATGGGAAAATGATTCAAGCCGGCGTCAAAGGAGACGGGTCGAAAATCATCAAGGATGATGGCGTGAGCACCATCGACCTCAGGAAACATGTTGCAAAGACGTTCTATGGATATATCATTCCTACGGTATGGAGAGTCTCTGAAACGTATGCTTTCATTCTTGACTCGGGTTACGACTGTTACGCGGAATATCCTTCAGAGGACTACGTGACCAAAGAAGCCATGGATGCTACCAGCACCTGTTATGGCGGACGGCGTTACTACTTGGTCTACCCGAAAGAAGACAACATTGGAGGCTGCATTAATGATTGTACCTGGAACGGTCAATGCTCAACAACTTGCAAAAAGAACAAGTTCATTGCTCCACCGGGTTTATCAACTCTCAACGCCACCAGTTTTGGAGGCATTACGGCACAGGATCTCGTCGTCGGGTAAGTCACTGAATCTTTCCTCATGGCTGCGAATTATGTCACTAACCAGCGACACAGCTCCGTCCGCACTTACGAGCAAAACGGGAAGAAGAACACAGCCAAGTATGATGATCTGGTCGCCGGCGATCTTAACACGGATGATCTACTCGACCTCGATGTCACTACGCCCGGTATCATGCGCCTTCCAGTATGCAGCCCCGAACGCGCATATCAATCGTGGGATACGACCTCCAAGGGCTCCAGCGCCTTCTACCCATGCGACATCCCCCCCGGGCAGAGGTCGTGCAAAGCCTCGACTTTCACGTACAAGGACGACACGAGCAATGCATCTCCGTTGGCGTCGGACTGCGAGATCATGATCAGTAACTTCCAGAATGACGGCTCGACCAAGTGGACAACTCAGACAGCTGATCGTCAGCACAGGGAGCTCGGACACTATGGCACCTGCGCCTTTGGAGTTGAGGCGACGAAGCTCAATGGAAACATACACTTCCATTTCGGTGGCGGGGACCTCACCGAGGCTATCACTACTGCTATCAAGAAGTTTAAGAAGAATGGCAAGATCGGTGCGTCTGGTACGGTGGATTGTGCTGGCAATACAAGCAAGTCTCAGCCAGTCTTGTGGGGTATCTACCATCATTCCTAAATACAGTAGCCTCAGGGTATCAGAAAAATTGACAGTTATGAACATAAGAGACAAAATTATTAGGGCATCTTATGCTACTTAGACCATGCTTCCTAGACTATTTATTTCTATACCCTAAGACTTAGGAGGCTAACGTTTCTGCTACCCACTATAGTAGTTAAGTAGTTGTTGGTGTCTGTCGGGGCCGGGACTAGAACAAAGACAACTAGTGGTACATATACAATATCGTATTTGAGTGATTATCTCCGTATCTAAACCTCCCACTATAGGGCCAAGATTGCAACAACCATTAATACTGTAGTATAGAACTGACCTGGCATTTGACTGCTCATCCTCGTCGCAGCACCCAACTGCGCCCAAGTCTTGCACTCCCCATCCCTATCCCCATTGAGAATAGCAAAACTTTTAATTGGGTAGTTAACCTCCTGACATTCTCCGCCCTTTTCCGTCTGACAATCAACCTCATACCAAGGGTACTCGTGATTATCAACGTCCTTCACTTCAGTCTCACAGTTCAGGTGAGGATAAACCCAAAGTATCCACGATGACTTCTCTCCAACATCACCTCCAGGTAGCTCATAGCGAATCTGGGTGTAATTCGCACTGGAGTCAAAGTCGTTTTGCTGCAGATGAAAGCTGATGTTGGAGTTGGGATGTTCCCATGGTTCGAGGGCCTTTTGGTAGCCTGAGAGGGTTTTGTTGCCGGGGGAGAATATGTCGGTGAGATTGAAGCAGATGAGCTCTGTAGGGATGTCGCGGGTTGTGAGGATGGGTGTTTTCGTGTCGCTGGATTCGCAATCTTGGTCGGATTTGAAGAAGTTAACTGTCACATTACCAGGGCTTTATCATACGTTAGCCAACGATCTTTGTTCTCTGACAATCAGATTTGTACATACCCACCTATACTCTGTGATGAGACAAGAGATAACAACGTTGTGATGACTGGGAGTTGTAAAAGCATTTTGTATAATAATCCAGTGTTCAACTTGGTGGTGGCGGTGGTGGTGAAGAGGTGAGCTGCATCTGTTGGAGAAATGGAGTTAACCTCACGACCTGCAATATTTTATCGAACTACATTGCGAGTCTACCAAGTTTCTCTCCATACGTCATAATCTGCAATGACAAGGTACAGCCAACACGACATGCTGTTCAACACGGTGGAACTCACTGACCTGATGCGCCAAGGTTAAGCTTAGACTTAGAGCCAACATGATCGGCATCACGAATACAACATCAGCCCCATATCCAGCAGAGGATCGACAAAAACATCCCTGGCATGGAAACATAATTGGCCAACACCGAAGTGGAGATGTATCATGCGGTAGGAGGATAAAACTACAGATACGGAAAGTTTAATGGGTATCCCAAGCTGAAGCACTTGACAGGAATCAGGCAAGGGATATCGCAGGACAATAGATACTCAACAAAATAGTGAATCACATATGGTGGGATTATCTACTGTCGTATGGAGACTGCAGTAAAAAAAACATAATTGTGTCATGTCAATAGTCTGCTATGGCTTCTATAGCATATATGCATCCCATGTCTTGTTTCCTGATACTAGAATTTCTGCCTAACTCCTTACGATGCTACCACACTGATTAGTCATGCATCGATACTGGGGTAATTCATCAGGATTCCTACCGTGACATGCAACCTTGGGCGACATATGGCTAATTGCCTTACACTGACCCTTGCATACTCCCAAATAATTATCGTTCTCCGCCTGCTCTCTAAGATAACACGCCTTTTTACACTCGGCCGCTTCCAAAGCGGGTTAGAACAACACTATCCGTCTCGCCAGGCTCATAATCACTTACCACTGTCGTACGTTTTGAGATGCTCAGCATGACCGCCGTTTTCGCAGTCTGGGACATCATTTTGTCGGGGATTGAGCGGCGGAGCTGCAAGAACAGCCATGATGTTGAAGGCGACGATGGTGATTGAGAATTTCATGTTGTTAGGTTACTTGGGGATCGTAAAGATTTAGGCTAGTTTGTGATTAATTGCTACTGATGACCTTCTAATCAATATCTACGAAAGATCTATTTATGCTCGAGACTTTGTAAAGACTACTAATCCTGACCAACACGAAACCATCACAGGGTACATTTATACGTCATTGGTGTTGGTTGCTATCACAGCCTTGGTTTCTACATGATCAATCCTTACAAGGCATAATCTTATGTTCTGACATGATATGAGGGATCCGTTCTGTCTGAGCCGCTATGGATCTCTTCGGAACAGGGAGTTGTCTTTAGCTTATTATTGGTCTGCAGAGATCGGCATATTGAGGTTTCTATCATTTGCACGGCCCCCAAGCTTAAACCAACAAGTATGTCCCCGCCAATGAAAAAGGGGCTGGTACGACTACCAAGACATTTCAACCAACATGATTATCCAATGCTCAGCAGAAACATTGACTCGTTTATTTTATGCAAACATCGTGAGGAAAAGGGCAAGGAATAGAGTCCTTCGAATGGAACATAGAGCCAACGATGCGGCAGATGATGACGCAGATACCTGTTTTTGGTGCTGTTAATTTGTGGATCGTGTCTGCCTTACATAGACTCCAAAATTAGTCTACTTTGGTTATGATATTGAAAGAAACGTACCGGAAAACTCTGTTCAATAGTGATCTGACACACCGCTTATACCCATCAGGTATTATAGATTTTATGCTCCAAGCTCAAGTGTGACAGGAATTACTTCACCTTTCTTTCGCTTGATTATCAAGCTCGATAACACCATGAACATCTAGCCCACAGTGCCTCAGTTGTCAGCATGCATATGTGTTTATCTTGTGGAGAAGAAACGAACAGGGGAACAAGCGAGCCCCAACCAGTGGAGCATGACACGGTTCGGGTATTTCCTAATAAATAACCTACATGGTAGGATCACAAAATATGTTCGACCAACAGCATATTGCGTGTTCATTTCCATCATGTCTCACTCGGGAAGATGTCAAGAACCATGACATCGAGATCTTTCTGCTTCAAGTGTCATTTGAAAACAAGCAATGACGACAGAAATGCCACTTGGCTTTCGTAAGATTGCAGAACGAATGATGAAGTTGCCTGACATGACTCAGGTAACCATGTCAACGTGAAGGTGATTGATGGTATCCAATGTAGACCATATCTTGCTGTTTCTGTCTTTCCATTAGTGATCACGATGACGCCCCATAAGTGTTTGTCCAACTTCAAGGATATAAGACATGGATGAAGGAAAGAGCCTATATCTAGGGTCCCCTACCGCTAGAGCAAATCACAAACTAACCAAAGTCAAACATCATTCTTACCATCACTACTCATTTTCAACTATCACAACACCAAAATACTTGAATCTTCAAAATGGTTGATGTTATCGGCCTTGTGAGCGGTGTTCTGACCATCGTCAGCTTTATCCAATCTCAAATCCCAGACAAGCCAAAAGAAGGCGCTGCGGTGAGAATCAAGGCTGGCAGCGGCGGAACCGACGATGAAGGATCTGTAAGTAAGATATCACCTCCCAGATAGCCATAGCTACTAACAATAACGCTCTAGGGTGGTGAAGTCTCAGCTGCCTACGCCTGGAATTTTGACAACAACTACCTCGGCAGAGGCGATGGCGGCTCCATGGAACAAGGAGGCGTAGTAGATACTGTCATCGACTCATTTTCAGGTGGTGCTCGAGCCGAGTACATCGGAATTTCAGTGGCTCGTGACGCAGTCTGTGTTGCCTGGATCAGTGTTAAGCAGTTTGACCAGACTACTGGTGGTGCTTGGACTGGTGATATTGGGTATGAGTGCGGCCAGGCTTGGTATGCTAACAAGGAGATGGCGGGGTATATCGATGATGATGAAACAGAAGAGTACATCCCTAGGTGTACTTGGCTTGATGCAGCGCTCAAAGAAGATACGGAGAGTGCTTCTTTGAAGTTTGATACTACTGCCTACGGCAAGAAGGTCAAAGATACTGTCGACAACAAGGATGCTTGCAAATACACCTTGTGGGGCGAAGATGATGCCCCTATCTCCGGTACGTTTACGATTCATCAAGAGACCGAACCACTTTCTAAATCCTTGCAGGTACTCCAGGAAAGCGCGCCAACCGCCCACGTCGTCCTTGGATGGAAGACAAACTCGTAGTCTCAAACCTGACACAGCACAAGGCAGAGGAGCTTTGTTCTTCGGAAACATCCTGGGGTCCAGACTTTATCGGTACGGACGGACAATTCTGTGACATGGGAACTAAGAAATTGACTCCTCTTTGCTCGACTAAAGACGTTGATGGATGCATTGTCGTGGATGGAGATAAGAAGACACTCACCAGACGAGCGCGAGTTGCGAAGCGCAAGGCTCATATTACTCACAAAACGTACAAGGCTATTGACCATTGGGAGCGAAGCATGTGATTGATCAGAATGTGTAGAATTGTTTCAGAGTATGCTTCCGATTCGGAGATATGACGCAAAGGTGCAAATAATTAGTTTCATATCAGTGGAGTAGCTTAAATATGGATCATTTGATCTGTGATATCTGATCTTGGAGCGGCCCAGACTGGACTTCCTCTTAGCCCACCATGTGTTTCAATTCCATCATTACATAATGTTTTTATCTCTGTTTTGCTCTTAGATGGGTTAGCCATCATTTTCATAGACGACAAATGTGTGGACCAGCTTATGCTGCTTAGACAAGACTTCTTAAGCCACCTATTTACGTACTCTAAAATGTAAAAAGCCTACTTGTCCCTCCCACTGTCCTTACAAATGCAAAGTAACTTATACTAGCGTGACCGTGTCATCTACAGCTCTCTCCAACGTCTCAGAACCAACTTTCGGATCATCATAGGATCTGCTCTTCCACCAAAGAACACCCATGCCCAATCTTCGAAATTCCTTCTCCTTGCCAGCCAGTATGAGAACATAATATTCTTCACTCACGGCCATATCAAGCACCAAAAGACACGTTATTTCCACCTGTTCAACACCGTCAGACAACGGAGTATCCAAAAATGCCTCGCCAAGAACATCGATGCTGTTTGGCTCTGCAAGAATGTAATGCCGAGAATCTTGAGTAACAGAACGGTTGCCGAGTATTGCACGAAGAACTTTGCCCTTCACTGTCAAGCTAATGTTGGAAGACAAGCTTGAATTGACGAGAATCATTGACGTTGCAGCGCTGCTGTATTCCATCCCTTTTATAGGGCCTTTCACTGAAAGCCAAGACCAGGATGGGACGTCTTGGCCATCACGAATAACGCCCTTTGTGGTAGCTTCCCACAGTAGACCAACTGCCAAATCCTCTTGCCATAGACCAGTCAAGTAGGTATAACCGGTCTGCTTTTTGAACATCTCGACGAGACCAGCAATCGCATTCGATTTATCAGTCTGGTACGTCAAATCTCGTTTTGAGTAGTTGATGATTAGATTGTACCAATGCTTCAGATAGTTCCTGCATTCCTCACCTGGTCCTTCGTGTACCAACGCAGGCCACTGCGGAACCCCGTTATCGATGTATCTGGGACCGTCAATAAGACCGTCTTCTGTGGCGTACCGACTGGGGCATTTCCAAAGCCATTGCTCTTTGCCAAAACAGACAAGTCGCGATGGAAGAACAGCTTCTTGCAAAGTCCATCCTCTAGTGTTGAGAGGCTCGGAGGATTTGTCGATGGAGAGATGAGTCTCGAAGCGAATGCTCGTGACCTCTCCGTGTATATCGACCGTCTCCGCACCTTGGAACGGCCAGTGAAGTCCTTCGTCAGGTGATGATGATGAAGTAGCTGCGATGGTAAGATGGGCGTTTGAGTAAACAGAGCCCATCATAGCAGACTCAGTCTGCCAATCTTCGCGTGAGTCTTGAATGATGCATAGGGAATCGATCCAGATATATCGGATGCCGAGGTATAGTGTGGTAAGAATGGCTTCACGATGGACAAGTGGAAGGGAGAAGAAGTCGATACCTTCTTTGTGTGCCTCCAGTGTCTCATGAGTAGTCTTGAAGTGAAGCTTGGTATCTCTGCCCCAGCAATAGCTCAGAGCATTGTAAAGACCAGTTTCGTCCTTGTTCGTCTCTCGCAATTTGATGATGATGTCGTCTCCATCCTGAGGTAGATCTTTACTACCTGTCAAGTCCAGTACTCGAGTCGGGAGGGGCGCATTTCGGGTGGAGGGCAGCGATGCTTTGCAAATTTCATGATCATCGCACTCGCTCATCCACGTCTTGATCAATTCCTGCCGTTTATGGGGATCCACTACACTCTTATGATCGTCCCAAAACCGCCGTGAAGCGAGATCTCCTATTACGGGTTAGCTGTCATCTCTCGTATTCATCAAGTATCTTACCGAGGCGCGATGGTGTCGAGATTGTCAATGGTGTACCAGAGTTCATATACAAGCTCCTGTTTCCCACCCAGCAAACTGCCCGAGTGAACTTTTCATTCTTGGTCAACACGACAGTAACAGGGCAAGCCGTGCTGTTCTCGTTAACCAAATCTGGATCATTGGCCTGAAACCGGGCGACAAGAGTAGGGGACCCTTTTGTGATGCTGATCTCAAGCCACTTGCAGGTTGAGCAAGTCTCACCCGACTTGATGAGACTGACAACATTCGGTTGATGCTGTAGAAGAGAGGGTGCATCTGGGTGTAGGAGAAGTTGGCAATATTTGCAGATGCCGTCCGATGTCGGAGAGGTGAAACCCCAGTCTTCTGGTAAGGCAGCATCTACCATTTCGGGTTCCGGACGCATGTCCTGGATGTCACTTGCTCTCAGGCCGAACCTGAAGACCTCTTCTACAGGCTTTGTGCTGTAGACCAGCATGATGTTAGACTTAGGCGGAGGTGATTCTGAAGTCATGATTGCTTGCGTAGAATTGGACTCTTGTTCTGTGTGTACCAAAAACTAGCCTGTCCTGCCGGTTGTGATGTATGCGATGCAATTTCGTGTCAAAATGTCTTATATATCTAGTTTTTATGTAAAATACAGCCAAGCAGGCAGAAGTCCTCAGCTTACTTGTCTTCTACTTAAGCGAGGATATAAGCACTAGTGAGGCTATGAAACAAGATTATGCATGCACGTGACGAGAAAATGGACAGGGGTGAAGAAAAGTGTAAAAACTCTAAAGACTTCTCTAATCTGTCAGAAAGAAGAGTTGCTACAAACTGCCGAATAAGTAGCTAACGCAAATATAATACAAAAAGAACAAACAAGCCAGTGGAATCCTGAATATGTCTAGCGTGACTGCAGGACGGATATCAGACGAATCATACCACCACCAGTGATCCTCCAGTGGAACTTTGCGTTTCGTCGTGTCCAAGTACTTGATTGCATGAGTCACAGTTCCAGCATGCCTTACAGCTCCAGGGCCCGTCCATTCAGTATACTTGTTCCTGTCTACCCATGTGGAACACGGCTGATCCAGGGGAAGTTTTCCATGCTGTTCGGTCCTCCAGCCCATAACCTCAGCTTCCTTCTCGATATCGACAGTTTCATACCCTCTGATAGCGCGATACTTAATGCGACTGGGTAGCGTCTTCTTGACCACCGGTTGTTTCCTTTCGAGATTCATGATAAATCGTATTGCTGCTTTCAGCGTCGTTTGAATGCTGCAGCAAGGACCCAAAGTGTCGGAATGAGATTCTCGGTCGTGGGATTCATTGTGGCATTCGGTGCTAACAAGATGGACAGGGATGTAACCCACATCATCATCCCTGAAAGGTCCATCCTTGAAACCACGTGTATGTTGCATAACAATAAAGAAAGACTGGAAGGTAGGCTGTACGACATAAATCTCTTTGAAAGCATCGATTATATCTTTCTCGGTTCCAAAGGTGCCCTTTTGCGCGTCCAAATGGCGTCTCTTTAAATAGTCAACTGATTCAGATGGCATGTCTTTCAATATTCCATCGGTTAAATCGTGGCATAGACCTTTGTGGAATTTGTTGATCTCGTCGAGGCTGGGCTTATGGGAATCTTTTTTCCACCGAACTAAAGTAGTCCTGGCGATATAGCGTTCGAAATCGATATCAGATTTGTAAGGTTCGAACCATTGTCGGTACATCCAGATGTCCACGAACTTCAAGATCCCGTCGCGTATACAGTTAGCCTCCCGGCTCGGATCCAAGATGTAGAGAATGATAGATTTGTTGTAGTAGGGAATCATGTCGAAGGGCTTGTCGTTATGTGACATGTCTTTCTTGAGAACAAAGTTGTAATTTCCTCCATCAATGGTAAACGACTTGGCACCGCACGATACAGACT
Organism: Fusarium mesoamericanum; assembly: GCA_017656745.1. NCBI lineage: Eukaryota > Fungi > Ascomycota > Sordariomycetes > Hypocreales > Nectriaceae > Fusarium > Fusarium mesoamericanum. The sequence continues at coordinate 288,575 of JAGDUS010000022.1, read as the reverse complement.
GAATGGCTTGATGCCGGTGATGTCCTTCTTTGTTTGCACGGAGATGATGGAGTATTTTATCTCTGTCGACAAATGGTGAATGGCTGGTAGTGTAGTGGGCGCGATGCAAAACATCTCGTCTATCATGTTTATGCGAAGACATGGCAAGACAGTAATGAGTCATTTTCTTCAGTTTTGGGGTGTTTTTGGGAGATGGAAGAAGAATGAAGAGAGTGGAACGAAACTAGAGGGCTGCGTCTTTTTAAATAGCTTTTCTCTGACTAGATTTTATTCAAGGTTCGAGATGAGAATTTTATTAAGTTTCGACTTTATCTGGCGCCCTCCTTGATCTGTCCAACACAAAACCCGGATATTTAAAATTCATCCACAGAATAGTCAAAAAATCTATATAAAGGATCCATCTGGGTTAAATCCTCATAATGTGATATCAAATTTTCTCTAATGGCTAACTTTCCCAATAAAAACAAATACATATCAGCAGAAGCTTCTTTAGACCGTGCTCACAGCGGCCAATTAGCAGAAACGCTAGCCTCCTAAATCTCGGGTATAAAAGTAAGTAGTCTAAGAAACTTAGTATAAGTGGCCTAAGCTGCTCTAATACTTTTGTCTCTTATGCTTCCAGCGGCCAATATTTCTAATGCCCTCTAAGCGCGATAGCGAATCAAGAGGACAAAGGATTAAAAAATAAAAGATTTGCTGCTTCATGTCTCAGCAGTGTAAGTGGGGTTGGGTCAGCACTTGGACTAAATCTCAAAGAATGACACATCTTTCATCTTGCTTTCACTCGTCGCAGAGCATTCATGACACGAAAGGGCACCAGAAATGTTTCAATAACGACTGGTTTATTTATACCTAACTTTCCATGGTCCAATAAGTATATATAAGACTACTGCCAGCTATCGGAGCTTTTGAAGCCGATTGGTGCCACAATGACATTGATGTCCCTTCCAGTCCAGTTTAGAAGCATAGGCTGTATGTGTTAGTTGTGGCTCATTTTTAACACGCCATAGTTTATCTTACGAGTGTGCCTGGTTTCTTCTAGCACTTGTTGTACTTGTAGGTAAAGCACTGAGTGCTGGTACCGGCAGGAACGCAGGTATAGATAGTGCAGTAGCCGCCAACACAGCTTTGCGTACCAGGGCAACTGGCGCGAGTATCAAGGTCTTGGGCGGCGTCAGAGGCAGGAAGAGGAGCGGGAGCAGCAATTGCAACGCTGAAAAGGGCAGTGATGAAAAAAACAGTCTTCATGATAATGATTGTTCTTAGGAAGTTGTGAAGAATTCTTGTAGTAGATTATTTGCGTTGTGTAGTGATGGAGAACTACTCAACTGTGAGGAGTCAAAGATAGTATTTATACTTCAACGAGTCTGTTATGTCATGTTCTCACACTCTAGGTCTCTGTGTTGATGACCCTTCCATTACGGAGGTGAGGTAAATTGAGCCGAGCGATTATTAGAAGTTATGCCTCCCTGAGTAAGAAGGATCATGCTCCTTAGAGGCACAATATTTATTAAGGCTGAATCAACGCGAAGTGCACCGCAGTAGTGAGTCTCGATATAATCTCTTACATAGTCATGACATAGAAGGATTTGGAACTATCCAAAAATGGTCGAATGCAGTCGATTTGCGGGCCGAAGTGCCGATCCAGACAGATTGTGCTGTCAATACTTATTACGCCTTACCTCATGTGAAATGTTGTATAAGCTGTCAATTCACGCATTACCTATTTGGGCCAGAATCCTACGGAAGAAAGATTTCTCTATAAGAGGAAGGAGCGTGTTGATCCCCGACGCTTGTTAATTAGTATTACAATCCTTCAAAGCAGCTATCGGAGATTGTAGTTCAAGTCTCAAAAGATTGACGAACATCTGATAGGACGCAAGTACGATAAGACAGTTAAAGACTCAAGACTTAGTCTTTACGGACGGAGGGGTAAGTGGGTTAACTTGAAGAAGCTAACTGAATAGTCTGAGCAGACTATCATCGCGCAGGTAAAGGTCTACTTTTCCGTGCTTTAGAAGAGATCACCGAGATTGCCGAGGTTTCCAGATTTAAAGTATTAATTGTTGTTATCGCACGGTTAGAGACTCTAAAGATGCTCAGCATCGATCAATATTGCAGTCGGATAGAAGTCGGCCCCGTCACGGGGCGATGATCTGCTGTGAGGTTGTCCAGTGGCAGAGTCGAGGCCCTTCTCCATTTTGCTTTAGACTCAACGCCACGAGTCTAGTGTGGAATTATTAAATCCAATTCGATAGAAAAAAGATAATGCTATGATGTTTTGCAATAGTGTCTTGAATTTCTCCACCCAATTTTTAGTGCTTCCAATCGGAATAACTCCTCTATGATTCGTTTTACTATCGCTAACCTTTCTACAGGTGGGTGGTAGGAATATTGGGCAAGGTGCATGTCGAATGTCTAACTTATGTGGCTCAGCACAGAGTAGCTGAGAGTCCAATCTATCGCATCCGTGAACCATTTTCAGTGATGTAATTGGTGAAGACCTTTATATAAAGTACTCTGACGGACGAAAGAGACGTTCGCATAAATAAAAAAACATCTATAGTGGCACTGAAAAGGAACTACTGAGCAATAGATACACGTCCTTAGACTGGTGGCTGCTTGAACACGAGGATACCAAAGACAGATCAAGACAAAGGAGTCAGCTCATAGTTAGGTCAGACCAGAAGCTACGATGTTCTGGACTCTGCGTAGTGCCTGGTCGTGTTCTTGAACCAAAGACGTAGCTGAGCATAAGGGGTTTAGTTGAACAATATCTCAAACGCAGAAAATATTGGAGTGGTTTTGTTTCGTGTATAAAGAGGACGCCATCTCCCATGATGCTAGTTGTCAAGACGTCTTTGAATACGCATTACTACCTACCATTGTAGATTACAACGCAAATCATAGTCATATCTTTCGTCACCAAATCACCACAATGTCTGTTGATCATCTTGACAAGGTTGAATCTGCTCAGCAAGCCTTGTTGAAGAAAATGCACAGTGGCAAAGTGGGAGCACAGTTTGTCCAAGAGATCAAGGAGTCGCTTCTCTTCCAGTACAACTGGAATGAGGTTTTGTACGCAACTCCAACGGCCATGACGCTGATGGGTGCTTGCCACGTTGCGGCGGCTTCACCTGAAGCTTCTACTCTCAACTTGGGTGATGGTGTTCCGACTGGAGGATTCAAATATCTACGGTTTATTTACCCTCATGAGTATCCAGATATGCCACCAGCACCGATCTTAACATCTTTAGTGTTGCTAGAAACCCCACCCTCAAGGCCTGTCTGGTCTGTGTTGCCAACGAGGGCGACAAGGCATTTCGCATTACGGGAAACAATATGTCGTGTGTCACTCAAACATCTTCTGAACTCGTTGATACAGTCACTCGCACTGTCAGGGCCATTCAAGGTCTTCCAGAGACAGAACGCATAGTGAATAATGAGCTCAGGAAGCTGCGAAGAATGTCTGATAATTGCGGCCAGTACGCTGAAGAAACAGAGAAGGCTTTTAATTCCTGATTTCTCTCTGTTTTGGAGTTCCACCAGGCTACTATTAAGAAGCAGAGTGGCGCCACGACTGACTCGCATGACAATGGGACAACCAAGTTACAGGCTGAGATTGAGGCAAGCTACGCAAACAAGGATGTCAACATACTTAACAAGGCTTGTGAAGAGATGAAGGAGGCATTTTCTAAGCAGGAGAAGGCATTTCAAGCCGCAAACGAAGGTGTCCCCCCTGGTAGGTTGACTAATAGTCCCCCGTTTTCATGACACACAAGGCTAATAAAAGATTTTCGCAGGTTGGGAGCCCTGTGGTTTGGCAGCTTTGTCTGCTATCATCTCGGCAGGGCCCGCGCTTAATGCCCAGGCACTACCAGCCATGATCAATGCCGCGAATTCCATGTCCACTGTCCAAGGTCTTTCAACACTTCGGTTCAATGACGCGACTCCTCAGACTGACACTGCATACCTGGCCGCCTCTTTTCTTGCACCCTTCATGACTATGCTCTTGGTCTACCTTACTTCCGGGCAGGGAAATACCCCCGACTGGTCAAAGCTCAACGACCAGGGCCTTACTTGGCTCCTCAGAAACCTTCAGGTGCAACGGGAGTCTGCGAAGCTAGGTACCAGTGCACCCAGCATGGAACTTGCTTCTGCTTTTGAAGCTACTGTTGCCATCGTGGAGGAGATGAAGAAGGCTGTCGCCGATGAGCAGAAGCTTAGTTTGGCCAAGTCGGACCAAGCTTCTATCAAGAAGTGGCAAGATGCCATTACCCAGGCCAAGCTCACTGTCAACAAACTTGATGCTACAGCAAAGTCATTCCCTGGGTCCTCATCCAATGCACCCAAGATGACGAACATCTCTATCGAGAGGAGAGACAGCAGTGCAGTCGCTGCCGCCGTGAGCCCTGCTACTGAGAAGTTTGTTCTCAATCAAAGGGCCCTTGAGACCACCCAGACCAATTACACCAAAGCTACCGAAGCTGCTACGAAAGTTCAGCAGAGATTGGGTGACATCCAGGCTAAGCTCAAAGGCATTCAGATTTCTAGCGCACCCCTTGAGCGCGTCCAGGAGATCTTGGTTGAAAGCATCGCCATTCTGGTCGAGCTCAAGGTCCAGATCAGCAAGATCACTGCCTTCTTCAAAACTCTTTCTACTTTCATCAACGCCATCGCTGAGACGAAGATTGACAGTGACTTTACTCGTTCTGGGAGGAGTTTACTGCCACCGAGTGATCTCGACAGTGAGAGCATCTATGTCTCAGTCTTGCAGTTCAAGGCGTATTTTGATCTATTGCACATGATATGCCAGATGTATACCACTGTTCACGTCCAATACGTCTCCCCGGGCTTTGATCTTCTAATGGACCTGAGTCACATGGCCAGGTATGCTGAAGAGGGAGGTCCCAAGCGCGAGCAGGTCAATCATTTCACAGATTCTGCGCACAAGGCCATAAATGAGCTTATTGACCGGGTAAGTCCCTATCTATCTTTATAAATAATACCTTGTACCATGGTCAATAGTACTGACATTGAATTCTTCTCGTAATAGAAGCAACAGGAAATCTCGGAGGGCCTTCGGGACCGCATTGAAGCGGTCGCGGAGCAGACAGACATGTTGCCCAGGATCGGAGTTCCTATGCCTGCGGCTAGCACTGTCCAAGCCATAAAGACGGGTGCTCACGTAGTCCAGGATGCAGTTAATAACAACCTGACAGCAGGTATGTGTGTTTAGCGTGACTAAGCAACTCAATTTTTGAGCAGAGCATCCCGGACTGGATTTGGGGCGACGATAAATATAGCTATTATCCTGAATGTTAAGTCATTCTAAATGTGAGATTTAGAAATTTTAATAGGGGAAATAAAGACCAACGGCTAGTTCAGTGTATTATTAATTAAATTGATGCCTGGTACCTAACTACCTCTGCCATTAGGCAGACTAGTTCCTGGGATTCTTTTTCAACGTAGATCTTTCATTAACACAATATAGGCGGAACTGGGCATGTAGAGACGCGCAAGATATACGCACTCGGGAAATTTTCATGACATGTGGTTGAATCATTTGAACATGATGCGTAGTGTGGACATGTTTGTTAAAGTGTTGCCTGGTTTAAATGACGCAACAAACCTTTGCGCACTCAGGCAGCCATTAAATTCTTAGTCCGAAGTTCCAATATTAGTGAGGGTTCAAATATATATATGGATGCGTATTCCCACTCCTGGACCTCTGAGCCGGTATAAAAAGGCGAGTGAAACAAAGAACAACTCAGTTAACAGCATCAAATCGCATCCAGAGCAGCAATGGTTATCCAAGAAGTTGGTGTCATGGGTGTCAAGCCCGGCATCGACATTATGGATCCAACCACACCTGAGGGGAAGATCTTGTATGAGGCTTGGTCAACTGTGATAACAAAGCCTGGTGGCCCATCCCGGGCTTATTGGGGCTTAGAGAGAGACGACCCGTTGAGAATTTGGGGCTTTTTCGACTGGGACACAGTTGAGCAACATGAGAAATTCGCCAAAGAGTAAGTCAACTTGCATCTACCAATCGAGGTAGTGATGTTGTACTAACAGTTCCCAGGCATGGAGCAGACGCAGTCAAGGACATTCCAAAGATCTGTACCTATGGAGAAATTACGAAACATGTTACTATGTTTCCGTCGTCTGATGTATTTCAGTCCCCTATAACGGATATCGTGGTAGCCTACTTCCCCACGGACTTTCCCCATACCGAAAAGGACAAGGCAGCCGCGAAACTTCAGGATATCCTTGCCAAGAGCTTCGGCACCTACTCTGACGTTGAAAAGCTGGCTCATGGTTGGAGCATTGAGAATGACTTTCCAGTCAAGGGCAAGGAAGCTGTGGATGGGCGACTGGGGGCGGCACTCATGGGATTTGCTGGCTGGACCAACGAGTCTGCACAGGCGGATTTTCGCCATACTGCTTCTTACAATGAGGCCGTATCGCAGATACATGACATGACCGGACTACTTAGTCTCAACATTGTCACTCTAAGATGTGAATATCTAAAAAGACTTGAAGAATAGTCTAGGGTAGCTCAATGGGTCTAATTTAAGCTTGACAATTAAACAAAGATGCTGTTAAATAGCAGAAACGTTATCCTATAAAGTTTTAGCGTATAAAAATAAATAACCTAAAGAGTATAGTCTAGATACCATGAAGCTGAACCAATAATTTCGTCTCTTATGGCTCTATCAGCGAATGTTTCTGAGAAGTCCCACCAAGCCATTATTTTTCATAAGTAAATACGGCATACAAAAAACATTAACCACAGTCACTTGTGCGTTCGAAGCTATAGATACTCTTTTTTTTTTTGAAAGTAATTAATCATCACAGAGCTATTTGAACTAGCCCCAGGCGGTGTGAGATATTGTCACGATGTGAAGCTGCTGGTTCTAGACCGGCGCTTAGTATTCCTTCAGGATAGCATTTGCCGCTCAATGAACGATGGAACATTAATTTCCATTATCTTATCTTGGCGCTCAAGAAAGCTTAATTAAGTAAGACTATGTTTTTACAAGACCCGTTTACGAAAAAGCGCGCCCGTCGTATCCATCCGATGAGGGTATTAACATGGGTCGGTTAACTCGGCACCGGACACGGAGGAGGAAAACACCAAATATTTGAAGCTACTGAGATCTTTTGCTCAACTAACAATGCAAGAAGAAATGAACTATGTGAGAAGGATTCAGCTCTAACCTCGTCTTGGCAGCTGAATATTTGAGTCTAAACCATAGTCATGTCCAAATACGACGAAAAGAAGTATAAAAGACTTCGATTCCTCACTCATTGACTGTTATTATTCTCACTCATCAGTTCCAATCTCTCATTCTTACAACAAGTAACTAACTCATATTTCATCATGAAGTTCACAACTCCCCTCGTTGTTCTGCAGTCAGTTGCTTGTGTAGCCTTCACGCTCCCAGACAACTTACCGAACGGTGTATACCGCGCTCATGTCAACTCTGAAGGCCTTGAAGTCTCAGAAGGAGTCACAGTTGACTATAAAACTACTGTGACTCCAAGGAAGACTACGAATCTTCTCAAGTCTCGCCAAACGAAGGATGAGGGTGGATGGGACCGAGACCAGCCAGACATGTGGTGTGGATGTGGGTATGTACAGATATTTACAACCTAGTTGCTGTTCGATGCATTACTAATCAATTATTTCATAGTCTTTCCATGAACCATGGAAACTGTGATACCGCTGTCGACATGCTCAAGGCACAGTTTGACAGATCTGATGGCGGCGTCGGTGAGGTTACTCAAGCTTGGTATTCCATCTATGGCGATGTTGTGAGTTATTACCACTATCTTTACTTAATCAGGCTGTTTTGTGTCTTTTCTAACTATTTATACACCAACAGGTTGCATTCTGCTGTGCACAAGGCACATTTCCTCTCTTTTCCAGCCAGTACGCCGATTATCTCGGTCGCATCACTGATAGGTGTGGCTGGTATGTTCCAGGAACATTTTCCCCGTCTTCCATTGGCTTTTCTGCCGTTGACTGTGGTTACATGAACTATTCCCCTGGTCTCGATTTCTGTGGCAATGCAGAGATTGGCCGTCACATGGGTGACAAGGGACGATGCTGAACTTGAGTATGTTAGCACTCTGACTAGCTAGCAACCAGAGCATATACATATCATTCTGCTAGTACCTTTTAGTTTCTTATTTGAGTAATTGAAACCCTTTCTAATAGTGTAGACTTGTATCACGACAAAGGTCTTTTTGCAATCGTCATGAAGGTTTATCTTGCAATTGCCTACTGAATATTCCATTGTACAACCGCTATCCTCTGACGGTGTCTCATCTGTGTGGTAGTCCACCCATTCCTATTATATGTTTTGGCGGGTCAACCTTCTTGGTGGAGAAAATTGATGATCCTAACCATAGTATAACAAAAGGTTGACTGTAGTTGCTATTATACAATTATGCTTGGCCTGTCATGAGTTATTATTTATCAACTAAAAATAAAGCTGCATGTTTACTAAAGCTGACCAGGAATACCGTGTTAGGGAACAAACGATGAAACCGTTTATTTCTCTGCATCTTTCGTTTCTGGATCGGGCTTCGTGCTAGCCTCAACTTGCTGAGGTGATCTGCCAAGAAAACGGCCTGATGGACCAGGCTTCTGCTTTGTCGCTTTCTTGTTGTCAGTCGGCGCTGCTGGAGGCAAGAAGGGGACGTTTGGTAGTATAGAAAGAATGGTGTCGAAGATGGTCATGATTGTGGACTTGATGTGATAAAAACTTAGTAGCCCTGGTTTGTGTTTGATGTTTATTCCACTGATGGGATGCTAATAGACTGCGGCTGTGTAAGAGGGAAGTTGTAGCTGTGTCCTTTGTTTCGGCGAGACAAGTGAGTCAACTTGCAGGCAGAAACAAATCCGCAATTGACCGTTCACGTGGGTGAAAACCGACGTCAGCGGATGGGTTTGGTCACAGTCATACGACTTTTCCAGTTGGTTATGCCGTGAAGGTGCATCCCCCCCTGCCTCGGCTACTGGGTCTAGACTTCGTAGACTCTCGGGCCGTGCCATAACCAAGCATCCAATTGCTCTGCCACACTGGACCAACACCATGCCTAGATATCCCCCCAAGTATCTAGCTGCAACTTTTTGTTACCTTTATTTTTAGTAAAACGCATCGTTTCTGCTTAACGGTGAGGCTTTTGTTGCTCCATCACGTTATGGCACTATTGTTTGCCCCCTGTATCTAGGTGCTGAGTATCCACCAGGAGCCAACACAATGCTGGCATCAAGCCAGATTTTTAGCCTAATGCCTCTAATGTGACGGCTGTTTCTACATCCGGCCATAGTCTTGTGAGATGTAGCGATCCTCATTCGTGAGATGTATCGGCTTTTGGGAAACAGGATAAAAAGAGAGGACATTGTTACGTACTCATATCATAATGCTTGTAGTCGTTGCCCTGTCATGTATGTGACTGTTCAAACCCAAAGAGAGAATGTATAATAATCCGTTGAATTCATTGAAAATATTACACTCCAAATTTCAACCACCTCTCTCAAACCCTTTGTTGTAAACATGAAGTTTAACTACGCTCTCTTAGCTGCGGCGCCTCTGATCTGCAATGTATGCCGCTCTTCCAAGTTTCTTATCGAAGTCAACTGTTAATAGACAGCGCAGGCAGCTGATCTTGACGCTCCTATTGAAGGCTACGGTGTGGTCGTACCGGAATGGGAGGTTGAGATAACACCCGGAGGCCCGACAGCCGTCTTGAATGGGACCATTGAGGAAGTTCATGACGAGCTACTTCAGTTGAACCCTGACTGGGACGAAGAGTACGCTAGAAACAGCACTGACAGCGAGCTAACGGAACGAGACTCTGGCTTCGATCTCTTTGCTAGAACTGACTTTAGCGACGCTGAGTACCACTGCGGCGGCCGATGGCCAAAGTGTCGTACCACCTTCGTGAATCAAGGCATTTCTTATCTTCGCCGTACCAAGGGAAAACCAACAAACGGCCCTGGACCAGGAAACTGCGGTCGAGTTAGCTGCTCTTTCAACTCTGCTATTTGGTGGTGTAATGATGTGAGTTTTTATTTTTGTGGAATTCCCATTGAAGTGTCATTGACAGTTAATAATTTAATCCCAGAACGCCAAGTCAAAGACTTTGAACAGCTTCTCTAGCATTGCAGATGGTGCTGCTTTCATTGTGAAGAAATGCTACATTCCCGACAGAGGACCACCGGTGCCAGGAAAGATGAACATGCTGTCTGGTCAAGCATTCCATAACAGCAAATGGAATGTAATTGTCAGGAAGGACAAGTGTTAGAAGGATCACAGTCTGGGAAGAATTCTGAGAAGAGCGGCTATTTTATGACAACTATAATTGTTCGAGATTGCTTTCTGTGCTATATTGGGACGCTACGTGAAGAAATAGTTCATGCATGGAAAGGTAGACAAGCTATCCATTGTAAAGATTGCCAGTTGCCAATATGAACGTTGTAATCATAAACTCAATTTAAACTGACTTAACATTAATCAACTTCAGTTACCTGGATTAGGCTCCATGTATTATCGCATTAGCATGAACATCATTGCTGCCAGCTCATAATCATTTTTACTTTCGTTGAAAAAAACATGGAACGTCTACGGCCATGCAGGAATATTGAGTTTCCTGCACGTGCAATCACATGTCTTCTCAGCACATTTAATAATAGCCTAATAGCACATGACGGCGATTTCTAGTTTAGGATACTTCACTTTCAGTAAGCGAGGTCTAGATCATTATGAATACGCAAATGAATCTTGAAAGAAAACCAACTGCATGAACAAACTACTGGGGACCCATGTAGTCAGAAGAAATTTGAGAGATAATTAGAACCAACAGCATATACCAAGTCATATGAACTGATCAGTACTCATGTGTTGGATCTAGAACATCACAGAACAATTAGGCAATTTTTCACAAATGTCAAGTTGAATCAGCTGTCAGAATTTCGACTTGTAATATTTCAACATAAAAACTCACAATATCCAGCTCAAGCTTTGTGTCACTCACAAGTCTCCATCGCAGGCAAGACAACTGTTATTCTATCTCACTATTCTCTCATACATCATGTACTTTCAAAATTTGCTTTTTCTTTCAGTTCCCTTGTTGGTCTCTGTAGGTTTATCATCACGGTCGACAAGCTATAGCGATGCTAATATGCTGTGCTTTAGGGCCTAACCATGGATGCTCCAATTGAGGGTTATGGAGTTATGGTCCCCGAGTGGGAGGTTGAAGTAACCTCGGGGTCGACAGCAGTGCTTGGAGGAACAATTGAAGAAATTCATGAGGAACTCCTGCAGTTGAATCCCAGTTGGGATGAAGAGTATATAACCAACGTCACACAGTCTACTGCCACCGAAAAGAGGGATTCCGACATGCACCTCTTTGGCCGGACTAACTTTAAAGGGGCAAAGTATACATGCCGTGGCCGCTGGCCGGAGTGCCACCCGGCTCCTATCGTGACAGGTGTTGAGTACCTACGATATGTCCAAGGGAAGCCGAAGAATGGCCCCGGACCTGGAAACTGTGGTCGGGTTAGCTGCTCCAACAACGCCGCTATCTGGTGGTGTAATGATGTAAGTCACAACCATTCAGATATTGCGGCCAAATTGAACTAATGGGTCATCCAAATAAAAGAATGCCAGCTCAAAGACCTTGAACGGATTTGGAAGCATTGCAGACGGCGCTGAGTATATCAATGACAAGTGCACACGATGGGGCTGGCAAAACGGTGGCTATAGAAGTTTTGTATCCGGACAAGTGTTTCACAGCACTAAATGGAACGTCATTGTACGGAAAGACAAGTGCTAAATGGTCGGGTATCTCTGAAGCTGCCAAGCCTCAATGGAAAGTCAACAGGAGTAGTCTTTTGATACAATATATTTGTTATTTGGCAACCCAGACCCATAACCTGGACTACAGACATTTGTCATCCGATGACGATTTATAAAAACGAAAGACCAGCGAAAAGTCCATCCACATCATCCACGTTTCGGATAACTTGCTTCCCTTTCCTTTGACTGTCGAGTGGTTGAAGAGACGGAAAGTCGATAAACGACTGCTTTGCTTGATGATTGATTTCCCCAATTATGTCGATTAAAGGAACGACATAACTACTTGAAAGCATGTCTGTCGCAACTAGATGGCCGTAAACTTCCAACGTCAACACGTCAACTACCCAGGATCCGGAATCCCCTGGTACAATGTCTGTAATTCTATTAGTTTCTGTTCCTGATTTGTTTTTTTCATACATGCCTGCGCCTTGGCTATGCTCTACCGTATATGCTCTTACAAACTTGGTCCCAGGCTGAAGAAGTACTTGACTTAGACCAACCGAGACTGTTGCTTCCTTTATGCCAGATACACCTGCAATGATATATACTGGTCGACTAGTCGGATAATCAAGTAAAAAGTTGCGCATCTTGAGCAGAGCTGGGGGCTTTCCCTCAATCACGAGCATGTTGGGCTTCAATGGGATCTCCCATGTCGGAAACTTGAACAACGCCCAGTCTCGGAAACCCGCGTCATTATTGAGAGATGAGTATGCTACAGGTTGTACAAATAGGGAACCCGATCGATATGTATGTAGAGTAGCTGGCCTCGCTTTTTGTTTTTGGTCCGCTTCAAACGATACGCCCCAGTCAACTTGAACAGGTGGAGTTTGACATGAATCATAGCTTTCGGAAGATGTGTTCAACGGACTGTCATTGTCGTATTCATCGCTGTCGTCATCTGACAAATCAAACTCATAGTGTTCCTCATCAACGCCATCGGTTCTTGTCTCAAGGTATATTGCGTGGGCAACAGTCAAACCATAAACTTGATATGAGCTGTCAACCCACCGTGATGTATTGCATTGCAGGAGACCACCCATCGTTGCCATGGCGATCTCGTTGCTGAACCCGTGAGTAGTGATGAGAATCGGCATTCCACAGTGAGTGTAAGTAAGGGCTTCGGTGCTTGGGATGCCAACTTCAACACCTCCTCGGATGCTTCGGATGCCGTCCTCAACATTGCCTCGCGTGCTTGGTGATGCACCAAAGATATGCACATCAAATGAGCACATGGAATCGTCTTTAGGCTCATAGAGGTCTTTCACATACGGCTTGCGCAACAACTTCCGAATCGTGTCATGTGCATCGTCTTCATCTGAGCAGAAGATGACAAGGGCGACTTTAGCATCATCAACGGAGGTTCCAAGCATGACAGGTCTTATCGACATAGCAGGCAGTTGTCGCTTTGATCTTGACAAGTATTTTCGCTTTTTTGACTTGAGCATAAACTCTGCCAAAATGCCGCTTAGTTGTTCGATCACGTCACTGGCGCGCCTTGCAGTTTGTTCGTCAATAGGTTTTGCGATAGGCCGCACTGAGACCTGTCGTATTACAGGATCGTTGGAAGGGCTAGTCTTGGGGGTCGGACGTGAGCGAGCAGCTGAATGAGAGGTGGTCAACTGATCACCGTCACCAGATTGGCGATCGTCGTTGGATCCATGGCTCGGATTTCTTGATCCACTGTATCCTGAATCACGGTCGGTAAGGATATTCTCATTTGTACAGCAAGAATCTGAACGACGATTTTCCATCTGTATATTTAGTTCAATAAATCAAAACGACGTTGACGATATAGTGAATGATAATGGAGATTAGAACCACTACGTAAGATGAAATGAGGAGCTGAAAATAGCCGCTGCATAGCGTGACGAGGCAGACTCGACAAGTGCTGACAACCAATACCGACGCTTGTAATCTTTCAAGCCACATTCAATAGGGCCCCGTGTATTGCATACTGACGTACTAGGCTTTTAACATTGATATACCTATATCTACCGAGATGGTATTTACCACCCAGGTTCCTAATCTCCGTCTACACCGTCAAGATATTTAGACTACCTGCAACCTCATCCATGTTTGAACTTTCATCGCCTTATCCTCTGAAACATGTCACCGACCAGGATCTCCAAAATCTTGTTGTCGTGCTGTGGAATTGGGAACTGTGCGAAAACTGCAAGGTCAGGCCAGGACAACAACCATGCTCTCCCCAAACATGTCCTGCAGTACGCTGGAGTAGATTAAAGTTATTCTTTGACTACTATCGGAAAGTCACCGCCGAGTATGTTCCCGACATGGTTGTCGGAGTCCCTCCAGCATTACAGAGTCATACAGATTTAATGGCCATCATTCGCCAACTCAAGGACAGCCCAGATAAAACGAGGTCCGAGCTAACAGTTATCTGTTTCTCGAATCAAAGCGCTGATCAGATACCTATGCCTGCGGACCAAAACAGAGCTTTGGATCTCGCACTGAGAGTCATGACAATGATAACATGTTCACTCGAAGCTGGCTCAGCAAACACGCTTGAAGCAGGGTTACAACCGGCTCAATGGGCACAAGACATGACATGGCCTCAGTTTATCTCCAACGTTTTCCCTACTAATGAATACTCCGGAGTGGAAGAGAGCGCTGCCACGTTCCATCGAATAAACGACAGAGTTACTGCACGAAGACTCTCCAAGGTGGCTAGACTAAGCCTCGTCCCAACTAACGAGCTGTCGAATCATCTCAAGCTGAACCAGAAGGACGGAACGGTGGAAATATTCCACCATACATCATTTTTAAAAGAGGTTCTTATCGCAAGCAAAGGAGATACCAAGTCAGTGGCTAATCATCCATAATGAAACTTCATCTTGAATCTTAGTTAACGTTGTCCTCAAAAGGAGTTATATATCTCGAAGGCTAGCCATAGAAACCCTCAACTCGATTCAAAAGACTCTTTTTCCATCGAAAACAGACGCCACTATCTTGCTTCGCTCGCTCATATCAAAACATAATTTAGATGCAGATTGTCTCAGATATGAGCCTTCGATATATCAGACAGGGGAGACCTTATCTGGATATCGCTTTCTTGAGCAGAGATTAGTGGAACTGTATGAGGAGATCGATAACCCGACTCCTCGAGGATATTTGGAGAAGTGGCTGGAAAGAAAAAGTGGTGGACGTTATGTTATGATGGTTACACTGGCAGGCGTTGCTATTGCAATTTTACTAGGTGTATTGGCTTTAGCTGTATCGATATTTCAGGCGTGGATTGGATGGCAGCAGTGGAAACATCCTGTTACAGGTTAGTTAGTTTAGACAAGATTCGATAGTCATAAATAATACTCCTTTACGTACTATATCATGTCTACAAGATGATTAAGCAGTCATATAAGGCGACCTTTGTCGGTGTTAAATGCACTTTCGCATTGCTCTTAAGTAGAAGCTTAGTTCTAGTACAGTACGTTTGTTTTAGTTTTAGATTAGAGACGACAGAATTACCCTATACACTCCCCTCGTTCATTCTTATGTTGGTTGATAAAATTCTACACGGTCAACTAGATGTCATTACTAGATTATTGCGAGAATTGTAGTGCAGTAGGTAGGTTTATTAGTCTGAAGTATCGTAATCGTTGTCTATCCCTCTTTACTGCAGGATTTTCTGGGCCTGTCTGCCGACGTCTCCCACACCTCATCTTCCCCCTTCACTCCATGAGTTACTTTCTGCGCCATGGTGTTCTCAAACAGATTATCTGAATATTTCAGCACTGACTTTTACCAGAGCTGTGAGATTGTCAAAATCAGGCAATCCGGAACAGTTTTCGGCATCCAAAGCCTTGTCTAACTTGACACATAGTTGACAGTGAGCTGTCCGTTCTTAACATCATTGCCAGGATCAACAGGAATACTGCCACACTTGGAACATCCATGCTGTCTAAGCTGATCGAGAAACGCGACAGATTGCTCCTTGGTAAATGTTCGACTGCCAATACCCTGGTAGAAAGCGCACAGTTGTCCAACAACAAAGGGAATACAGGCGATATGATCACCGTTGCCAAAGTTGCCCTCCTCGCCAGCGGCAACAGCGTCGCGAACATCCTTGAGGTCTCCGTTGGGTGTGTGTCCAATACCGCCAACTCCGCAGGTGGAGCTACCACGGCAGTTGATACCTAGGCGCCTGACAAGGAGGTTGTCGCCGCGCTTCTCATAGACTGCAGGACTCTGGGGTTCATCGCGCTTGGTAGGGTTGATAACGACGTTGACGGTCAGCTGGCCGTTGGCAACATTGTTGCCCGGGTCAGTCGGGACGCTTCCGCAAAGCTTGCAGCCATGATCGACGATTTGCTGGAGGAACGTCTGGGTCTCAGAAAGCGAGAAGGTGCGGTCTCCAATGCCCTGATAAAAGGCGCAGATAGCTGGATGGTTGCCGATATTGTCAATGTCAACGCAGGTGACATGCTCTCCGTTGCCAAACCTCTTGCTAGGATCTATGGCCCTGACCTGAGCAATTAGTTGACTTAGAGCACCTTTGTTGCCAGAGCAAAGGCCGCTGCCTCGACAGTTGATGCCTAGAGCGTCTGACAAGCCAATAGTGGCAGCAAGGGCCAAAAGGGTGCTTTTGAACATCATGTTGTTGGAGTGAGAGTTTGTAGATTGTTGATAGTGTGGAAGGAAGCTGAGTCTCGAATGTGATGGCTGTGATAGATAAACTGCAAGAATAGCGGGAATCTGCTGCCTTTTATCCTCAAAATCTCAAGCTGCCTTATTCTTAGAACTGCAACATTGCACAATGAACATTATTCAGAAACGGAAGCGGCCAGAAGTTACATCGTGAAATGTTTAACCCTGTACCGTCATGTATACTTACCTTCACGCATTATTTCTGTGAGATGAGAAGTCAAAATCTATACAGTACAATATCTAACGCAATCAATTCTGGTGTTTCGACTCGCACGGGATATGTAAAACCCTGGTTTGACCGGGGTTTGACTGGGGTTATAACCAGGGCTCTGTGTTACCTCATCCTTCACTTGTCATCGGGGACCACGCCGCGACTATCATAATTTATGCCGGTATTGGCTCAGATTGAAGCCGTCTATCCGCACAAGGCAGAACTTTTGTTATTGAGGATCATAAACTGTCTAGCAGTTTGTCAGCGGGATCTACAGATGGACTTTCTGTCATCGGGGACTTCGCACGGGCCTGGTTTCAGAGACACAAAACGTCATATATGCTGTGTAAATATGCATAGTCAACTAGGAACCCGTTCGATAGGCCCGGCTTGGCGATACGGATGAGCCCGCTCTTGTCGATCGTTTAATTTCCTACTAGTGATGGGTCAAAATAGTCAAGTTCGGTTGCTGACGGTGTGTTCTTACTTACAAATCAACCAGGCTGGGATATCGTGTAAACGAGGAGATAACAACTGTGACTAGCTCATTTAATGAATATTCTATCGTTTCTGGAGGTACAAGAAAAGACTAGTGTACCCTGAATCGTGATACAAGTCTAGCTCCGATTGGCTGTTTTCTCCAGGTAAGAAAATAATGTCATCATTGCCAGTCTCGTGCCCGATCAAGCGTCAATCGGTTCCGGGTTCTAGTCCGGGTTATGCATCTTTGGGGAGTTTTGAAGTTGTTATCCTCTCGTAGCTACCTTACGCTGTTCCTATAACAGTATTGAAGTCCTGCCTTTACGCTTTTTCTTGCACTTGCACATTGCCATCATCATCTCATGAGTATACTTCCTCCCGCTATACCCAATCCAGAATGATTTAAACCCTTGCTCATTGATATCTTCCAAGCACTGCCGAAGATTGTCCTTCATCTCCTCAGCATATCTCCCGTGCATACAACTTACTTCATCCTCCTCTCTCCAAGCATCGTCTCCTCTACTATACGCACGTATACAGACTTCTCTCAGCCCCACGTTACCATTATCGTCTGCCCATCTTCTCGCCATTCCCGCCCACTCGGTGATACGCTGAGCATTCCCTTTGTCCATGCAGCGAAAGGAAGAGGGGCCGCATTGGCCACTGTCATGTAGATCGAGAATAAGTGTATGCAAAGAGGGAGTCAGCCAATTTTGGCAGCTTTTCTCACTAGGCTTTTTATATGCTATGCATAAAGCCATGGTGTGTAGAATTTGAAAAGTAGAGACTGGGAAGCCATTTTGGTCGCGATCGTGGCCTAGCCAGCCGACATCAAGGACTCGAAGGTAATCCTTCTGGGCTGATAGAACATCGGCAAGACGATTGTGGCTCCAGCGAAATGCAGGGTTCGGTTCGTGATACTCCGTGTTCCCTGCCAACGTTATGGCAAACTCATGGAGTTCCTTCGGCCATTCGAGGAACACTTTTACAGATTCTGGCCGTGCATGTAAGTTGTAAAACTGTAATTTGGTAAAGCTTGCTTGTCTTGATTGGTTCTGTTTTACTTATTAGTCAAACGATCGTTTTTGTAAAGATTGGATTACTTTCCTTGGTTGGTTTGGCAAGTGAAATGTCAAACTCTTCCTCTTCTCGTGACCCCTCTAGCGATAATTTCTCAATCTGCGGAAGTGCGCATGCTATCTTGACAATCTCACTGTTTAGCAGATGTCCACCTATTGCTAGGTGCTTTATGTAATTCTGCAGCAATGGACGTCGTAGGATCTCTTGGCGAAAGAGGTTTTCCTGTGGTGGACAATCAATCCAATGGATGGAAACATCAAGTGATACAACTTCATAAAGTAAAGGGAGGGCCAGCAAATGAAATCTCTTGCATGTCCAAATGAGGTTATACGCAGCTGCATACCGAGCCCAACCCTTTTCCGGTCCCCAGTTGGGTACATCATCTTCTGTGAGTGAGTCCCAGTAAATATCCCAATACGCATCATATCCCAGTGCAAACCCCAAGGGCTTCTGGACAACAGAGCGGAGAATTGATTGCAGAAGCTCATCTGGGAGCTGAAGAAGAGGGACTTTGGCGTTTAGCTCTGGAGCTTTGAGTATCGACGTGTCGTTATGGCAGCAGAGCTTGGGCCATGGGATTGGGCGGTCCAAGAGAGGATATTTTGGCAGGGGATTGGGTCGGTAGAATATGAGTTGACCCGAGGGCGAGACGTTAAACCGCGTCTGCGTTGACATGATGTCGTGCTGATATGTAGTGTTAGGGGAAGAACCGAGGTTTGGAGAATAAGATGAGAAATTGCCTGTGTGTTGATAGCGGATGTCTCAGCAACGACAATTCTGTAATTGGTTGAGATACCGCCGTGCTAGAAGTACATAAACTAGTGCTTACAGGCATAGAACTGTCCCGGTACCATTATTGGTGGAGATTGACCTTGACCGCTTATTACTTCTACCTTTGCAAAGACCTTATTTGCTTAGAAATGGACGAGATAAAAGTTGTAGCTGACATTCTAAATCTGAGCCATTTTTCAATACTTCTGTGTCCAAGAAGTAGTTAATTTACGACAAATCTAAGAATGTGGATGTAATAGTTTTTAAGCATGCTCTACTGCGACAAGAGGCAATGACATTATCTATAAAGGTGAATACCATGATGGTGAGGTCAACATTAACTCTATTAACATGGTTGTGTACCAGGCCGGGGGTACCATAAGTTGGACTACCAACATATATATGGAACCACGATAAATCGTACTGGTAAGAGTCACGTGTGAGCAAGTGGCATTGCTTCAGATCACATAACCGGGTTAATCTTTTGGGTATCCCCGTATCATATGTAGTCGATGGCGACCCTGTCTGGGGAAACTTGTTGAGGACTTCTGGAATGCCGTGTATTCGTCATCTTAAAGTTCAATGTTCTATCATGTACCCAGCATCAAGTATGAAATGCATGGTTATTGAACCCGTCTTACAATTTCTGACCTTATGCCACGTTCTAGCGAGGTCCATCGAAAAGCGGTCCGCATCATGCCAAATCTCTTGGCCTGCAAAGGATTTGAGCCTCAACATGATAAATACTACCAAGTGTACCTAGAATACAGCCTCGGTTCAACATATCCCTTGCAGAGTCAAGGGCCATCTGATCAAACGGTTTCCACCACTGGCCTAGTGCAAGTCTCCCTTGCCACCAGAGTCACAACTAGTAAAAGGAAGCTTTGGGCCACAATACATGTCGCTTTCAAACTTGCTGGCGGGACCGATGAGAAGATAACCGTTCCAAGTACCACCGTGCGTGAGATCTAAACACTCTGTTCGGCATAACTTCTCCCCACTGACATTCTTGAGGTGATGCTCAACTGCACCAGCGATGGTGCTTGCCTCTGCTGTAGTATCGCAGTGACGACCAGTAGCCTATAGACCAGCTATTAGCAAATCACTCTTGGAGGGCAGAGCAGATCGTACTTACGTAGTATCTATACTTGACTTTGCCGTTACCGGCAGTGCCGCTGACAGTTGCACAGCTATGGCTGTTACTCAATGTCTTGATAGCATTACCTACGAAGTTAGTATATTTGGGGTCGAACACTCATCAGAGCAGGACACTTACCAAGCGCGATACCAATATTTTGGAGGCTTGCAACGATAGTAACGCAGTTTGCCAGATGTTGTAAACCCGTGTATTCGCAAACCTAGCAGAGCTGATTAGTTGCGGTTCCTGCTACTTGGAGCACATTATTTACTCACCCTCACATTAGTTCGTTCTTGCAGCGAGCTGTCCGTGCCACTCGCTACTTCGAAATCTTCAAGCTCGTATTGAAACGTTGCGTCCGGGTAGTATATAGAGACCTCCTCAGTGTCCCGCATAACGAAGCCAGAACAGATACCATGCAGCAAGAATGTTAAAGTTAATAGTTGTCCAATTTTTAGCTTCATCATGAATAACATATTCGAGCAGGTTGCTAATGAAGACCGCTGAGAGGACAATGTAAGGGCCGGCTTGGAGAAGTCTCTGAGATAAATTCATGGGCTGGGGACGTTGCTGTCTTCTGTTATCCATTGTGTTGGAAGCTATCTGAGTTTCTGGGTTCAGCGAGAGCTTTTATAAGTTTCGCGAGAACTCTTTATGGGCAAGAACGACAGGAAGCTGAGCGCCGTAAGCACAAGGACTGATCTCGTGTTGGTTCTGAGGCAGTCTAGGTCGTATCCAAAAATGGTGCGAGTGTGTTGGTTCCAGGATGATTCGGAGGGTCAGTTCGCTGTCACATGGGCGATGGATGGTACAAACGAAATGCTGCAGGAGATATTCTCAATAGAGAGCGCTTATGATGTGAATATTTAGGTAAATAGGGTGTGATCTGCAGCTGATTGAGAAATAGATCATATAAACACGATGGAAGTAAGATCAAATGAGAAAGAGTAAGTAGTAAAGAGACATTGAAAACCAAAGGACTGTTTTTTAAACACGTGGTACCTTTGTGAATGAATATCTACAGCCAGATTCTGCCTCGAGGACTTTTCGGCTACTCGGCATGTCAAAAGTCGCAGCTATCCCTGTCAGTACGTGATGTTCTTCAACCAACTGCAGCGTTCTAGTACCGATACGTTATAGCGCACGGAGAGAGCCAGACTGTGACAACAGATAAAAAGAAAATACTGTCTGTGCACATATAGTCCTTTCCTGCCATATTGCTAGAGGCAAGCTTGACCTCGCTGTCATGGGCGAACAGTCCATCTGCTGTCTCCAGGGCTCTTGAACATGAAGTCTTTTCTTTATTACTCAATTCCTCCAGACTAGACTACGAGCGACCCAGCTCATGATTGAGATAGTTATCAGCAGCAATGACAGAGCCTTTGAAAACTGGGTAGACAAAAAGCTGGCGTGCCATCCATGCCCGTTGAGATCCTTATCGGGTGAACTCAAAAGCGAGACGCGGGATCGAAACGCCTTGATCTCCGAGGGTGCCGAATTTCGCAAGAGCTCATCCAACCCTCCAGCTACGGTAAAGCTCTTCCTCGGCAGCATAGAGCGTCTTGTAGCAAGTGTATAAGCCAATCTGTCAAGAATGCTAGTACATGAGGCAGACGTTGCTTTTGAAACCTCTTCCTCCAGATGAGTTGCGTATTCCTGTTTCATATTGAAAACTACAGATTCCTCATGGGCCGAGAAAACGATTAGCAGTTGGTTGTTGGTTTCTTGAAATGAGCAGGGTAAGTTTTGCTTGTCAGCAAAGTCTATAAGGACTCCGGAGTTTGGAGTGAACCAGGCATCGGAACTTGCAGTCGAACTGTGTACCATCATTTGTGGGCTGTTTCGCTGGCGACTCCTTGGCAGTAGAGAGATCCTGCAGGGAATGTTCATCATAGTGAATCATGTCGAGCTCAAGGCCAAACCTGTAAAGCTACGATAGGTTTGAAACTAGTTTGTTGGCTTTCGTGGTGAGTTTCTCTTGGTTAGAAACCAACGAAAGGTATTACTTGGATCTATCATTGCTCCATGTCCTGGCTGTTTGCCTTCATTGGGTTTGATAACCTTGGTGGTTGGAGCTTTGGAACCCAGGACCTGGTTGCACTGCATCATTTTTGTAAAATCGTCCATGTCATCAGAGTACTATGCGGTATCACAAATGCCTTGAAAAGCCTGCGATAAATCGTCTGTGATGTTAATATACAATTCCGGGGTAATATCCTGGTCTAGTAAGGCTGGAGTATTCCTTTCTTAACAGGGGCCATCATCAGGATCATCTCCAACATCAATTGGACTCTTCAATTTATTGCCTAGATATGATTCCCGCCTTAGTACACACAATGAAACGCGTTGCAATGGAACTTAAAGAATCTTCTCAATGCCAATCGATTCGGAACTTTCTCCAATGCTCGTAGCTGAATGACTCCGAGTGTTAACCACTGTTGGTACTGAGCATTTGCGGCTGACTCGATGGATCAGGAATCGCCTGTGGCTGAGTGTTCAGGGGTCTGTGTTGGGCATTTTCCTGTTCCCAGCTGATCCTTGTCCGAGCTCTACAAAAGTTCCCTCTGCTATCTATCGGGGCGCAGAGTTGGTCGAATACGCCACCTCAACATCTGACAATTATATGTCATATCCTGGATAGTCCTGAGAGTTGGAACCAACACACCAATGATGTATGCTTTTGTTTTCTTCCGCCACAAACCTTTACGTCGTATTGGCTCTAACGGCATAATCTAGATCACACTCCAAACTCCATCATTGGGAACAGATGACGACGCTTGGCCCCATGTGCACCATTCGGCTGTTGGTCCTCGGTCAGTTATTGCGAACCTTTACTGCCTCTCACTACTTAGTGTCAATCACACATAAGAGAGACTGTTTTGTAGAAGATCAAAGTTTGCATCTTAGCAACAATTGCATCAACATACCATCAAGTACACATCCAGCTGCCTTTCGTCTTGTGGCACAACCTTCCATCGGCATATAACACCATACCCTAGAACAATAGAGTCATACCTACCTACCTTCACACTTATCCATACCCCAACGCTGTCACAGGGAAACAACAGCGATGGAAGAGAGTCTCAAGCGCGATCCTGAGGCTGCCGGGCGAGAATTCCTGAAATTAAGCCCAGAGGAGCAGGCTGCCGCTGCCCATACTGGTGGTCCTCCTGTTGGCATTGATATTACTGGAACGAAATGGGAACCTAAGGAGTGTGAAGAAATCGGAGGTCCAGATGCGCAGTCATTCATTGAGCTCCCAGACGGTACGCATCATGGTCTGGGCGCAGGAATCCTGCGGGTTTCTGAAGAAGAGCTCCAGCGACAGCTGAAGGCCAAGGGCAAGCCAGCTCTGTCCGACAAGAGAATTGCGGAGCTACGTGAAAATGGGTTCTTGGAGTGAGAATCTGTAGGAGTATTGTATCCATATTGAGATCTTTCAAGGTATTATATGGAAGTAGTGAGACAACTTGATTCAACATCGAGAAAGGGAGGTTCAAGTTAAATTCTATCAGCATCTCTTAGATATATACAGTCTACATATACAATCAGATTCATAATATTAATCTATCCACAACTCAAGGTACAAAGTACTTCATCTTATCTCCAAGTGCCTTCTCAAGTAACTATCTGAGCCACCTTCCCAAAATTACATGCAGCGCAACAAATAACGACTGAACATACAATATCAAGCTGAACTTCATCGCGATGGGGAACTGGATCGCCGAACAACAGAATTTTGCCCACGTCTCTCCTAACCATCCTCAGATGATTTCGAGAAAGATGCAAGTTGGCTCGAGGCACATTTGCAGGGGAGAAAGTGATCGGTCGGAACAAAAGGTCATCTTGTCAGCTTACCTTCCTTTATGGGAGCTTTTTGGTATGTATGTTGGTTAGCCGTTGTTCAAAAGGGGAAAGAGCTTCATAAATACGCAATGTTACCAACACACATAAGCCAGGGAAGCTCTCGATTGGCTCTGCCCATTATTGTCCTTGTTTTCAACCCTCAAGTCTGTCTAGTGGTAGCAAGATACTTTCTGATCTGTTTTGTATGCTAGTCCTAACCAACACAGCCTGATGCCTATTCTCACTGATTCTCAACCAGACAACTTCATTTCAGGACAACCTCAGGTTGAGGGTCTCTCTCACTATCCCACGGAAATCCATTCTTCCACATAAGCTCCTCACGCGACTTTTCTGTCGAAAAAACAACCACACAAGAATACTCGCTGACGTTCAAACTGATAACCCGATAAAGCCCACGGGCAATATGTTTTGTGACTTGTTTGATTGCATAGTCGATTGATTCGTTGGTCCCGGTACGAAGAAGGCGAAAGTCTGAGGCGGCGTTGATGTTGATGAAGATAACATCAACTTTACTGACATCGCGAAACCCAGACTCTGGGTGGTTTGGATCTTCCCATAGGGATGGGTTGGTGGAGAGGTCAACAGAATATTGAACAGGGAGCTTGTCTGACATGTTTAGGGAAAGAACTGCTTTTCAACGTAGATGTAGAATTTTGAGTAGGTTGAAATGAATACAAGTCGATAGCATTACACCTCAGAATGGATGGCATTGTCAGTATATATACCTTTTCTTGGGTGCCAGTTTGCGTTTGCACTGCAAGCACAACCGATTTGATACAACCCATGATCATGAGGTCATGCTAATCCTGATGAGGCAGTAGAATGTAGCCTGTACCAAAACCGGGCGGATGCACAGTCAGTTTCCAAAAAAAAAAAAAAAAAGACTTGTTCACAACTCTGCCAATAGAATCTTGGCAAGGAGCTACAGCTATTGAAAACTCACCTTAGAAACCCTTATCTATTTAGAAGACTTTAATCTTATCAATAATAAATACTGCTATCTTATTATAATTAGTTATCTTAAAATGTATTTTTAGTATAAGTCATCTTAAGTATAAATATTTTTTTCATAATATTTACTTTTAAGTTCATAGTTAAATATAACTATATAATATTACTATTATTTTTAAAGATAATAATTTACAAATAGTAGTTATAACTATGCTATCTATTTTGCAGATAGAATACTAGAGCTAGGCCAGAAAACAGTGCTAGATCCATCTTTCGCTTCCCAAATCACGCGCATCATGGCTCTATCCCAGCTACTAGCAGCATCTGAGAGCAGGAGGCGGATAGCCTCGTTGTCTCGATGTGCGTACCAACAAGGCGACGATTCTCGCCCCGTTAATTCCACCTTTGCATTGCTCTGGAGTAGGAGTCTAACTGTTGTGTCACTTCCGCTCTCGCAGGCATACGAGAGAGCATTTCGGCCGTTTGTATCTGTGGATTCTATCTCCACATTGCGCTGAAGCAGAAGTCTCGTAATCTCTTCATTTCCAGCCTGACAAGCATAAGACAAAGCACTCCGGCCTCGGATATCTCTCGAATCCGTCTTGGCATTCTTTTCAAGTAGGAGTCTTACAGTGTTGTCGTCTCCTTTGTCGCAAGCGTAAGACAGAGCGTTTCGGCCCATAGTATCCGTCGATTCCAAATCCATATCCACGTTGCTATGAAGTAGGAGACTAGCGATTTCTCCATTTCCTGCCTCACAAGCATACGACAAGGCACTTCGTCCCACACGATCTGTACATTCCAGAAATGCACGACTGGTAAGCATGGCGGTTATCATTTCCCTTTGTCCCTTCCCGATTGCAGTTATCAGTGCAGGCTGTCCATATTTGTTCCGCACTTCAGGCTTTGCACCCTTTCCGATAAGCAATTGCACGATACTTCCATCAACACTGCAGACTTCACTTAGATATCTCGAATCGTCATCGGCTTCGGGAGTATTTTGGATCTTCAGGAGGAGGTCTAACACTTCTTTCTGTGGTGTTGCGGTGAATAATGCTGGCATGGCTGGTTCCATACTACTCATCGATCTGCTCGCAACGTACTTTTGTAACACAAGTTGAGCACAAGTCCAGTACCCACTTACTATGGTGTTAAGTAGTGAAGTCCATATGTTGGGAAATGTCGTCAAAGTATCCGTACGCTCAAGAAGCAGTCTTGTGATCTCCTCATCACCGTTCTCCATAGCTTCTGAGAGGTTAGTTCGTGGCATGTTTTCATCCGGCGTATCCACCAGAGCGTTGCACATTAGCAATATTTGTACTGCGGTCCTATCGCCTTTATAAACCGATCTTGTCAGAGGTCTCGAATTGAACAGGGCGTCCCTCGATTCGATGCTGATGTTCCGTTCAAGCAAGGCCTCTAAAACAGCCTTTTCACCTGTCTTGGCAGCCTCCATAACTAGTGACGCATGTTCGACTCGGGAGTTTGGCTCAAGTCTAGCTTCTAAGTCGAGTAGTAGATGCATTATTCCCACAAGACCATTTCTAATGGCCCAATGCAGTGCGGTCATTCCCTCCTTATCTTTTTTGCCGTGGTCGATCAATCTAGCATGTAGAAGCTTGTTGACTGCCATCTCTTGTTTGTATTTGACTGCAAAAATGAGTGGTGTTCGACCTTGATTATCTTCAGTGTTTACCGATGCACCAAGACCGACGAAATATTGCAAAAGTGATAGTTGACCATGCTCTGCCCAGTAAGAGATCGAAGTTCTGCCACTCTCATCTTTACTGTCTACATCTCCTTTCATCTCCAAGATAGCATAGGAAACGTCAGTCCAGCCATTCCGTGCAGCTAAGGGAAGTGCTTGACGTAGTTGATGTCGATCAAAGTCTCTAGTGTCTGTAAAGCAAAGATGCCACAATGACATCTTCTTGTCACCATTCCGGATTGCTTCCACAAGAGGGTGTTGTTCTGTGGTACCCTTGATCTTGTGAACATTCTGCGGGAGCCAGTCTCTTGAAGCTCTATCTTTCATCGAGCTTGAGACATGTCCATAATTCTTCAAAATCTGCGTTAGATCTGAGCTTCGGGTGGAGAGAAAGTTGAAATTTGTAAGCATCCATTCGATTCCTTGGAGTCCAAATTCCAGTCTTTCCTTGTTGGAACTTTGCGCGCATGACCAACGGTAAAGCTCTCCTGTAGCTTGAAGTGTCTCCGTAAACCGGTTAATTGTATGATCCGACGTCAGAAGTTCATTGCAGTTCATTGAATCGCCCCCTAACAATTGATCTTCACGATTATAAAGCAATTCGGATGAAAGGGAAATTTGGGGTTTAGTTGTGTCGGCCTCGAGGGATTTTAAACATGCCCATTGCATGAGTGTCTCCGCCCTCCCCCATTCTGAGTTTCGACGGTAGGTATCGGCTGTTTTTCTCAAGTCAGAAAGGAGGGTATCCTGATCAGGGTGAAGCCTTGTAGCAAGCAGAGAAACAGCACATGATAGGGCCTCAAAGCGAGTCGCTAAGCCGCTCTCGACAAGTATATCGGAAAGAGTATTGATAGTTGAGTTTTGCAATAGAACATGTCCGCCACTCTCAACTATGGCTGTTTCGCCAGTAGCCAGTGTGTCAACCAATGGAGATAGAATAGCTAGAAAGAGATCCTGGGCGCAAATTTGAGGTAGCAAGTCTTCTGTCGGGGATAAGACAACGAGAAAGGCTGTATCATGATTTTCGTTGTTATTTGAGGGATCCGGAACCAGCCTGTTCTGTAATGATTCGTGAACTGTGTTCCATCCACATAACTGATGCCAATGTGAAGGGATCTTGGGGTTCCCTTCCAAATTCATGGGCCCATAGTAATGATTCTGCTTTGTCAAGACACGATCATGAACGAGTCTTCCTGCATCAGGACCGAACCATATGCTTACATCAGTCAATGGCTGATGATATGTGGATTTGTCTGCGAGATATGCCTTTTGAGCTTGTGTTCGGTCATGAACTATCCTTCCCCATTTGATGTCTTCAGAAAGGGAGATCGTGTTTCCAGTCTGATCTGTATCGTGAAGAACGTTGGCGGAGACGAGAGACCACATAGAAAGCCCCAGAATGGCTTCTAGGAAAGAAGAGTCAACAGACCATTTTGTCTGGGAACCGCTAGGCGGTGTCAAAGCGATGTCGACCATTTGCCTGTGAGGCTTGTTGTCGATTTGCCTAGCCGAGATTTCAATCTGAACAATAATCTTGTCCTTTGTCACCTTTTTTCGAATGAGCCTCTCAGCTACGCTACATATCGCAGCAGCTAGTCTCTGTGCTGGTTCACGTGCCTTTACTTGTGTATCTTTCCATTCTTGAACTTTCTTATTGTTCAAGTGAGTGGGATTGTGGCCTGTTAGATGGGACAGCCTCTGCCGGATGTGGAGCACCCTTCCAAAGTCGATCTGGTCGTCTTGAGAGTTTGCAGCCTGGCTAGTACAAGTCAAACCACTTTCCGGCGAGCTGATAGCATTGTGTTGGCCAGTAATACAAAAGGAAGCATTCCCGAGCGGTCTTCGTAAAGCAAGTTCAAAAGTAAGCCAGTCCAGCTCGTACCCTGCAACCATATCTGGCACTTTTGAGAGCTTGTTGGTGTCTCGCTCAAGACGTTGTACACGCACCAGGCCCCGAAGTGTACTCATAATGATGGTAATGCCAAGCTGTGCTAGGGATACCCAAGCTTTCATTCCACGAAGTCCGATAAACTGACATATATAGCCCAAAAGAACGGATGCCACTGCGATGAATGTATAAATTTCGAATCGCTCATCGAAGTCCTTTCTTGAGGATGTCCAAACTCTCAGGGGTTCATTTTTGGTATTTTCTAAATGCGCGAAAGCGTCAAAGGTTTGGTCGCCGATAACTTGACGCCCGGGTTGCAACCATAGAAGACGGCTTCGGGGTGTTCCAGATTTACGTGAGTAACGAATTTCCTGTGTAGTCTGGCCTATAAGAGCAGCGCACCAGAACATACCACCGCACATAACGATAGTGCCAGTAATAAACATGATTGGAGCATAATTCGTTGAGTCGGACGATCTAGAGTCGCTAAGATTCCACCCAAGAATCCAAACACCAACTCCAGCTAGGGCGATAACTCCACCTTGAAGTAGGCATCCAAGGATGGCAATCAAGACAAACACCCAATCAGGCCGGCTTCTGATGCCAACATTTAGCGAGAGATTAGGCTTCGGCGCAAACTGCGTATGGGTTGAAAACGAGCCATCTGATGCATGCCGTTGAACTCTTGTCCATTCGGATGTCTCCGGATCCTTCAAGTCTTCGAGATAGTGACAAAAGATCTGCAACTCATCCCTTTGGTCAGGGTTATTAATGTAGATTAGTTCCAAGATTTGTGGCCGGCCGAGGACACGGGTGATACCACCCTTATTGAATAGCTCACAAACATCTCGGCTGGTAGATGTACATAGCTCTGCTTCCACAACTCCATCGCCTTCTTGAGACCGACCAATAAAGGCGCGAAGAGTGGAATGACCACAAACGCGAATTGTTGATACGATGGCAGTAATTATTCCAATGGGCGCCATGGCAAAAATGAAATAGTCGAGAAAGGATGTGCTTTCGCTGAGATATTGACGAGTCATTGACTCGCCGAAAAGAACGAGAAGTGGGCCAACATCTGTCGCGAGGTTATTTGAGAAATCAGACAGATCATCAGCTGCTCCATGAGTTATCGCAAATGCGAAAAGCAATAAAGGCCAGTATTTCATGGCGACTTGAACAGAACAGGCGACAAGAATGCTCCTAAAACTTTTGATAAGGTAGAATCTGGTCAAGATAATGATGCCTAGTACCGGTAGTAGAAACCGTCACAACCTTCGATGGAGACGCCAGCAGTATGATGAGAGTGAGAGTCAAAATGCAAGGCAAAATATGTTGCAAAAGCAAATTTATTAAAACCCCCGCCCAGATTACGCACATCTTCTTTCAGCTGGACAGGATACAGAAGCTCAGCCACATCAAAGGACTATGAGAAGAGGAAAGAGAAAACAGGACTGCCAATAGAAGCAAAGAACTATGCCGATAGTAATCTTACATGCATCAATATCTACATGCATACGGATCTTTGTGATCCTATCGAATCCAGCCTCACTATGACTCTTGGAGAGTCTGAGAAGATAATTCGGAGCATGTCTTCAAAGTTGTTAACTATGTATAATTTCATGGGTCTCTAGCTGGGCTGATGCGTAATTACAATGGATATTCTCTATAGATTACCAGCCTAGTAGGTAGCAGAAAAGTTAGCCTCCTAAGTCTTAGGCCATAAAAATAAGTAGCCTAAGTTGCCCTAATAATTTTATCTCTTATGCCCCTAGCGGTCAATTTTTCTAGAACCCTGAGGTATATCACAGCATTGGCTTGAGCATCGTGCAACCGACGCTCGAGTATCTCTATCCTTTCACCACAAGCCCCAAACAGTGTAGCAAAGAAATCCTGCTCGAGTTCCAATTCTTGAAAGGCTTTCAAATGGCAAATTTCCTCGATGCGTGCCACCGCTGCTGATTATAGTTGTGTCATTGATGTACGGTGTAGGAAAGAGAAGTCCGTGTGAGTTGTTTTCATTGACCAGGCTTCGGGTCACGTGCAAGGCTGGAGCACTTGGACTTTGACTTTGAAATCTTCTAACCCCCTCAATGCTGCGTTACTATCCATCTTGCAACAAAGGACAAGCTTCTTCTCCTAAGACGCTCAAGAGCCTCTTTAGCTGATCTTTTTCTTTTAAAATGCAATGACTCCAGCAACAGGGAAGCAAGAACTCTCGTAAGACTCAAGACAAGTGCGTAACTATATTGCCCTTTATTGATAAAAAGTCCTAGTTGTAAACGTTGCCGATACCGAAAGGTAAGTTGTTAATACGAGATACTGATTAGACGATACAATTTTAACAACACTAGTTGAGATGCACAAGAACAAGCCCCTGTGGCAATTGCGCAACGGCTGGTGTGAGTTGCGAATATGAAAAGACTGACAAGAGACGAAACCCACCATCGTCTGAATACACAGATGGACTCCGAAATCGAGTAGCCTCATTAGAGGCCTTTATAAAAGACTTGAAGGACGCTTCTCCCACACGCCGGGATGAGATGCTTGGAACAGTAGCCTTCACTCCAACCCCAACCGCAGGACCATCACAAGTCACACAATCCGAAACTCCAACCATTGCACATTTAAAACCAGACGCGCAAGGATCATTAATCTACCACGGCGCTACCAGTATCTTCAACAGTGACCTTCTCTCCACGAGCGAGACGGATACAAACCCCGTACATGCTGAGTCCAATTTTGATCATGTTATAGAACACTTCGGTATCAAGTTGGAGGACGATACAGTCTTCAAAGCACTGCAGCAATTCTTTCGGTGGCAGTACCCACACTTTATGTTCGTTTACCGAGAGACGTTTCTAAGAGACCATTTTGGTGAGCGAAAAGGTTGCAAGTATTGGTCATCTGCGCTTCTCCTGTCCATATGTGCCTTGGGCCTTCTCATGTCAGAGGATGAAAGGGAAAGGGGCTTGGTTGAGCAGTTTTTCCGCGCGGCTGAGAGCATCGTCATGGTTTCGGGTCTAAACCGTCCTTCGATTCCTACAGTCCAGTGTTTTCTTTGTTTAGCTTTCTTTGAGATTGGTCAAGGCAATGTTTCCAAAGGATGGGCATACTCAGGTAAGTATATCTATCCACCGGATAGAAACAATGGGGTTTTGATGAAAGACAGGTATCGCGTTCCGTATGGCCCAGGATTTGGGCTTTCAAAGTGATCCCATGAATTGGCTACCGCATGACTCGACTATTGTATCAAGCGAAGATATCGAAATACGTCGCAGGATTTATTGGGGCTGCTACATATCAGATAAACTGATTAGCTTGATACTCGGGAGACCCGTCCAACTAGCATTTGACAGCTCAGAGGTCGAGTTATTGGAGTTTATGATGTAAGCCATCCCTCATTCTCATCTCTGGAAGGAACTGACGGAATCAGCGATGGACCTGGAATGGAGTATTGGCGCCCTGTTGGCTTCGACGATGGACTCAACGAGCTTCGAGGTCAATCGAACATCCCATATCTCAAAGAGCAAATTCGTCTATATAGAATTGTTGAAAGAATGATGACCACAGTGTTTTCTTCACGGACACCTCGAACGCAAACAGACATCAGCACACGTCAAACACTGCTCGATAATCTCAACCTTGAGCTTCTACAGTGGAAGGACACCTTACCACCTTTTGCGAGGTGGAACAAATGGTCTACGAGTACAAATATGACTCCCGCGGTAGCAACGCTTCAGTACGTCTCCATGACTCTAAACGGAGTAACTCAACTAACACTTATCGTGAAGTCTATTGTACAGTAGTATTCGTATTGCCTTGAACTACGAATCAGCTACCACAAGTAACGTCGAATCGGCCCGAAAAGCTTGTACAACAGCAAGCCAGGATGTTCTAGCCCTTGTTCGAATTTACAAGATACAATACGGGCTTCGTCATGCACCACTCATATTGACTTATGCGTGTATACAAACAGCAAGATCTATCGACAAGTTTGGAATTCCAGAAGAAAAGAACTATTTGTCTGGTTGCTTAGCGGAATGTTCTCATACTTGGAGCATTGTCGGACAGGTACAAGGTTCGGTGCCGGTAGAAAATCTTGGAGATTATTGTAATTTTGAATGAGCAACATGACAATATCAGACTGGACTATGTCCCTATGAAATGCATTGTGACAGCATATTTCTCAAGCTGTAATGCATTTATTTACAAGCGCGGTCGTGATGACAAATAACCGTTTTTATCAAGCAAGGCAACAACCTCGTCTGCTATACCCCATGATAGCTCAAAGCCTCTTCCAGCAACACCGTACGCATGAACAACTGTGCCCTGTCT
This sequence comes from Fusarium mesoamericanum, assembly GCA_017656745.1. Taxonomy (NCBI): domain Eukaryota; kingdom Fungi; phylum Ascomycota; class Sordariomycetes; order Hypocreales; family Nectriaceae; genus Fusarium; species Fusarium mesoamericanum. The sequence continues at coordinate 255,605 of JAGDUS010000022.1, read as the reverse complement.
CAACTTCTCTATCTCCAGACGGAGGCCTCCTTTACGTGCTGGTCGACGACCAACAATGTCTGCGATAACATGGAAACGATCTGACGCTCGGGTAGTGGTAGATGCAGAATCGTCAGAGCCAAATGGGAACCATTTGGCCGCGTTGGTTAGTAGAGTCTGCCGTGTCTCGGATGAAGGATATGGGTCCCAGTTATGGGGCTCTTTGGTACCTCCAATGATGGTACCACCTTCTAGAGGTCGCGGAATAGCGAATGACCAAGTACCATCTGAGTTCTGACATGTAATCGTCCTATCGATTAGATTTCGTACAAGACAGGTTTGGCCTAAAATAAAATAAGTTTAAGAAAGTTAAGACACCTGCGTATTTTGTACTTACCACGTATGGGAAATACTTTGTTATCGCCGAAGCCTGTACCAGAGCAGTTGATCAAAACAGATACAGAGTCTTGAATTGAAAAGACCTCTTCCAGTGACGTAAGCGTGTATTGTCTGGCACGAGCTCCCCTGCTCTGAAGTCTGCGTAATAGAAATGAAGCATAGACAGGACTGTTCAGTGAGTAAGTCCGATAAGAAAAACCGAGTGTCAGCGAGTCACCCATGGCATCAAGTTCGCCTCTGCTGAATAGTTGGAAGCTTGATTCGAGGTGACTGTACACAGACTTGGACACGTCTTCCGCAACGTCAACATACTCAGGCGCAGGGCTTTCAAAGAACTCTTGTCCAGGCATGAATTCAACACCGGCAGCGAGTTTGTCTTTTTCCGACCAGCTATCCAGAATGTCATATGTTTTCTTTGCCCATTTGGCTTCTTGGAGTAGTTGGGGGCTACAGCCTGGGCATGGTCGATAGTGAGCTCCGGCCCATGGTGTGGCATAGTTGATAGATGTCTCGCTGGGAAAGTCTCGTGCGATGATTAGGATGGACGGTGGGTTATTCTGGGAGAGAATGCGTTCCTGGACTCGGAGGGCTGTTGATAGTCCGATAACTCCAGCGCTGTTGGTTGGAAGCTTAGTAGGTCTAACTGACATAGAAGACACCTTACATACCCGATAATGACAATAGTTTCACCTTGATGAGGCATTGTTGGCGAGATTGACGGGGCTGTATAAGTATGAACGTAATAGGGCGACTACACAAAGCCCTGATAGCAAGTTTGTAAGTGTCTTTATATAAAGATGATATTGCTAATGTCGGACTATCCTTTGGGTTTCCATCAATCACAAAGGATACTCAAATGAAGCCAGGCTTGTTATCTAGTCTAGTCAAGATACAAGGATCTAAAATGGCGGAGGGAGGTGTCCGTCGAAGTATGATTGGACATTGTTTTGCATTAGTCTCACGGAGATGCACCTCCATTCTGGATCGAGGGTGGAGACGCGCAGGGATATGTCCAAGACAACATCCTAGTGGCCCTGTTTATCGATTGAAGTATCATCAATACTTACTCAGTGAAGAACCATGACTGAAACTCTTGCCGAGAATCGGAGCCTTGTTCTTGGCCTGGATAACTATAAGTACCCATTGCCTCTAGGTTGGACTGACCCAATCTCAAGATCACTACAATTCAAGATCAATTGACATTCTTTCGTCGATAATATTCATTATGGCTCTTCGAACCGGTGTCCTTACCACAGACGCGCCTGCGCCCAGCCCTCATCTTTCCCAAGCAATCATCCATAATGGAACAGTCTACTGCTCAGGCTCGTTCGGTATGGACCCGCAGACTCGAGAGTTAGCCGATGGGCCTTATCACCAAACTGTTTGTCCTTTCCCTCTCATCAATAACCAAGACGAGTCTGTGTTTTAATTTTTCTAATAGGCTGGAGCTCTAAGAAACCTCGATTATATTCTTAAAGCAGCGGGAACAACCCTTCATAATGCTTTAAAGGTCACCATCTTCATATTGAACATGGACCATTATGCAGAGGTCAACAAAGCCTACCTCGAGTTCTTTACATCAGATCCTAAACCAGTAAGTTCAGGATTGTATCAGTGCGAGATTGGTACTAATAACGTCTCATAGAGCCGAACATGCGTGGCTGTTGCTCAGCTCCCGCTGAAGGGTGCCCATGTAGAAATGGAAGCTATTGCAGCTATTCCAGAGAAGTCTAGCAAGCTATAGTTAAACTTTTACTATATAAAGGGCAAGTCGGCTAATTAATACATTTTCTTATCAAGGCCTAAAAATAATAAAGACTTATAATCTCAAAGTAAAATCACACCAGAGTTCCATCCTAAGACCTGTAATGCCGCTCATGTCCAGATCCTTTGCTTGCAGGCCTCCAGGAGCAATCGATATTTCCCACTCAGTCAAGGGACTATGCTGAGTGTAGTCCAGACGTTGCCCATATTCTGCATCACATGTGATTGATCCATCATCAATGTTATACTCGAATAGCAGAGTGCGAGCATCGCCAACATAAGCATTGTACTCAGCAGGTGCATCCTTCTTGCTTCCTGGTAGATTGATGTCGTAAAATCTCCCAGAAGTACGTAGTAGCAGACGAATATCGTTCTTCTTGACTGGTCCATTCTCAGTCACGGCCGTGGTGGCTCCTTCGAGATAGCATCTGTGGGAAGAGAGTTAGTTTATGTGTGATGAGATCGTTCGTGATCAAAACTTACCGTGCCTTGGAAACTCGAATACGAGAGAAGCCAGCAAACATTGGATTCTCAGGGCTCAGCGTAACATTGACAGCATCACCTTTGAGAAGCCGACTTTGCAAACCCGTAGCGTCAGCTGCATCACCACAGGTCAGGATGCTGAATTTACGCTGCTGTACCATAACTCGTGACCCAAAAGTCGCAATATTCGCCTGAAACTTCGCAGCATCTTCCAGGTAGTCAGGAACCGGTTTGACAGGGGAGATGTGTACTGGAGGTCTATCAGTCAAAGCATGAAACATGTAAGCCTCGGAGTAAATCTGGAAATCAAGAAAGACCAAAGATCGAATTGTGAGAAGACGATCAAACATGGCTCGCTTGAGGAGATCCAGCACAGCTCCTTGTTGCTCTGTAGCAGTTGCAGATAGAGCTAGTCGCTTTTGGTCTTTGTGCTGGAGCTTCACCTTGAGTAACACCAATGCTAGCTCGTTGCCTCGCTGACATAGGTTTTCCTGTGTTTGCAGGTACGTCTTTCCGTTGATGACGAGCGTTTTAAGAGCAAAGAAGTACTTTCCCTTGGCCTCGAAGTCTATTTCACTTAAAGTCTTTTCGATTTCATCGATCTTTTCTCGGAAAATGTCCCAGAGCGCTGTAGCGTTGAAAATATCAAGGCTCATGTCGGGACGTTGCAGAGCGGTTTTCTCCTTTAGTGTCTGGCTTGCGTTGAGGGCTGCCACCACATTCTGAATGGTCTCAGCGAGTGTTTGCAGCTTCTCCAAGATGGGTTGGAGTTTCTCGTAGATTCCTTTGATTGTTGTTACCACGCCTTTAATGACGTTGATGATGTGGGCAATGTTCTTTCCGGCGTTGACAGCACTACCTGCAGCAGCAGGGATCATGGGAGCTGCGAGACCACCAGAAGCTACGGTTGCTGCTATAGCCCCGATTGTCCCTATACAAGCTGAAAAGACAGATTTGGCGGCTTCGATCTTCTTTTCCTTGACCCAATCGTCGAGTCCCTTGCTAAAGGCGTTTTGTAGAGGGATGAGATCTGTGTTGTTCTTGTTATAGCGTTGGAAGGCGGATTCTCTGGCTGACTGCGCAGAACGGTAGGCCTTCTGGGATACGTCTTCGAGGAACGCATACTCAGACATGGCATCCTCGCTTTTGGCTATGAGATTCATGGTTTGACCAAGCATCGCGGCAGAAGCCCGCTCTTGGCCGACAAAGTTCTGGAATGCTTGCTCAAAGGCCATACTTGCCGCCAGTCTCGATTCGAGGACTTGTTTGCTTGCGTAGATATTCACCGAGGGAACATTGAAGACTTTTCTCTCCTGAGAGAGAACCAAGCTGTTGCGCAGAGAACAAGCCTGGATGTTGAGTGCAACACTGCTCTCGGACGCACTCAAATTGCATACCCAGTTCAAGATGTCGAGAGAAAGCTTTGGTTTGGTTCGTATGACTGTGGCGGCAACGAGGAATTGATAGGCAACAAGTCTGGGAAGATTGTCGTTGTCTCTGACAAAACTTCTCTTTTCAAGAGTTCCATCACTTTTGATGCGGCTCAGGTAGTCGGCGGTGGTCATGTCCAGATCCCTGGAATCTTGCTGCTCGATATGGAAGTCTGACTCATCCCAGTTGATTTGGATTCCCCATTTGTCTTCGTCAATCGACAATTTCACCGGCTGAGGTTCGCGGTCAGGAAACAGAAAGTGAGCAGTAAATCCTTCTTGTAATGCATATGTGTAGATGGCCAACTGGCAATCGATTGAAAAGTGCATTCGGAGGGCGTTACTCGGGTTCTGGCATTGCACCTTGCGTGCGAAGACTCGCAGTTCAAAGTGTTTGGCTGGATCTTCATATCCAACAACTAGTCCCTCTGGGAGATCGATAGTATCGCAGTACAGAACCAATCTACAAAGATAGTCATGGTTGTTGACTTTGATGTATTCTCGCACTTCCTCTATCACACTTTGTAACTGGAGGCAAGCTCGACGAACATAGACCTGGGGTGGATTGTCAGAATTGATTCAGGATATTTTGAGGTCGGAGTATCTCACAGTTTGAGTAGGTTCGTCGTGATAAAAGGATTCAGAGTAACTCTTTGCTAATTCTTTCTCATTCAGAGTGAAAGAGTTGTGCATAAGCTCAGCAGCGAGTTGAAATTCCATTTTGGGATTTTATAATGTCAGAAGACAGAAGAAATGGTTGTTAGCAGACTTGCAATACTAAAACTGATAAGAAGTCTGATCTAGCTCGTGGTTGTGCTCTTATGTTATTTCAAGGGTTACCTCTTGACTCTACAATATTCCATACAACATGGGTATGGGGGTTGAGCTTCACTTCGTTTCCTACTTCAGTTTAGCCAAGGGAATTTATTGACCTGACGTTTCTCAGCAGCGCCACCGGAGTGGATTTCCGCGCTAAAACAATCTATTGACTTATACGTTAGGGGTAGTGGTCAAAAAAGACAGGGATTTGAAGCAATTCAAACGAAATTGTTGGACCACTTCTAGGTTATATACGCACTAAGAGTGGTTCAATCTTTATGTCAACCCCTAGATCTATATCGGTCTTTATGCAACCCACTTACACGTGTATAGTGGTATTCTGATCATACGTCGGCTGCAGCTTAATTATTGGCATCTTGCATTAGACTAGTGACTTATAGTCACAACGTCCCGATACAACTTCCTAATTTAAATTTGACTGCCTAATACATTTATCAAATGATCCAGCTTGTTGCCAAACTTGGAATATTCTGATCCGTGAGCAGGGAGTCTCGACTAGAGGCCTCGTATCATGGAGACTCGGCAATGCCGGCATCACCATGATCATTGGAAGTGTAGCTTTCAGTTCAGTATCTTTCAGCTAGCCACTGCTCGGACAACTTACTCTCGTCTATAGTCTATTTGCTCTTGGAGGCGATGCGCTTGATCATATTCGCGTATATAGAGCACATCTGGAACCACCAGAATGAGAGCCAGACTCAATCATCTCAGCGTCCGACCGAAAAACTTTACTTCTTATCCAATAGTACCCACATCGTCTCCATATCACATCCTCACTGCGTATCCATCATGACTGAAGTCATCACCCTCAATCCTCACGACATCTTCAACGACTTCTCCCAAGGGACAAATGTCTTTCTCCGCAAGTCCGCCAAGAAGCTGACAGGCTACAAGCAAGTTATTGGTGATGAACCAGTTGATGCCTTTGTTCTAAATGATGAGCAATTTGCAAGTCTTCAGCTCTACGTCAAGTCGGCCTTGCAGATCCCAGCAACGACGGAGCTGTTCCAGGCTGTGTACCCGTACACCAATCTTGGAAGATGGATCAACCAAAAGTCAGATTATGATGCAAGTCGCCTACTATTATCTTTGTTGTTTACTAATTCATTGCTAACATGATTCACAGCAAATGCACCTCGCTCTGGTCCCTATTCATCAACATTGCGAGGTTTTTCTTACTCAAGGCATCAATCCCATGATCGGTCTCGGTACGTCAATGCAGCGCAGGATATGTTTAATTCCACTAACCTCTTGTAGCACACGCCGTCGTTGAGTATTCCAAGGATGCAACATCATATCTCGAGGCTCTCAAGTTGGAGCTGAATGTCATATGCGACAAGACAATTCCTCCGTCAAGCGAGGAATCGATCCAGGCGAAAGAAAACGCCACAGAGATCTTGAAAGCGCTGAAAGAAAGCGGCACGTCCGTGAGTAAGCAAATCAAGAAGATCATTGAAGTTACAGAGAAGGTAAGTAACAGTGCCCAGCTAGTCGAGTCTTTGACACATTACTAACAGACGAGTCTAAAGTTCAAGAGCGAGACCGACAGTGACGCTTCTGCGCTTTCCACCCTGCAGAAAATGCTAGACCTGAAGCTGTCCCAAAAGGACCTCGACAACGCCATGACGAAGCACATGGCCGAATCTCGCGAATCAATTCGGAATCTGATCAGAACGCAGCAGAAGGCAGCATCGAACCAAGAATATGTTGATAGTAGGAAGTGGTTTTGTTAGTTGAACCCCATACTCTCAAAAATATCCGTCTTTCTAATTACATGAGTAACAGTCAGTATCCCTGGTATCGGCAATTTGCTGTTCAATCAAGGAACATACGATCTGGAAGAGTCTTTGAGAAAGTACCGAGAGGCTAATAGGGCCTTTCAAGAGACCATCGCTGCTGGTGACGACCAGAGGATGAAGTTGCTCGAGTCTATTGGTATGAATACCAAACTGCAAGTTGAACGTCGCTGACTTGACTGATGTAGATAACGCTCGTGCACTGATCAACAACGTGGGCAGTGTCAAGAGCCATATTGAGGAGGCACGCAAGTCACTGGTCAATATCCTGGGTAAGTCCTATCCAAGGTTCGAGCCCAGATCACATCTGATAATTCGACATTAGACGGAATGCAATCCATGGATAAATCATGTGATAGCCTCATCTCCAAGTTGAGCAGCGTCAGCGGCCAGATAAAACCCGAAGCTCCTGGCAGTGAACTTATGACGACACTCTTTGTTGACAAGGCTGTGCAAGCGTGGAATGGGGTATGTTTGCCTCGTCTTGTTTGTGTCAAGTGGTATACTGACATCAATAGGTTTTGTCATCTGCCCGCGCCTTTGCCAAGTACGGATTGATCGAAGACGCTCAGACGGTCGAAGTCCCCAAGCCCAAGATCCAGCCTGTTATTCTCGCAGCTCACTATGCCGGAATTACTGTAACAGACCTGGCCAAGATGCAGCTCAACTACGGCGACAAAATCGTCATCGCTACAAACGACCTCGAGTTTCCTACTCGTATGGAAGGAAAGCCAAAAGCCCTCAGCATTCTCTACCGATTCGGCGACGATCCCAATTCCACGCGAGTCTTTGTCTGCCAGGCATGGACGGGGCAAGTTCATACACTTACTCCTGATCAGGACATTCCTGGTGTTTTCAAGCCTGTTAACTTTAGGCAAGGTCGTATTGAGATTCACTCGATAGTCTACGGTCTCCGTCAGCTTACTGACCAGTTTGCTTATATGATGGTTGTCCCATTTGCTGAAAAGTTTGGTGTTGTGCCCGTCAATAACGCAACTCTTCGGGTTACCGCTGACAATGATCCTTGGTATGGGCAAGTCAAGACAGCAGCAGTATTTTACTCCATAGGGGGGATCATTGGGTGCGCATCTGGAACCGAGTATGATTTTATCACCTTTGTTGGCAACTAGCAACAATATGTGGCTTTTCAAGCAGTCCCATGGTTATGTAGTTGTTATTCTTTCGATCAGGCTATCGCGGGGGCTCTAATGCTACATAGTTCAGGTTGTTGGCTATAGCATATTATTATTGCCCAGTATCTCTTCACCACCTTTCTCTCCAAAATCTTAGAGTATAAACATAAGTAAACTAAAAATCCTAGTCTAAGTAGCATAAGCTTCCCTAATGAATTTGTCTCTTACGCTCCCAGTGGTCAATTTTTCTAATACCCCAAGGCGCGGTTATTAAAAATGTCATACTCCGTACTTGGAAGCAACATCATCATAAGCCCTCTTCAACAACCCAACCAGAATATCCATCTCCTCCTCCGTAATCGTCAAAGGCGGCGACACAATAACATGATCACCCACAAGCCCATCGGCAGTTCCCATCCCAGGATAAACCGCTAATCCCAACTCAAACGCCCTCTCCTGGACCTTGACTCCAAACCGAATCTTGCTATCAAACGGCGCCTTTGTCTTTTTATCTTGCACAAACTCGATACCCCAGAATAGTCCACGTCCACGGATATTTCCTACAAACTCGGCATTTTGGAATGTTTCGATAAGAGACTTGTGTAATCTCTCGCCGAGAGTAGCGCAGCGGGATACAAGATTATCTCGACGTATAATCTTTTGAATCGCAAGAGCAGCTGCGCAACTTACAGGGTGGGCTTGATATGTATGGCCGTGGTTGAAACTAGCAGTTCCCTTCTTCAAAGTCTCGATGATACCTCTATGCACGAGCGTTGCGGCAATAGGCATGTAACCTCCCCCTAATCCCTTGCCAATGGTGACCATGTCAGGTTGAACATCACCGTCCTGCTCAAAAGCAAAGAATGTTCCGCATCGTCCAACTCCGCACATGATTTCATCGAGGATCAGAAGAATGCCGTATTTCTTGCATACTTTCGAAACGCCACTGAAGTAGCCAGCTGGAGGTGTGATGCACCCTGCTGTTGCACCTCCGACTGTTTCAGCGATGAAAGCCATGATTTTCTTAGGTCCGACAGATAGAAACTCTGCTTCGAGCTCATCGACTAGTCTTTTGGAGTACTTCTCCTCTGTTTCTCCATCCTTCTTGGTGCGGTATTCGTATGCAGCACTAACGTGGCTGACATTATCCAGCAGAATGGCACCTTCATACGGCGCTCTTCTCGCCAGGTAACTTCCCACGCTCATAGCACCGACAGTATTCCCATGATAAGCTTGTCTTCTTGAAACAAACCTTGTCCTTTCAGGCTGTCCATTCTCAACATGATACTGTCTTGCAAGTTTCATAGCTGAATCCATGGCTTCACTTCCTGAACAAACAAGGTAAGCTCTCGTCAGACCAAAAGGTTCATTTTCTAGAAGATTGTCCGCCAGTTCCTCTGCGCTGGATGTCGTGTAAGTCAAGGTGTGTACGTATGACACCTGAGAGGCTTGGGCGACTACGGCATCTCGAACTTCGGTGTTTCCATGGCCTATGATGGCGACTGCAGCGCCGGCACAGCCATCTAGAATTTTACGGCCGGAGGAGAGGTTGAGATAGACGCCAGATGCAGATGAGACGGTCTCGGGGCGAGTGAGGAGGGAACGGTGCATGAGATGAGGCTCTGGAGCCAAGTGAAGATCGCCCATGGTGACAAGCTTAAAACGTGGTGTTTTGACAGAATTTGAGTAGAAACTTGTGATATGAACCAAAGAGAGGCAGTTGGGTTGGAAGTGAAAGTTGGGGTCTTATCTTGACATTGGAAGCGGAGCCACTTATAGTGACTCGGGTTAGGACCATGGCTTCGGGTTTGACATTTCGGGTTTCATACAACCAATGATCCATCGCAGCCAAAGATTGCCGCCTTGACAAACCAGTCATTGCTTGACTTATCAGCGAGGTCGGTAACAACCTTTGCCTAGATATGGATATCCCATGGCTCAATACGGATGTGGGCAGTAGCCTCTACCCGCTTATAGAACAAGGTTAATACCTCATCTATTAGCCCTGCCCTTCAAGCGGATAGAGGCAGCTGCCCAGATATCCATATCGAGGCAAGGGCTTTCACAGACTGTATTTCCTGTGCTGTTCTAAAGGAAGAAGCCGTAAGGTTCTGAGCAACCCTTTTATATTGTGCAAGAATAAGGTGGTTTTTATGCCCTATTTTAGCAGAACACGGACCAAACAATACTGCATTATAGTGATTATCTGACTATTGCGATAGAATCCTCTATACACATTATATCGTTAAAGCCCTGTTTTCTTATTGTATGTTAACTGAAAGCCAATATTCTCATAAAGTTTACACCAACCACCAGATACATCACTAACTTTCCGATATCTAACTCGGATGCCCTTCTCCCGCGTCGTCAAAACTCGTCGAAAGAAGATGCGGGTCATCACAAAACGACAAAAGCCTCCACCAGTCCTCATCTGCCAACTCACCCCCACTCAGCATCTCATCACTCAACCCTACCTCCTGTACTTCCGTCCCTTGCTCAAGATCTCCAGCTACTAGCTGATGTAACTTCGAAGCTTCATCACCTGCAGCGTTGGCAGAGGTTGAGGTAAGAGGATCAAATGTCTGCCGCGGCATTCCCTGCATTGGTGCAAGATGTATCGAATCCTCCAACTCGGGATAATCATACCTCGACCTTTTAACTCGTCTTGCCTCGCCCCTTGTCATTATATTCTTCGCCGTGTCGAGAACTTCGATCCACTCTTTCGCAAGGCCCCAGACTTGTCCTATTCTAACAAGAATGTTCATAGTCCTCTCAGCCTGGGCATCCGCCTCGCGTACTTGATCCTCTGTGAAACCCATGAAAACTGGAAACGCGGCGCCGTATAAATTCCATAGCGTAGACGAAAAAGCGCACACTCCAGAGAAGGGTGTGCGGATGGGACATCCTACGTGTTCAAGGTCTGATAGCAGGGAAGATATTTGTGTTGCTGCGTCATAGAGCTCGGCAACATTTTGGACCCAGAATAAGTCTGGTCCGCGGGCTTTGAGGAGCGGTGGCTCAATTGGACCACGGGGTTTGACTTCGTCTACGGGACTAAAAGGAACGTATTCTCGACAGAGAAATATGATGCTATTTGCGATTAGCAAAGTCTGAGATGTAGAATGGTATACTTACCTGACGTAGTAAACCAAATTGATGTATCCAAACCTCTCTGCTTGCCCTCTCTGAGCATGCACCGATACCTTTGTCCCAGGATACTTCATAAGAGCACTCTGAGAATCCCTCCACTCAAACAGATCTTTTCTCATATTATGCCAGTATGAGGTTTCGTTAAAAGGACACTGCTCTGGCTCAGCCATACCAGGCTGTCTTCTTCCACCCTCGGCAATCCACGTATGAACTCTCGACCAGATCCTCAAACCTTGAATGAGGAGAACGAGATAATCATCCGGTCCATATATCCTTAGACTTGTGTCTAGATCAGCAGTCTGAGAGGGTTGTCCAAAAAGGAACTGCGTATCATTGACGGGAAGAGAAAAATGCATCTCTTCATCAGGAAACATGGCCTGTCGTCGCTTTCCACAACTCAAAAGCCTATCCATCTTGAAACACGTCCACAGCGTCCTCTTCTCAAGTTCCGAAAGAGTCTCTCTCTTGCCACAGCTTACAAAACCGGTACTTAGTAAGCCCTGGGCCATTCTTGTAGCCATACCGCAGTGCATCCATGCGTTGAAACCGTCGCCGTCGCCCCAGTTGCAGAGCGAGAGGATGAGAAAAGTTTGTATGAGAGATAGGTTCGGACCGCTCGTGACTCTCTTCTGTGCCTCGCCGGCGATGAACAGTATGTTTCTATTATTTGTCTCTGAATTATGAGTAGGGGAGTATCGATGCGAGACGGTAAGAATAACAAGGAGTCGCAGTTTCTGCACAGTAGTGAGTTCATCCTGGCGATACTCCAGATCGTCAGGATGAAGAAACCCAAACTCTGGAAATTGTGATCGAAATAGATTAATAGCAGTGATGATTTGTGTCCGTGGAGTTTGTTGAAAGACTGCATTGACGTCTTGCCAGACATTCTCTGATGGATCTGTGGTTGGTGTCTGATGTACACTGAGTCGCTGTCTCTTTGCAGGTCGGGGTTTAGACGTCGACAAACCCTGTCCAATAATGGGACCACTTAGATTACATGTCTCTGTATTACCGCTTTTGAGGCAGCCTGCGCATGGTGGTTGGTCGTTGTGTCTACATTTCACTTTTGATCTCCTTGAGGGTGGTCAGACCAAGTTTGTAAGCAACGCTCAGAATGAGTAATTTACCTGCATCTACATATCTGTTAGAACAGTTCGTATAAGTCAATGACGGGTAGAACAAACCTTTCGCACGCAATTGTTGATCTCATCGTTTCCTGTCGTCGATATGTTCTGAGGGATTTCGGGTTTGAATGGTTCAAAGCCGATTCGGGTCTCGTTTGACGTGACTAGCGTCGCTTCAACGCCTGCACCCGCGAATATAAAACCTAACAAGATACGACCTTACATAATCAGGGCTTATGGTCTAGGGGTATGATTTTCCCTTCGCATCTTCGATATGACACTGTCAGAAGAACGAGCTTGGGAAAGGTCCGGGGTTCAATTCCCCGTGAGTCCATGATTTTTGTTGGTGTGGTGTTGTATCTTTTTGTGTTGATGTAGCTGTAGATGTCTTGGATACGGCATGACACGACATGTGATGAATTAGCACAGACATGAATGGATTGGTGATCATAAACGCTGTAACTAAAAAAAGAGACAATTGTTACAAAAGAATGGCTCAATCGGATGCAATGGCATAAAGTAAGTTTATTAGCGCTGTCATGTAAACGCCAAGCCACTGTTACTCGTAAGGCCAGCCACTGGAATGACGATCAGTCGACAGAGACGAAACAACCTGATGAAACTGTTGCAGGGCAGCATACCTTGTTTAAAGTTGTATCAACCACCAAACTGATGAAGGTAATTGCCGAGTTTGGCGCCAAAACAAAAAGGAAGCAAAAGAAATGGACTCACGGGGAATTGAACCCCGGACCTTTCCCAAGCATTAAGAACATGCGAAGGGAAAATCATACCCCTAGACCATAAGCCCGATTTTTTTATTGGTTAGGAAGACTTGCCAGGGACAGACCTATGTACTGACAGCTCCTCACTGTACCCTCTACCCGCACAAGGAATCTCCATCCAGATCTACAGATGCAGATTTACTGATAGTACCATATGCTCCTGCATGTCTAATCATAGGCTACGTCAGCCAAGATAGCTAGGTCGATTGGAGATAATGTGTAGTCGTGTTGTAGGTATGTCTACTAACACAATCATTGAGATGGGACATTGACGTGTAGCACTACAACATCCAAGCAAGCAGCTTCACTAGATTGCTAGCATAAATACAGCCCACAGGTACAAATAAAATAGCATTATTGATACAAATAAACGCAGACATATTATGCGCTGTCCAACTAAAAAGCACAGAGAAAAGCAAATACAATAACAACACTCATCTATAAAACACTCATCTACAACATACGGTGTAGGGTGAGAGACCCAGGACCTTGCTCAACCTCTGCACTGACAACGAAAGTTAAGCTTAAATGCAAGATAAAAGCCCAGATTGTTAGCATCAATGGGACGCAGACTAAAGACAAGGGTCGAGGCTTAAAAAAAAAGCCAAGAGATAGGCTAAGCTCTTGTCTTGAGTTGAGTGGAAGAGAAAAGACGTGAATGATGGGGGGTGAAACTGGTGAATTGGCAAAAGTGATGTAATTCTTGCTAGTGTTGCTTCATCTGTGGCGCAAGTAATTTGTTGGCTGGTGACTGACCGGGGTAGAGGAGGAGATTCTCCGTAATTATATCCGTCATTCTAGCAAGGATGTGATGATTCAGTGATCGATTGAGATTGAGATTGAGATTGAGATTGAGTGATGTATTGATTCAAACTCGATTATAACGTAGTATTAAGCGGTGTTGAGGTCGTGATGATAATTCTACTCCCGCGGATATAGTCATGCAACTAAAGTATCGTCAGCGGATATACCGGCAGATATGTTTACAGTCGCGTCTGTTTTATCATTTTGTTTGGGTCTCGAGATTACAGGTGACGTCGTTCCAGTGGGTCCTGATCTCCCTCACTACGTAGGCGGCCCCTAGTGACTGGTTTAATTAGTGAATTCTTGGTTAGAAACTGCTCCTCAAGCGGCTGATCGGACCTGGGACTAGACCTAATGAGTCTCTCGAGTGACGACTGACTAATTCCAGTTGATCCAAGTCTTTTTTTTACAGGTTTTTACCTTTGAGGGTCAAGGGTGCCCGTAATATCTCGTGTTTTTGATAGCTTAGAGTTGCACTGACTAAGGTTCTGTTACAGTGGCACATCAGCCAGATATACCTGGACTCTCCAACCCGCCATCTTTTACATCTTATACTTTTTTTTTTTAACCCTCTGCCATGCATTTTTCATTGGCATGCCTTCCAACAATAGATCTCAACCTCTAGGCCGCCATTTCCAAGTCGGCGGCCAAACATACCGCTCATCCAGTCCTTCGTCTTCTCGTCCCCATCCGCCTGCAGGCCCCGAAAGCCCAGCACCCGTCGACGAAACAGCTGGATCCGACTACTTCAACCCTCTCAGCCAAGCGCCATCACAGACTTCTTTGTCTTCGTTCCCTCGATACCCATCCCAAAATCCATCTCAAGCATCGCTCTCCGCATTTCCTTCCTACACCGATACCAATACCGCTACCAACCTCAACACCGCATACAATCAGCAATACCCGCCGCCTCAAAGACGCCCTAGACCTCCCGTTGACCAGGCGCGACAGCCTAGTATCCGCATCCGCCGCAGTTCCAACGGGTCCGTCTACTCCAACTTTAGTTTTGATGGTGCCAGCGACGATGGCAGACCGCGGAGTATTTCTCAACCCGAGAGGGCGAGGGTTCAAGATGGGCCTGCACTAGCGCGGCATTCCCGGAGAGTCCCACAGGCCGCCATGCCGAGACTCACGGAAGAGGGCAATAGGCCTAGCATGGCTGAGTTGGGTATGAGCGATGATGATCGCGCCATGTCGCCTACGGCTTCGCTTCCAGAGGATGCGATGCGACCAAGACAAGGGAGATTGCGACGGGCGAGTCGCTTCTTTTGGCCCGGCCATCGACGACAACCCGACAACGACTCGATTGCTGTGCCTATGCGAAATCGTGATAGCGACGATGCTCGAGACGATGAATACGACCAAGAACTGGTGGATTGGCTTGATGTCATCGGTAAGCTGACCCCAAACATCTATTTCAATCACAACTAACACTCCCATAGACCCCGAAGTCCAAACCCTCTCTACACTCACAAACGTCCAAAACTCTCTCTTCGTTCCCGATCTCGGAAAATGGGTCAACCGTCGTCCAACATACGCTTTATCCCGCCACGACCCCCAAGCAGACTGGGCCCGTGGCGCTGTTGCCGAAGAACGTCGCCGTGAAGCAGCCCAAGAAGCTCAAGCCTACGAACCCGCCGTTCCCAACACCATCGACGAGGAAACAACGCCTCGTTTCCAGCGAAGCAACACTATTACATCTCGTCTTACCGACTCGCACTACGCTGCTCTCCCGCATGGAACAAACCTCGATGGATGGTCACCTGAAGAAAAGGCTGAGCTGGATGATCACGTTCGACACATGCTGCACTCTCGACGCGCGCGCCTCAAGCGTCGTATGAAGGGTTTCGGACAATATGTTCGACGACCACTGGGTTTTCTCGTCACACTCTACGCCACCCTCATCACCCTCTTCGGTTTGGCCTGGGTTCTCTTCCTCATCGGCTGGATCTACGTAGGCGACAAGCAATCTTACCTCGTCCACATTATCGACAGTGTTCTTGTCGCTCTCTTCGCCATCATGGGTGATGGTCTCGCACCCTTCCGCGCTGTCGATACATACCACATGTTCCACATCTGGCGCTTAACACGACTCATCAAGAGAGCCGAAGAGGGCAAGAAGCCCAGAAAGAGGCTACAGAAGAAGACCGTCCCGCCGGGCGTTTCTCTAGACCCTGAAGATTCGCACCTTACAGGTCACCAAGCCCGCGTTCTTCTCGACGCGCAAAACTACAACCCCGAAAGAGACGGCACCGTCGCCACAATCGACGAACACCCCGAACCTCAACCCGAAAGCCCCGAAACCATCGATCTGGAACACGCCAAGTCCAACGGCCCCGATTCCGACCAGCCCGCTTTGACGTTTGCGCAGTTCAAGAAACTACAGCACCATCAGAAGAAAATGGCAAAGTCGCACAGTTTCTACAAGCCCCACGAGACATTTACACATCTACCCTTTCCCCAAAGCTACCTTATTGCTATTGTCATTCTTCTCGACTGTCACTCATGTCTGCAAATTTCCCTTGGCGCATGTACATGGGGCATCGACTACCACACCCGTCCCTTTGCCATCACCACGGTCATTCTCTGCGTGAGTATAACCTGCAACATCACAGCCGGCCTTCTCATCAGCAGAGGTGACCGCAAGACACGCAAGAAGGACGTGTGGGAATTGTTGGACAGACAGGAGCTCACGCAGGACGCTATTAAGCACATGGAGAAGAAGAAGCAGGAAGAAGAAAAAGAGGAGCGGAAGAAGGAGGAAAAGGAGGAAAAGAAGGAGAAGGTGAGGGAGAGGGAGAGGGAGAGTATGAGTTTGGATAGGGAGGGCGATGGGTCGAGTGGACGGACGAGCAGGGAGTTTAAAAAATTGGTCAAGTCGCCTTCTTGAGCATTGGTTATAGGGGAGGGATGAGATAATGATTAAGGGTTTGGGGTTCATTGGTAATTGATATAGAATCATGAAGCACATATACCTAATTGATTAAGTTGCATACGAGTTTAATAATATCACCTCCTATTTCCCAGGTCTTGCTTGCTTCACTTAGTCGCATTGACGTATTTGTTGTTCCCAATTGACCATTAAGACTTCAAGCCAACGGTTCTCAACGCTCTTGCATAAAATTTTGATACCAAGCCACATCGTGAAGTATGTTGCTTACACAAGGAACACCGTTTACAAGAGCAACGTTTACAACAGGAACGTTGGACCCATATCAGATCTGATCTGACCAGCAGCTACACGACGCGCTTATCTGTCGATCACACCACGGTGGGCCAATGCAAGCAAGCTTTCTTTACCGAGTGAGATGCTATCTGGATCTAGGCTGCACCCTGGGATATCTTGGCCCCGCTGTCGGTTCTCGTGGTGTGATATGTCAGATGCCGATGAGGACAGTGACCAAGAATGGCCTGTGCATGAGACGAGGGTGGGGATATTGAAGACTAATATATTGCCGAGATGCTTGTTGTCTGGCTGTTGTTGAGATATGGCAATGGTTTGGGAGGAGTGAGTGTAAGTGATTCACTAAGTAAGCAACAAGATTAGTTCAAAGAAGGAATCTGGATGACCAAGTCGAAGAGTAAACATTCACATTCACATGTTCATCAAGTAGATAAGAGTAGTGTTCTTGAATTACCGCCATCTCGTGGCCTTCAGTATAGCATTGGTATATATAAATAGTATAGCATATCATCTCGAACATAAATTCCTTGATACATCAAAGGTTTTCTTTATATACGGATTCATTTGATCTTTCTTTTTTTGTTTCTTTTTTTTCTTACATCACATCGTCCGGAAATCATTATTGGCTGGTGGTAAAGTCGGACAGCTGGTTGGTGACGACGAGACCAGCGACACTGGCGGAGGTGAGGGTGGCCAGGACACCGGAGATCAGGGCAGAGACGGCAAGACGGGCAACGTCACCACCGCGAGTGGGGGCGAGCTGGCTGAGAATACCGATCTGGATACCGAGAGAACCAATGTTGCCGAAACCGCAGAGAGCGTAGGTGGCGATGAGCTGGGATCGAGGGGACATGCCGTAGTATTGGGAGGTGGGGTCCTTGGTGGTGAGGTCGGTGAAAGCGTTGTACTCGTTCTATTGGTGTCAGTTAGAGAGCGTCGTCTCAGATTAATGTCAAAACTTACGGTGATGATCTTCTGGGCAATCAGACGGGCAACAGGCAGAATATCTCCAGTGGAGTTGTCGCCGTTGGTGCGAGAAACTCCGAGCAGGAAAGAGACGGGGAACAAGAGGTAACCCAGAATCAGCTGCAGAGTAAGATCGTAGTCGCCGCGGAGGTTGATGTAGCTGCCGATCCAGGTGAGGATACCGTTGACGAAGGCGACAAAGGCGATGATGCAGAGCAGAGAGGTGATGATGGTACCGGCGATCTTGATACCCAACCAAGCACCGTTGGCGAAAGCGTGGAGAGCGTTCTCGGCCTTGTGCTCGTCGTCGTCGGGGATGACAACGCGACCAGCTGTGAGGGTCTCCTCGGTCTCGGGGTATCGCATCTTGGAAATGGCCAGAGAGGCGGGGATGGACATGATACATGAGGACACGAGAGCCTCACGGTTCAGACCAAGACCGATGTATCCGACAAGTGTAGATCCAGAGATGGTAGCGAAACCACAGGTCATGATCTGGTGAAGCTCGGCCTTTGTCATGTGAGGAACAAAAGGTCGGACAAGCATGGCAGATTCACCCTGACCGATGAAGGGGGTAGCAGCAGCGACGACGGCTTCGGCACCAGAAACTCCAAGACCCCAGAAGACAAAGGTGGCGAACTTGATGATGAACCACTGGATGAAACCGATAAAGTACAGGACCTGGACGAGGGAGATGAAGAAGATGATGGCGGGGATGACGCTGAAGAAGAAGTTTGTGGTGGCAGCGACATCAGGGTCGGTGAGGAAAGCAACACCAGATCTGGCGAAACCGAGAAGATCAGCAGCACGGTAACCGATGAAGCTGAAGATGTCGTATCCAACACCAGTTCGCAGGACAAAGAGACCAATGATATACTGGGTCAGCATACCACCGATGACAGTGCGCCAGTTGATGGCCTTGCGATCGCGACTGGTGACCCAGAGGAGGAAGATGAAGACGGCCATACCGCAAAGACTGACGGCACGGTTCTCGCGAGTGTTGTCGGCGGATTCCTCAGAGACGAAAGATCCGACGAGGATAGCAGCGACAGCAACACTGGCACCAACAAGAGTGCGGAACTTGGCGGGGATCATGTCGTAGACAACGACAGCGGTCCTGGCCCAGACGAACTTGATGGCATTGGAGATGTAACGACTGGGGACATGCCAGAAGAACAGACGAAGAGTAATGGCGAGCCAGACAAGGAAGGGAACAACCCAGTTCTTGTCGTCATGATGCAAGACAAGCGAAGCAACCCACCAAGCGGTGGTGATGCAGAAGATGACGAGATGAGTCAATGGTCTTCGGTATCGGTAGATAGGGCCAATCTTTGCGCGCCAGCCAATGGGGCGACTGCGCTCGCTGTTTGTGCCAGCAGAGGCATCGATCACACCGGCTTCGTTCTTCTCGTGGTCGCTATAGTCAGGGGGTGTGGCAACGCGGTTCTTGTTGTCCAGAGCGAGCTTTTCATCGAGCGAGTTGCGGTGCTGGTGTTGCTGGGGAGGAACGATTGAACCATCGGGGTTGGTGCCGGTGGTGTAAGTAGCGTTGTCGTGGGCGGCGCGGGGAGAGTGGTGGTGATGCTCATGGAGGTGTTGATGCGCCGGCTCAAGAGCAGGGTCTGGGTTGTGTTCTTGGACAGTCATCTTGACTGGTAGGCCTCTTTTAACCAATTGGGTCTTTGTTTTTGTAGGCAATTGGTCCTGTTGAAGGGATAGAGACCTGGAGCTTCAAGCTTGGTAGCAGTGAAGCACAAGAGGAAAAAAGAAGAACCCTGGGTGGTGGGGGGGGGAGAGGAAAAGATATTAGAACTTTTCCAAACTGGGGACTCGTTCGATTAACCCTAGAGAGAGAGAGAAAGAGGCTGGATGGAGCCAGAGGAGAGGGTATCCGTCTGTTGCGGCGAAAAAAAAGGGACGATCTTTTTTTTTTTCGTGGGTCGAACGAGAAGAAGTGAAAAAGACGTGGGGATAGCTCTACTTTTTTAACCCGAGGGACCGAAGAAGGAGCAAGCGGGGAGGTAAGAGAAAGGGAAGGAGGGGGTGGCCAGAAGGGAAGGACCAAGATACGCTATCACAAGCTCAAGTTATTAAAACAAACCCCGGAGCCAACAAAAGACAAATTGAACGACGATCATATCGAGGCCGGTAGAGGCAGGCAAGTGAGCACGCGGGCAACAAGTAGACGATAGCTCTATTAACCAAGTAAAAAAAGTACCTAAACTAACGGCCGACAGCGACAGCGACAAGGGTTACTTCCTAGGTAGACCGTAGGGGAGGGTAGTCCTGCGAGTAGGGACCAAGAGCTTATCAGTTGGACTGTTTTGATTGGGTCAGTTTCCTTGGTTTTCGGGTCTGGGTTTCTCGGCGGCGCCTTGTCTCCACGTTTTGCCGGTAAACTACAGAGGAGAGTCCCTAGAGTGTATAGTGGTTGCAGGGGATTCAATATACTGAATACTGCTATAACGGCCACTGATTATAATCAACCCAACTAACTACATCCACAGGCTACAACCACCAGCTATAACCCATATCATTCCTCTCCTTCATGAGAAGATACTGAGAGAAACAAAAGACATTGACTTGACTTTGCCACCCCGGTCCATCTTCCGGTCTGACCTATTCCTATTCTGGCAGGTTGCTGGAACGTTTGTAAAGTGCCTCCACTGACGTCGACTCCACCAACGGACCAATCGACCAGGCTTGGAATAGCGTCAATACCAGACATCCCAAGACATACATGTACAATTCGACAGACCAAAGGATTGGCTCGTTTCTTCACACCATCATCTGCATAATCGACCAATCTACAGACCACAGTTAGCTCAGCTTTGAATCCCATCTGATTAACAACAAGGAACTTGTGTAGTTCAGCTTTCCTTACTCTTGTCTGTAACCAACAACTGCCTCCAGTATCTAACCAACAGCTATCCTCGGTCAACTAAAATAGTCTGTTCTCCATATCTTTTTATTTCTTATCATGATAAAACATCTAGACTCTTCTTTGCTTAACCATATTCAACTCCCATCTCCGAGCATTAACTCTTGGTCTCTTAACCCTCGACAACTAAAAAAAGCCACACCCGTTACCATCAAATCTCGGCCACCCGCTGACCAAAGCCTCTTTACTGAATCAAGTAGGTGATATACCCCAATTTCTCCATCTTCTGTTACATAACAGCAAACACCTTCCCCAGGATTGTCTACCTTGCAGCTCCCTACTGCGTACAATGCACTATCCTTCCCCCCCCTGTTTCCCTTTCCGCATCCGATAAGCTTCCCCGGCCTTTTTGTCGTCCCCCAGGTTTATCGCTGGTGTCTCTTAGCTACGGGTCCTTCACACCCTCTTCTCCCTCAAACCAAGCTGTCTGTAGAGTAATGTTGAACAATGCTCACCATAGCCATGTCAGATTCACGATAAGTTAAAAACCAACTGTCCTATCTCCTTCTATTTGAGATATAGTCCCTTGTCCTCGTCGGTCATCTCCGCTTGACATCTCGGCCTGTCCCGACCGATGACAACTGTCAAAGCCTCAGCGACAAACGTGACCGTTGTACCGGGTTTTTGCTTTTTTTTTGCCACGGCTGACTTGACGATAATTACTTCCCGATCTTGTATCACGTCCGGTCAGTGTCTTTATTTTTGTATGACCAACTCCTCAGCTATTACTCCGTATTCATTTACTTGCCCAACTACTCTGTACTCTTTTTTTTCATTACATGCTTATAACGCTGCTATCTTTTGCTATCTGTCACTCCCTATCTTATCACGGCCGACTTCCCTCTTATACGTAAGCCTTGTAAAGGACCGATTTGGCGATACTCCGCGACCTCTTTCTTATCTACGCGCTTCTCCTTTGCATAATTGCCACGCAGCAACACATTCATCGAATCTCCATCGCTCGTCGAATGATTCCGAAATGAATTCATCAGAATAATTAACTCCAATTTTACTTGACATACAGCGACGAATATTATAGTATCGATCACGAGTCGCGACGACCATATTACAAGAAAACCGCAGTCTGGCGATACAAGGGCATTCCTGTCAAGTCTTTCACTTGATGGTCGTCTCGTCGTTAACATCGCGACGCTCTTCTCTCAGCGCGTCTCATATATACATTCTCCGACAAGTGCATCGTGACCAGCATCACCACAGAGCAGCCGGCGCGTACATACCGCGACAAGCCGTTCCATCAATGTGGATCTCTGCTCCCATTCTATCGACACCTCGCTCAGTTGCGGTTCAATATTGCTATTCAGGCGGTACAAGGCCATCATATCCGTAATAATTGGCGCATGTTACCATGTCCATCGTAATGTGCATCCTGTGTTTTGTATTCTTTGTAAATTGTTCAACTTAAAAGCCCGTATTCGTCCTTGGGTACAAGACTTCTCATAGCGCCATGTGTGCCCAAGAGACAAGCCGTTTTGCTGGCAAGTCATTATTCACAAGTTGGATAAAAAAGAAATGCTCACAACAGACCCCATAAACTCAATTAACAAAACAAGCCATAGTATAATTCGTTTCTTAATACCAATATAAACAACGCCAAACACCATCGCACACATCTCGTGCCATTCATTACACCTCAATCCCCCCTTTTACTCTCCACTCCTAAACCTCCTGTTAAACTCTTCCACCGCCACACCGATCATCTTATAAAGGAATCCTCTCTCGCTGCCCTCTCCGATCGGGATAAAAGGCCCGTTAGCTCCTCCTCTTAGCGACAGACTCACTCCAGTCCTCTCCTTGGCAATAGTCTGAACGTCCTTCAGCGGCACGTCCCACTCGCTGGTAAGACGTCGCGACCGGATCAGCAAGATGCGAGCATAAGTGATCATGACCACCATGTCCTCCTTTGGTAGCTCCAAATGTCCAATGTACTGTTCATCAAAGTATCGTCCATTGTCCACCTGCTTCA
This sequence comes from Fusarium mesoamericanum, assembly GCA_017656745.1. Classification (NCBI taxonomy): domain Eukaryota; kingdom Fungi; phylum Ascomycota; class Sordariomycetes; order Hypocreales; family Nectriaceae; genus Fusarium; species Fusarium mesoamericanum. Next base: position 232,846 of record JAGDUS010000022.1, on the reverse strand, counting down.
GCCAGTATTGCCCCAGAGCTTCCCGTGGGTTGTACGGGCGCACAATGCCATCTTGTGGGATGTATCGTGGGTATCGTGTGCGGTCCAATCCGTCTTGGTCAAACACGGTAGTTGTGTTGCGGATACCCTCACTGACGTTGCTGGCCATGTCTAGTACTCCTACCGCAGGCTTGGTAGCCAGTCCAATAAAGCCCTTGCCGACACCCTTGAAGAATCCCAGAGCACCCTCTGTTTCGGCGCCTTCCAAAGGTTTACGTGCAAGACCTCCCACGCCCGATGCAACACTCGTGATGAAGCTGTTGGCGCCGGCAGTGACACCGTACAAGGCGTGCTTCGGCTTGTTGCGAGCCCTTGTGATACGTCGGCGGTCCTGGAACTGCTTGTCAAGCGACGCTGCAGCAAGTCCCTTGCTGAGACTGCCTGTAAACTTGGAGAAACTGTCGCTGAAGCCAAATACCGTCTTCTTTGCAAACGAGGCAGCACCCTTGGCAATGCCCAAGCCAAACTCTTCTGGCTTATCCGACAGGATCAGGCCCTGGTACGGCTCGTAGAACACATCCGTCACACCCGACGAGATGCTATTGAACAGACCCACAGGGTTACCCAGGAAGTCGGCAGATCCAAGAATCTTGTGAATCTGATACATGACTTCCTGACTGTAGTGACTAGAGAAGTTCTGAATGAGGACGGCAGTGGTCACCCTCACGTTGTCCAAGATGAGCGCGTTGAACTTGAGTGGCGCTTCGTTGACGTTTCCAACAGCCATGGTCATGACGTTGAGGAAGAACATGATAGGGTTGTGAGACGATGTCTTGTCCTCGGCATTGACACGTTCCGTCCTCATAAAGCTGAGGTTGAGCTGCATGGGCTGAATGTTGAGCACCTCAAAGTAAATGTCTGTTCCAGCTGGCAGGCCTGACGGCTCTGGAATGTCTATATCCTCCTCGCATAGCTTGCCTGCCTCGTCAACCTCTGTCCAGCTAGCGCCTGGAACATTGGTAAAGTCAAGAAGGGCGAAAACAAAGTCTTCATCCAGCTCCACTGACATTTCCTGCAGCAGAATCGTTGCGTACTTTACGTAAAGTACACCATACGAGTCATCCTTGACACGACTGACCATGAAATGGAGCGATGGGTGGGCCTCGACCTCTTGCGCCTTCTTCGGCACAACAGTCGGGTAGAGAATCATGGGGAAAATGCCACCATACAATTGGTTGTCGATTTGTATCCATTTGATAGCCATTGAGATTGTCTGAATCAATGGTGAATCACTGTATCGCAGTTGGACGTCTCGGAATGTCAAGTAGGCAAGCTCCTTCATCTGAGCATTGACAAGAGACACACCAATACCCGCCAACTTGAGCTGGGCACGGAATGTTGCACCCGTGTCTTGATCCTTGACTTCGAAAGCCTCAAGACCGGTGTTGGTCCTTGATAGCGCCTTTGGCTTGTACATACTCTTGCTGGCGCGGAAGTTGCTGAGAATCAGCGTCTGCTTCGGCCCATCGGCAGCGACATTGATGTCGACAATCTTCTGGTTGCCAGAGGCTGTGACAAACTTCATCGGAATCTGGTTACCAATCTCAGCCAGCTTGACATGTCGTTCCTTGCCGTTAGCAGAGATGATGATCTCGCGGAACTTGGCGGCAGGGAAGTCCCATGCGTAGGGCATGACGCTTCGTGGCGGAAGACGATACCTGATCTGCCTCCAACCGCTGCGATCCTCGACTCCTTCCTCATCAATGTTGGGATTGGCCTGCCAGAACATGAACTCAATGTCACTCTCGTTGCGCACAGAGTAGGGCCAAGTCTTGGTCTCCATACTGAAGTTCACAAAGACAGTAGAGTTCTCCATAAGGACTTCCACCTTGACAAGGTTCTGACGCTGTCCAGCCTTGGCAATCTTGACATAGTGCGTGCCAATATCTGCAATGTTGAAAGGCGAAGTCCATTGGTTGTTTACACCAGGGTAACAGAGACACAACTGCTTGACCTTTGACTTTTGCATAAAGTGCAAAGGTTGGAGAGCACCATCGCTCAAGGTGAGATAGCCAGAGGAACTAGACTCTCGGACAAGTATCTCTCCCTCAATCTTGTTGTGCAGGACGAATCGAGGTGCAAGCGTCACAACCTTGGTGAGCTTGTACTTGCCCTGACCAGATTCAACCGTGACACCGACGTGGATCTCCTTGTCCTTGTTGGCCGAGTTTAGCACAACCTCGGTGGTACTTCCAATAGCTTCGAAACTCTGAGGCTTGCTCCATTCCGAGTCAGCGATCTTGAGAAGGGCTCTGTTTCGGTGATCATCGTTGCCGAAAGAGAACATGAAGGGTAGGGCCTTGGGGTGGTCTTGGTTCGACGTATCCATCAGAGGGAATTGACCTGCAGCCGGCTTGGCTTGCTGGAGGAAGCTCTTAGCTCGGACGCGTACATCCACGCCAGTCTTGTTCAGGACAACATAAGGACTGTACACAGTGACCTTGAATGCACCACCGCTGTTGGGAATCTTGGTGTAGTGCAACGACAGGTGCAGCGGTAGTCCCTGATCATCCTTGACGACGATTCTGCCCTCCTTGCGGAACTCTTCGTTGTTGCCCGGGTTGATTATGGAAAAGTCGCTTGCTTTGAACACTGTATCTTGCATATCGATGCTAAGGAGGAGCAAGTGTGAGAGCTCAACAACATGAACCGGACTGACACCTCCCTTTCGCAAAAAGTTGGTCCAGTCTTTCTTTGTCGCCTTATCATATATGCGATACTTGAAATCGTAGGGCAACAAATTCTCTAGGGTCACGGGTGCCGAGAGCTTGATCTTCATGTATGGGTAATGTCTAAAGTTGTTAGTGTCATTGTAATCATACTCGCAGGTATGGTGGACTTACTTTGTCAGTGGGTTAGCCTTGTCAAAACGGGCATGGACTTGGAAGTAGAACGGATCGCCATTCTCTCCTTTGCAGACCACCTGCTTGGTAGGCCTCTTGAGCAAATCTCTCCAATACAGTTGATCGTTACTCCATTGGTAGCCAAAGCCACTGTCGGGACGAATAAGCACACGCTTCTCAAAGACAGCGCCAACCGGAGCAGGTCGAGAGTCACCAGGGTTAATCTTCTCGATCTTGAGAAGATGGCCGTCCTGTGCATCGTAGATACCCAGTTCGACAGGAATCTCGGTGGCGTTTTCCACATGTAGTGGAGAGCGGAACGTCACATATTTGATATTGTCAGTACCCAACTCGACGTCAACGCAAAGACGGTGGAGAACATCGTCGGCCTTTGGACGGAGGCCGTACAGATATTCGCCCTCTCGGTTGAGTCTGACATTCTTGACAGGGTCAAAACCACTGCCTTCCAACGAAATGGAGACGTTGTTCTGGTTTGACTCTGTGAGCAAGTTCTCACGCATCTTCTCCCAGTGTTCGAAGCTCCAAGGCGCTTCCTGGCCATCCTCGAGGCGAAGGTTAATAGGCTCCTCGCTGGTCGGGCTTTTAGAGTGAACAAGAACGTCGAAGCCTGTGTAGTTTCTGATGCGGTACGGCGCTTCGACTCCACGAGGTTTGTCAAGTACATCTTCATCAGATGTCAAGAACTGGAATGATTTGGACGCCAGAGCGATTGAGGCTGTTGTGATGGTCACGTCAAAGACCTTCTTCGAGGCAACATCGATTGACATCAGGCCTGAGACAGGATCCTTGGCAACACCAAAACCAACTTGCCATGGCTCAAGCAGGGGTTCCCAGCTCGACTTGGCGAAATTGTAGACGTTGGAGTACAGGTCAATGGCGGTCTCGGCCTTTAGGTTCGAGGACCAATTCTCAGCAGATGCCTTAAAATTCTTGATGCCAATGTCTAGAATGGGAAGTTCGTGGACATCTCCGATGAGAACAACACGAATGCCCTCCACGGTTGCGGATAGGGTCTCGTAGTTCTGCTGAGCAACTTTCTCGGGTGCTTTACCACCCCTGGTATCGGCACCATGAGTGACCGCGTGACTGGTTGCTGTCACCTTGCTTCTACCAGCGATGGTAGACTGACCTCGACCGCTAGCAGAACGCTGCTTTATACCGGCTTTGCTGAGTTCGCGTGCTTTCTGGTCAGCAGGCGATTCTTTGACTTGCTGCTTAGGCTCGTTGCCAGACAACTCGCTTGCTTTGCTAACAATCTGAAGCACAAGAAGGATATCACGCAGTGACAGCCGCAAGACAAGAGGCTCAATGTTGACGTTGATATCAGTGGCCTGAGGCTTAGAGCCGTCCATGCTCAACTGAACCGAAAAGTCGTCGATGATGCGAAGGCGAGAGGTCTCGAACTTGTCCATTCGGCACAAAAACATTCCAATTTCGGAAATCTGGAATGTCAAGGCATGCTGTTTTGAGAGTAGCATTTGACGAATGGACAGTACAACTGCTTCGGAACTAGACGTCAAAGGATTGGCAATCAGAATGACTTGCGCATCTACCAAGTTGACTCGGAACGCAATGCTCATTGAGGATTCTTCCTTATTGTCTCCTTGTTTGGCCACGTCCTCGCTTTGGCGTCGCGAGAGTTCTGATCGAGGGCGTGAAGCACCGCCAGCCAAAGTCACCTGCATTGATTCAGCATCCGACTCATCGGGTGTATTATCAGCCATGCTTTCATCGTCCATCGGGCTGCTGTCGTCAACAGCAAGTGCCTCGAAGGCAAACTTCTGGATAGAGAACAGGTAATCGAGCGCGAAGATGACCCGCGGGCTGTCCATGGTAGCCATAGCTATCAAGCTCTTCTCCTTGCCGCCTGATATAGTGACACTGGCCATAAGCTGCTGAACATCCTTGTTCATTGATGACATGATACGACGGAACTTGTTAGTGTCGCGTGGTCGACTGTCGTAGATTGTAAATGATCGGATGAGCAGCTCTGCCTCTAGAGAACTGTCTGAGAGCATCCTTGTCTTGACCTTGGTGTCGTCGAGGGAGAAGCGTGACAAACTGGACTTGGCAATATCCTCAACAGGCTCGTTTTCTTCCGCATTGATAAGCTCGAGACCTATGGTGTTAACACAGAACACGAGATCAAGTTTGGTCCATTCTTGACCAAGTGACCCAAGTTCAGGGCCAAGATCTACCAACTTCTTCTCGTCGCCAGACTTATCTTCAAAGTTGGTAGTTCGAGCGCGCTGCAGAGTACCTTCGTCAACAGCCTTGGCAGCTTCCTCCTCTTTGTCGCCGCCCTCGCCAGCAAATGCTGCAGGCACCGACTTTGAGATTTCCAGCAGGAACTTGACTTGGTACTGTGTAAGCCGCAGATTAAAGTCGGACATGGTGCCTTCAATCTCGGTCTCAGGTCTCTTGGCACCATGTCTGTGCTCAGCATATGTAATGTTAAATCCAAGGTCAACATGATCGATCATCTCGAGCTCCTCTGAGACTCCCCCAGGGTAGTGGAAGTCTGAAGTGAGCTTGATGTTGCGGATACCAGCTGACAGCTTCATGGCAATCTCGGAATCCTCACTGTCATCAAGAGGGGTGAACTTGTTCTGGGCGTAGATCTCACCGAGGTAGGCGGTGACAACATCTCTTTCAGTTTGTCCTGGCTTCTGCACACGAGGGAAGACAACAATTGGAGTGTTGACAACAACATCAAACTTGAAGCGACTGGGGCTCTGCTGCAATTGGTTGGCCTGGTTCATAGCAGCCTGGCGAGCAGCGTTGTACAGAGCCTGCATCTTTCCGAATTTGACCAAAAAGTCAACGATCTTGCGGAACGGTTCTTCAACAAAGTTCACCTTGACAGACCCAGCACGAAGGAAGACGGAGCTGTCGTATCCTGGGTATGCCTTGGGGTTCGTCGCGTCAAAAGTCTCATACCGGAAATCAGCCAGATCGTCTCCTTGGATGGTGACAAGCTGTCGAAGATGAGAATCCTCCGATACACCGAGATTAACGTCGTCCACGAGTGAAAGATCACCAAGTTTAGCAGAGATGCGCATGGTATTTCCTCGTAGGAAGATACCAGCGTCAGCCTTGTTGAATGACAGAGTGGCAAGGCGGATACCATCATTGTTGAGGATCAGCCTGATACTCTTCAAGTCAACCTTGACTCGGATAGACCCGTTGCTGGAAGTAGATTGAGGTTCATTGGCAACTGCGACCGCTGTATTGATACTCTCACAATCTTCGTCATCATCATCTAGTATTGCCTTGTTGTTATTTGGCTGGTTGTTGTCATTATTGTTATTTGTGAATGTGATGAGAATAAAGTCGAGCAAAGTAAGCAGTGTCTTCCGGGTGACAATCAAATTGATGGTAGAGACAACAGCGTTGATGTTGGTCTCGACACCCTCGTAGACAGACATAAACTCGGGCGAAGCGGGGTTGACCTTGATGTACTTGACGTGTACCAGACTGCGGCCCTCCTTAAGATCCTCGCTGTCACCAGATGAGATGATAGACTTGAACTCGGCTGAAGGATTGTCCACAAAGTCGTCGACTGTGACTGAACCAAGTGAAACGTCTGCGACCATGTCGAAAGGTCTGGTGTAGAACTCCAGGTCGAATCGCTCAGCAACCAGTTCAACCAGCAATGCATCAGGTTTCCGTCCATCTGTATCACTTCGGTAAAGCGAACCTTTGAGGGTGTCGACCTTGAACTTGAACTCGAAAATGCGCTGCTGGACCTTGAGTTGCTCCGAGTCACCTCCGTCTGTCGCGTCTTCAAAGTCGTCATCATCTTCATCCATGTCGTCAAGCACAACTGCGGTCTCAGATTGCATGAATGGGAAGGGTGTGGATTGTCTTCGCTCCCGCTGAGACTTTCTTCTGGATCGGTTGGATGAGTTGCTCTTAAGGCGAGGACGGGATGCTTCTCTGTGTTGCTCGATCCTCTCTGCTGAAGTTCCGCCAAACTTGGGAATGGCCACGTCAATGACCTTCATCAAGTTCTTATACTTGGTGTCAGACACTGTCGCGTGAAGCATGGGAAGATGTCCGGAGACCTTGAATTTGGTCAGGTTGGGCGCCTTTGGTAGGATGGACGTTTCGACGACAAAGTCGACATTGATCTGTTCGACAACATGAAGGTGAGCCTCGTCACTCTTCTCAACCAATTGAGCCTTGGTCTCATCAACAGAGGGTCCGATGAGAACTTGGGTAGACGTCAACTTGACAATGAACTTGTCGTACATGACAGACTCAAGTTTCTTGAGATCTTCATCGCTATATGTCTGCTTCTGCTTGGATTGAATCTCCTTCATTGTGCCCTGGTCAACCAGTTCACTGTTGACGTGGATGTGACCTGCATCCACAATAAGACAGGTAGAGTTTTCAGTGGTGATGCTGACAGGGACGATGATCAGAGGCGCTTGCAGATCCAGCTCAGCATTGATGGTCTTGTGCTCCTCCAATGCAAACTCAAGACCTGCTCGAGTCTGCTCACGAATGCTCTCAACAGTTGCACCAGCGCTCTCCATGAGAGCAGTAATTGACTCCATGTGTCGCTCGGGAGGTCTAAAGAAGTCGGCAATGCCGACGACAAAGTTGGGGTTCCAGATGACCTCGAGAGGCTTCATCTTTCCGACAATAGCAATGTCGCCCTCTCGCTCAATTGGGTTCTGCTCGAATTCGAACTGGAAGAAGGGGTCTTCCTCGGGCTGTTCAAGTTCGGCCAGCGACAGACGCTTGCGCTGGTTGTTAGTGGGCGCATCCTTGACTCGTACAATCTCAGGATAGACAGAGTCCGGTGTAGTGCCATCGTTGACGCGAAGTCCACCAAGACTAATATTTGCGAGCATTGAGTCTTTCCTCTGCAGCGCCTTGGCCTTGAATACATCAAAGTGCAGACTGAGAAGGTCCGCAGCATTGTCATGTGGGCTCTTCTTCAAGGTGAAACTGCCAGTGCTGAGAGATGTTTCGATACACATCTTGATAGCTTCACGAGGCATGTCAACTTCCTCCGCGATGGCGTTCTTTTCGTCCCAGTCGATAGCCTCGTAGAGTTCCTGCCGTTGCTCTTCGGTCATCTGTGTGTTCTCTTCATTATGCTCAATCGTTTCTTGAGGCTTTGAACCCCACACCCACGATATCCAACCTTGCTGCTGTTGGGGTTGTTGTGGCTGATTCTTGAGAGCTTCGGCATTCTCCTTCTTGAGTTGGTTGCGAGCTAGGGATCGCCAGAATCGCAGGTCTTCGTATGTGAGCTTCCACTCTAGACTATTAATTGCGTCTGTTTCGTCACTCGACATCTGTTGGCCCTGCTTTCTCTTTTTGAACAATTCGATGTATCGTTTTCGATCGTCGCGTCGTTCACGGAAGTAGTCCCAGGACCATTTGCGGTTGCGCTCGTGAATTTTCGATAGAACAGCATTACCCGCAAACTCCAACCATGCACGGGGGTCTTCCTTGGGTCGGACACCCTTTGGTTGCAATCTCTTGTATTCTTGATGTCGAATGAAGTAGTGAAATAGGTCAACCATCATCAAGGCATCACGGTACTGATCGTCGTCAAGGACAACACCAATCTCTTCAAATAGTAGGTTGGCTTTGAACTTGGGTACCATGATGTCACCCGACTTGTCAAGTTCGATCTTGGCTTGACCATTGACAGGCTTCAGTATGAACTGGTGGTTGGAGTTCTTTTGCGCGTCCTTGCCAATCATCTCTCTAAACTTGGCGACCATTTCATCATGTGACATTACATCCTCGGACGAGGCTGACGCTTCACGACCAGTTCCGAGAAGATCTGAATCCGTATTCCAATACACAGCCAAAGCACCAAGTGTGGCCAGCTTGTGAGTGACGGTGTTGGAGTCTTGGATAAAGACAGGCTTCCACTGGCCGTCGGTGCTGACAGCGCTGAACTCCTCGAGGGTAACACCAAGAGCGAAAGGGTGTCCTGGTGCCGAAATGGAGTCCTCGTAGCGGATATGAATGTTCTTGACCGTGACTTGCACATTGTCGACGATCTTTGTTACCAGACTTGATGTGAAACTCTGGCTTTTCTTCTGCTCTTCCTGGCTCAGACCTTCCTGGTTCCTCTCCTTGAGCAACTCGGCGCTGTCTAGCTTCTCCATCTTGAGGCGCTGTTTCCTGCGGTCCTCCTCGTCTTGATCGTATTCGGCCTCCTCCTTAGGGCTGGCGAGCAGAAAGACATCTTGGATAAAGACCTTGACAGGAGCGCCGCGCAGGTTGGACCAGGGGATGACTAGAGTCAGCTCTCCTAGATGACCTTCCATGACGTTTATGGGAAGCTTGAGCTGGTCGAGGGCCTCGCGGCGCAGCTCGAGGTTGCGTAGCTTGACATCGCCAGACCAGATACCGACTTTGAGCTGGGCAGGGTCAAAGTTCTTGACGTACATGCCCAGGAAGCGGTTGAGCAGGCCAGCGACGAGGCCTTCGAGCATTCTGGCGGTGTTGTGGCCGTAACCCGGGCCGGGGAATTAAAGGTCGGGTTCTTGTTTGTGTGAATTATCGAAAAGTCATTTGTCGACGGGGATTATTTTGCCATACGAGGCTCGACCGGTGTCTCGTCCGTCTGTCCGTCAGTGCTCTTGGAAGTCAGAGCGGGGTCACAATCGAAGCTGTATCTTGTGATAGTAGGTACAGCAGAAGGGGGCATCCCTGGGAGTGGGAGTGACAGGAAAGAGTAAAAAAAAGCGGGATCTGGTGGATGAGGGTATTATCGATTATGCCTCTTGAACAAAAGATGGGCAACTTTGCGGTGATGGTGAAAAGGTGGACTCCATCAGGCGTGTCGTCCTGTGAGTGAGTGACGCACCTCGCCGGAGCAAAAGTGGGAATTAACCGTGGACTGGGCTTTGGGGAATGTGGCGTGTATGACGATGTTGTCGGGGTACTTGCTATTTACGCGCATACTCTACCGAGGGCCAGGTACCTTAGACCTACCAGTGGCTGTCGGCTCACGTTCCAACGCGTTCGGGCAGTTTATAGCCCTGGAGCACATCAAAGCACAGGGCAGGTTACAGGGGGTAGGTCTCCATAATCATTCCCGCAGCATTGGCATCGAGCCAAGAGACAGCTATCAATCGGTACTAAAACCAAGAGATAATTCATGACTAGGTAGATATTTTAAAGAACATCTATATGATTTGATTCAAGACATATATCAAAAGTATATTCAAGTGCCAGTCTGGGAGTGACATGCTACCATCCAATGCATATTTCCCTGATCGATCGAGATATTCAGCTCTGGAGCTCTCCCACAATATCATGACGTCACGATATATCGAGGTAGCTTCACACTGGATCGCGATGATGTAGTCTAGACATAACAAAAGAAAGACAACAAGAGCAGGTTCATAATTAAAGTACGGCTTATTTACAAACCATTTCCGATCCATTAGCCCCAGTACCTGTCTGATCCTAGTCTGCAACAGAGTTTCATGACTTTTCTATATCCGTCCTAACCGTCCAGGTACAGATTATATAGCAATTACGTAGATGTCCTATTCTAATCCTGATCTTGATCCAGATCCAGATCTTGGAAAGCTCTTAAAGCAGATTCCATGATTACATGAGCTCTCCGAATACTTCACTTTAGCCTCCATTCCAGTAACTTACTCCCCTCTTCAATCTTTCTTCCTTAACTAAAACCATTATTCAGCCCATTGGCAGCTTTGCTCCGTTCTGTCTTAGTCTACTACCCTCGCGTGCCTCTCAATTGACTTTTCACTGCGTCATCATGTTCCGTACCTCTTCTCGTCCACTCTGGCAACTCGCCGCGAGAGCTTCACCCAACAAAACTTCACTTCCCCGCGCATCAATTACACCTCTACTTCGCCAGCAACGCGCCGTCTACTCGAGCAAATCTGACCCGGAGAACCCTCCTCCTCCAAAGCAACCCATTGACTATGAAGCCGAGCGCAAACGCGGACAGGAGCTTCTCCAGTCCGACCCCAAGCATGTCTCGAGCAAGAGTTCGCTGTCCAATACAGCTGGAGTCCAAGGCCCTACCAAGGGTGAGGAGAGCATGGGCAACGAGCTCAAGCACGATATTGTAAGCTTCTAAACGGTGCAATACAGAAACAATGCCTCTAACAGTCGCTTATAGGAGGTCGTGAAAGACACTTTTACATTCACAAACGTGCCCCGCGAGTCGCGCATCCTCGGTCTCGCTGGCACTCTTCCGTACCTTGGAACTTCGCTTTCAACAGTCTTTCTCGCTTGGAACTTGAACAAGGATCTCCCCACAGGCAATTCCTTCTACGATGCCATCATGGTCGACCACGAGACTGCCAAGTACCTGTTGAATGTCATCGAGCCTCTCCAGCTCGGATACGGTGCTGTCATTATCTCTTTCCTCGGAGCTATCCACTGGGTAAGTCTGCACATACTTGAACTCTGCGCATCTGGCTAACCACTACACGACAGGGTCTTGAGTATGCCGAGAAGTCACCCTCTCTTCAACGAACCCGCTTCCGTTATGGCATGGGTCTTGCCTCTTCAATCATCGCTTGGCCCACTGTGATGCTCCCTATCGAGTACGCCCTCACTACTCAATTCATGGCTTTCGTCGGTCTCTACTTTGCCGACTCTCGCGCTGCGACCAAGGGCTGGGCGCCTCGCTGGTACGGATCATACCGTTTCCTTCTCACAGCCATGGTTGGAACTGCAATCTTCATCTCGCTCATTGGTCGAGCCAAGATCAAGCAGGGCGATGCCATCACCGCTCAAGGCCTAAGCAACAACTTTTCCCGAAGCGGTATCGCAGACCACGAGACCAACTGGGAGAAGCTCGAGGCTGAAGAGAAGGAGCGCCTACGTAAGAAGAAGGAAGAAGAAGAGAAGAAGGCCAAGGAGGCTGAGAAGAAGAAGAAGGAAGAGGAAAAGAAGAAGGGCAAGAAGGGTGGCGACAAGAAGAAGAGCGATGATAAGGCCAAGGCCTCCGAAGAGGGTAGCGACAAGAAGGGTGAGGATAAGGATGAGGATAAGAAGTCCGACTCCAAGGCAGATGAGAAGAAGTCTGAGTCCAAGGATGAGGACAAGAAGGCCGAGTCCAATGACAAGAAGGAGGACTCCAAGGATGAGGGCAAGGATGAGAAGCCCAAGGAAGAGTCATCTGACAAGCAAAAGGATGATTCTGAGAACAAGGATTCTGAGGAAGACTCTGACAAGAAGGACGATTCCAAGGATAAGAAGGAAATCAAGGACGATTCTAAGTCCGAAGAAAAGAAGGATGACAAGTCTGAGGATAAGAAGGACGACTCCAAGGATAAAAAGGACGAATCTAAGGACAAGAAGAACAAGAAGGATGACAAGGAGTAATCTGCTGGCATAGAGACCAAGCAAGGCAAGCATAAGCATCGGCGATCAAAGGAGTTTTGTCATTTCTGTATTTTTTGCTTTATTTAGTTAATGAATTGACGCCCATATAGCACAAAACTCACTGGACGATTCAGGTTTGAGGTGAACAGAAATCATTCATGCATTAAACAACTAGGTATCTCTGACCCGCCGCGGGCATTGCTCCGTACAATCCCAAGACAGCCGTGGCCCATGTATAATTCTATCAGACCCCTTGAAGCGAAGCAAAGCAGATGGTGGCACAAGTTCTAACGCCGTCAAGATGCAACCGGACCGGGGCCGTCTGTCTCTGTCCCAGAATACCCATCCCAGCTTTTCCGCGATGAACCTCCCAAAGCATCATCATCATTAAAAGTATTGTAGTAAAAACTCATCGCACAATTTTTTCTTGACAATTCTAAGGTCGAGCGAGTCCTTGCTTTGCCTGCAAACATGTTAGTTATGATGACAGCGACAACAGAAACATGGAACAACATACCTTCATCTGTTCAATTCGAGCCTTCAGCTGACTCGTCACCTCAGCCGCTCTCCTCCAGCTCTCAGCACCGTTACCTGTTGGTTGAGGCAGTGATGACATCGGCCGTTGGGTTGGTGTTGGTACATGCTCTTCATCATTGTAGGGTCGTGCGCTTCTGAAACCTCGTGCGGGTGATCCGCGACCTGATGAGCTTGCGCTGCCAGCGTATCGCATTTCCGGACTGAACTTGTTTCGAGGGGGTGCCATAGGCTCGCCGTTTTCCTTCTCTTCAGACATGCTGCTTGCTATGCTCATTCTATGGCGGTTGACAGATGGTGGTCCGTGATCTCGGTAAACGTCGTCGTTTGTAGGTGAAGCAAGGCGGCGAGGACTGTTCATGCCGCTTCCAGCATTTTCGAATCTCTCGGCGTGACTCAAAGCCTTCTTAAGTCTTTCCAGTTCACGCCTCAAGCGGTCGTTGGTCTGATCCGTAGCCTCCGCATCGCTTCTTGCGCGGACCAACTGCGTCTCCTTGGCCTTGATACTCAGCACGTCGCGGGTGTGGTCCTCAATCAAGCCAGCATTCTGGTTCTTGAGTTCTTGAATCTCCGACATGAACTTGCTGCGTTCTTGTCGCATCTCTTCGACTTGGCGAACCAGTCGATCGTTGGCTGCCCGAAGCTCCTCGATCTCGGCTCGTTCCACAGCAGTAAGACCGCTGGATGGAGGGGGTGAAGCGGGTTCCATGGGAGGCGAGGGCGCAGAAGGCTTGACGAGAGAGCGTCCAGCAAGACCACGAGAAAGGCCCATACGTGGTTGAGGAGGAGGGGCTGGTTCATCATCGTCAGGCATAACAGGTGCCGAGGGAACTCGACGAGGAGAGCCAGGAGGAGCGGGACCTCCAATTACCTTCTTCTTCAATCCACCGAGACCAGGCTTGGTAAGCTTGCCAGGGGCCGCTCGAGGCGTAGGCTGAGGAGCGAGAGGCTCGTCGGGCATCACGGGAGCAGCGGCGGGAGCGGGAGCTGGCTTCTTGGCAAGTGGCTTCTTTCCACCCATAACCTTCTTAGCGGGAGCGGCCTTGGGGGGAGGGGCAGCCTTGGGCTTGGGCTTCTCCTTGGCTTTCACTTCGGCGACCTCGAAAAACTCCTTGACCTTGTTCTTGCGAATATCGTCCAGTGCCTCCAGGTTGGGTCCCATAGCGCGCTCGCCAACAATCTTCATGACCGTACCGAGAATCTCGGCACCACCGTCTCGAAGAGCAGCGGTGGACTCGGCCAGAAGCTTCTTACCAGCTTCACAGATGGTTGCTTGCTCAGGCTTGCTGGGCACATCTCGTGTTGTCCTTAGACAGCGGATCAAGAACTTCATGGTACCCTCCTTGACCTGGGGGTTCTTGTTGCCGAGGTAGGCGATAATATCCTCCATACACTCGGATAAGCTGGTAGAGGCGAAAACGGCGTCCAAGGCGGCTCCAAGAGCGTCGGCTACCGCAGCCTTCTTCTCCTTGAGGCGATCCATGATGGGCTGCATAACTGTGGCGCGGTATTTACCAAAGCCCTGGCGGAGACCCTTTGCGAGAAGCTCGATACAGAGGGCGGCCTGAACAACGACAGCAACGTTGGCGTCCTTCATACACTTGGCCAGGCCACGGGAGACCTCGTTGAAGTCGGTTTCCTTGATGCGAGGGACGTTGAGTGCCGCGTGCAGAGCGTCAACCGCCTCTTTTCGGTCCTTCCACTTCGAGGAAGCGAGCTGGTCGCTAAAGTTGGGGGGAATCTTCTTGCTGATATCTTGAGGCTCAGCCAGATCAAAGGCATCAACTTCTTCGGCATCTTCTCCCTCTATTTCCCCTTCCTCGCCTTCTTCACCACCCTCGGGGGCAGCGGCAAGAGCTTCTTGTTGCGATCGGAGCAGACGTTCTTGCTTGGGCGGGCCCTCGGCCTTGATCTTTTCGAACTGTGCTTCCAAATCAGTTTGCTGAGTAGGCTTAAGCTCGCTCCAGAACATGGGCTTCATAGCCTCCCTCAACCATCTGTAAAGCTCGACCGTCAGGTTTGTAGCCTCCGCACGGACGTTCTTGTCGGCAGCACCAAAGGCTTTGGGGAGTGCTTTGAGCACAGGTTTCGGGTCGACAATCTTGCAGCCATAGTTGTGGAAGACCTGCGTGAGGGCATGGAATGTTGCGGCAATGTTCTTGGGGACCTTGTTGTTCAGGCCAGGGAGCATGTCCTCGATGACAGGTCCAGCAACGTCGAGTTCAATGTAGAGCAGAATAGCTTCGATGGAGTTTTGCTTGATGACGGCTCGGGTCGAAGAGAGACATTTCTCCACCATTGGGGTAATGGTCTGATTCCGCGTCCTTAAGCAGCAATCTCTTCCACCATATTTGAGAAAGGCGCACAATGCGGTGACGGCTTCTTGCTGGGCGGCAACATTTGAGTCGAGAACAGCTTTATTCCACAAGCTTGGTTCGTTCAAAAAGGGTCGAAAACAGGGGTCCGACTCGTCGGGTGACTTTTCGAATAGCTTGGTAGCCTCTTCGTATGCTCCTTTTCTGACCTTCCAGACCTTGTGAGCGAAACGGTCGGGGAGCGGTATGGAGCTGAAATCTTCTTCTTCGGCCATGTTTGCGTCTTGTAGGGAGAATTGGTATTGAGGAGAGCTCGAGACGGGGTATCTTTCGAGTGTATGATGTCGCTTCTTGGGTTTTAAAAGCTTGACTAGGCGGGTAATTAGCTTATGAAATAGGCCGGAGCGCTTCGGGGGATCCATCATAAGGCTATTGGGTTCCGGATGCCATGGGCGCGCGGAACACTCTGGAAGAGCAAAGCCGGCCTTGATGATGTTGGGGGGCTTCGTAAAACATACCGAGTAAAAGCGAAGAGTAGAGAGACGGGTATCACGAGAAGGGAAGAGGGTTGGTGGTTGTCGCGTGTGTTTTTAAGGAGGAAACAAAGCAGCAGCTGTGTTGTTCTTTCTCTATATGGCGGCGCAAATGATGTTAGTGATGCTAAGAAAGAAGGAAGGATGCGCAACAATCCAAAATGCAGTATGTAATAGATGCACCCGCAAAACAAGCAAGGTAACGACTTCTTATTTGTTCCTGGATCCTTGTTGTTTGGACAAAGGGCTCCAGCTCTCGAATTGTTTCGTTTTTTGGAGGGGAAAGTCAACAAGCGCCCGTCACCTGATTGAGCAGGGGTTTCGACAGGCCTGAAATGAACTTGGGACAGGGCCAGAATACGGGGGACGGGACGGAAATGGGTTTTCAGGACTTACAATTTTACTTTAAAGTCGTAAGTACAGAGTATCTATAGATCTGCTAAAGATGGTATATGTCGAATTGAGGGGGAGAAAAAGGAAAAAAGACAAGGGATATCCAATGTGTTAAATGGTATGTCATAGACCGACCCCAAATACTAAGACTGCCCTGTGTGTTGTCATTCAAGTTGAGTCTCTAGCCTGGTCACAATTCTTTTATTGACGCCCAATCTACCACCATTGCCCCAGAAACAGACACAGACAGTTAAGCCACACACTGACCGATGTCAAAACGTTATGATGATCAACATTAACAACCATGTTTCTTTATAATGTAATTCTACTCTTTCAAGATAATCTGTTCAACCTCTAAAAATACACTTAATGGCGCTTTCTGTCATTTCCCCAGATCCAACTCCCTTGCAGATAGACAGGAACGGGATTCAAGCCACAACCACTGGTTTCGGGTTTCTACATTCCTTTCGTTGAAGTGGATCCAGGTTCAATAACGCATGGAAATCTTCAGCTTTCAGCCTCTGGGTCAAAGCTCCAGTGGCATGAACCGTTACAGCACATCAAAGTAGAAGATGCAAGAAATAATTGCGTATGCTTCGCCTTGCTTTCAATTGCTCAGCAACCCACAAACTGTTGACGTGTCATGCTTCAAAGATCATGCCTTTGGTCAGGGATACAGGGTGAGTGAGGTTCATCAGGTGCATAATAAGGCAGGTAATGAGGGGTATTCTACTTGTTTCCACCAAAAGCCATTGCCGTTGGGCCCTCATCTCAATAATGACATGAATTGTGCCTTGAGCTAGGTAGGATAAGGATGTGATTGTGGATGCTAGACCAGATACTTGGGGGATCTAATCCTACTGCAGCGAAGAAAAGACCCAAAGGTGCAGAGTGAAGGTTTACTAGCATCACGAACATATGTCTTGCAGATTGCAGCTAAACAATTGACCAAACAGCAGTCAGTGTTTCAATGCCGCTGGAATGATATCTGGCAATTGGTATTTATACTGTGGCGTGGACTACGTCTTGCACGCTTCATGTATAAGATCGTCCCATCAGGTTAGAGAAGACTGGTCATCCAGTATTTCATGCTTCATACGCTTCAGTGTCACCAATCACGCTAAAATAAAAGTACGGATTTTTGACGCCCTTGACTGTTTGTTTATTGCGTATTTCTACATAATAACCCAACGTTGTGGCGACGTGATCGTTCCAACTATCCCATCTGCAAAGGTGAATATCGGTACCCAGCCCAGGGGATTACAAAGAACGTGAGCGCAAGACGACGGTAAACCATGAACCCGCGCAAGCCATATTCTGCTACCCAGAGACCAGCCCAGCTATCACGCAGGATCTAGTAAAAGAAACCGATAATCTTGCCTGAGACATGCTTTCGGCGAGCCGACTCATGAACCATGATTCCAGAAGAAGTGGTAAGGACAATATGCCCGAACTGACGAGCAGGCAGGAGTCGAACCACCCATTTCTCGAGCTCGCCGAGGCGGACGTTGAAACGGGGGCTGATGACGCCGCACTTGTTCAGACGGCCATTGAGCTGAACGACGATCTTGCCGGAGCGGTTGTCGGACAGTTCTTCGAACTCGCCGATGTATCCTTGCGCCTGCATGAGCTCAAGGAACTTGACGACGACCTTGGAGGAAGGACGGAGGAGGACCTGACGCTTGCCAGCCTTCTCCGCGTTGTTGATGTTCTTCAGAGCATCGCTCAAAACACTGGTTCGGACCATCTGTTTGCACTTGTTAAATATGCCACATAGTATACCATCTCGGAGCACTCACGATGGCGGTTGGTTGTAAAGTTCACCTTGACTTGCGAAATTGCTTGTTGTCGAGGTGTTGTCGTGTCCGGCAGGTTCTTCAGCGACGATAAAATCGAGCCTGAAGGTACCTGCAGAAGATGGCAGAGCCATCACACAAATAAGTCCATGATCACAGAATCTCTAACAAAGCCGATAGCCCACCTTTCCGAAATAAAGTGCGTAAGAGTAGTAGATTTGTGTGGTTAAGAAACACTGTCGATCGACTCAATAGTTGACAAAGTACCTATTCGCCGGTGAGGTCGCGCACGTGATGCTTTCCAAACACGTGAAGATAAGATTGAAGGTCCGCCAACATCGTCATGTTAGCTTCCACCCTATCGCGTCGAGATCTTTCTGTAATCTTTAGCCAAGTGCGCTCGCGCACCCGAAAACCACCATCGCTTTACGCAACACCACAAACCACACAGCGACCATGAACGGTTCAACAGGATCTTCATTTGATCCCTCGCGTCTAACGAAAGCCGCCGCGGCCGAATATTCTTCATCAGCATCCGAATCTGAAGATGAACATCTTGCGCCAGGCCTCGACGCCGACAACGACTTCGGTGACTTCAACCCTCGTAAGAGACGTCGCACGGGTCGTAATAACAAGGAAAAGGCAGCGCTAGGCATCTTTGGCTCCGATAGCGAGGACGACGGCCCAGCTCGGAAATGGAAAAGAACAACATTAAGAAACAAGGGCATGAACTTTGTTTCTACAGGCGCAGGCAGCGAGAAAGAAGACGACGATGAAGAGTCTGACAGCAATCGCCCAATGCTAGGAAGCGCCATGGATCAAGATGAGGATGAGGACGAAGAGGAAGAAGAAAATACCCGTGGAATCGGTCTCGGTTTTGGAGGCCTTGCCCGCGGTTTCGCTCAGAACGATACCCAAAACTCAAGTCGAAGCGCAAGCGCCGAAGCACCATCCCGCCCGACCTTCCGAACCCGATTCGATGGAAAGAACCCTCTCGGTATGGGCTTTGTCCCCTCATCAGCAAACGATCCAGTCCTCAAGAACACACGTGATAATGGCTCTCCAACGCCGCGCAACAAACCACAGCCCAGTGCGTTCAGCGCAAAGGGCAAAACAAATCCTAAATCTTTCGGTGCTCGAATGATGGCCAAGATGGGTTACGAAGAGGGCAAAGGTTTGGGTAAAGAAGGACAGGGTCGAAACGTAATCATCGAAGCAAACTTGCGACCACAAGGTATCGGTTTGGGTGCGGTGAAGGAAAAGTCCGAACAGGAGCGAAAAGAAGAGAAGCGGCAAGCTCAGTTACGAGGAGAAGAGGTGGTTGATTCAGATGAGGAAGAGAAGAAAAAGCGCAAAAGGGCAAAGAAGAAGTCCCTGGGAGGGGCTTTCGACAGCGCTACGAGTACACCACGACGACAGAAGCCGAAATACCTTACAGCAGAGGAGCTCAAGGCCACCGCGCCAGGTCTCCATATTCCAGATGCCTTTGCTCCTATTCTGGACATGACAGGGCCAGGCAGCAAGATGCTCACCTCGACAAGTGGCATCATGACACCCACAACAGGAACCGCTACACCGGAATCGACAGAAGTTATCGAGGCAAGAAAGCTTGTCAAGAGAGCGCAAGCAGACTTGTTAGCTTTCTCCGACGAATGGAAGAGCTTGCAAGAAAGGAAAACCTGGATCGATTTGGAACTGAAGGAGAAGGAGCAAGAGATGGACGATTTGCGATCAGACTTTGAAAGGTTACAGGTCTTTTCCGAATTAGTCAGTGGAGAGCTTGCAACAGCCGACTGGGACCAGCTTATTGCATGTCTACACAAAGCTCTTGAACTCAAGGCCACAACCTCAGAGATTGCCGACATTGCTGTTGCAGCTATCCACCCATTCCTTCGTGAGGCAGAATGGGATCTCCTTCAGGAGCCTACACGCTTCGCTTCAGGAATCAAAGAACTGCTACCACTTCTCATGCCAGCAACTTCCAACGGCAAGGCTGTCGGCAAGTGGGATTCCTTGTCGGTTGATACAGACGACATCTACCGTCGCCACCACAAGTCAACGACACCTTACGAAAGCATGATGTACAAGAATTGGCTACCCAAAGCCCTTACTGCGGTCCGCTCATGGGATGTCCTGGATCCAGCACCAATGCTAAGTGTCATGGAGGCTTGGCATGATCTTCTACCAGTCTTTGTTCGCGCACAATTTATCGACAACATTGTCCGAAGACTAGAAACTGCTGTTTCAGACTGGAACCCCAAAAGCAGACGCCAGAGCCACCGCCTACCACACATTTGGCTATTCCCCTGGCTTCAATACCTACCATCATATCATCTCGACCCCAGGGGTACTGGTCTCGTGGCAGACGTGAGACGAAAGTTCAGACAACTCATCGACGTGTGGGAGTTCAAAAAAGGCGAACTACCGGGACTCAAAGACTGGAAGGGTGTGTTGGGCGATCAATGGCGTCCTCTCGTCATGTCCCACGTCCTTCCCTCGATGGGCAAATATCTCAGCCGAAACTTCACCGTCGAGCCCTCGGACCAAGAACCCACGCTTCCAGTCCTCATGGGAATACTGGATTGGCGGTACATCCTTGGCAGGAGGATCGTCGCCGAGGTGCTCATGCAGCACATGTTCCCCATGTGGCACCGGATACTCGTGGAGTGGTTGTCTCGTGACGAGGTTGACTTGGCTGAGGTTGCCGAGTGGTATGGGTGGTGGCGAGGGGGTGTTTTGAAGGAGCTCGCAGAGGTGAACTCCGTAAAGGCGGAGTTTGACAAGGGGATGAAGGTTATGGCGAAAGCGGTTGCAGGGGCGTAATACTATAGAGTGTCATACGAGGAGAACATGGGAAAGCATAGATTTGAATAGGGGTTTTCGATAAGATGAATCATAAAATCGGTCATCTGGATGGACGTACCACGTCCTTAATTTTTCTCAACCCCAGTTTCCTCAGCTTCGGTAGCTCCGTGTAATGATGCCGGAGATCTTTGTCGGTAAATCCGGGGCAGCCATACATATTCATATCTGCTTTCAAGCCAAGTGATAAGGGCTCTACGTGGCATACAGCACTCACCGCCGTATAATCATCTCACGACCAGTAACGTGCCCCTATACAGCCCTTCGTCTTCAGTCCTGACCAAGAAAGCCCTTGATCCTCAATCCCATCATCATACATCCCAAGCCAAGAACTCTGTGCGAGTCCCTAAGCGTGGCTGTCTCAATTGCCATCGCCAGACATTCGAGATTAGATACCCCTTATTGGTGAAGCTGGTACGACGGCTGAGAGAAGAAGGTTTCAAAAATTCTAGACAGGATCTACGTCCACGAGTGTATAGGCTGGAGATTAATGTGTAAGTTGAGTCAAAGACATTGGGTTGCAGAGTGGTGCACAAATCCCATGCTTTGACGAGTAATGAGCGTCGGGGCATGAGGCGGATTGGAGAGAACTCGGATATGGCTGTAAAGGTTACTCGACGCCCTTTGAACTTATGCCGAGGCGAAGAGCGAACGATGTCCAGTGGGTAGCCTCCTGAGTATGAAGGTACGAAAATAAACAACCCAAGAAGTTCGGTACAAGTAACATAAACTGGTCTACTAATTCCGCCTCTTGTGCTTGTGGATGTCCTATAAGAAGGGACATCTTCCTCATTATTTCCTCTCATCAGACTCCTCATCACACCACATTCTCTTTCCAAGATGCTCTCCGTCAAGATCCTCCTGGCACTGCTCCCCTCGGCTCTCGCCCAGTTCACAATCGGCGAGGTTGTCGAGGACAACTACATCATCACTCTGAAGCCCAAAGTCAACGAGACTGAGATAGAGCAGCATATTGAATGGGTTGACGATATCCACACCGCGAGCTTACTTCGTCGTGGTGAGGATGGCGTTGACAAGGTTTGGAACTCGACGTTTAAGGGGTACTGTGGTGAGTTTGATAAGAGTACCATCAGACGGATCAACCAAAGCGAGGATGTAAGTGATGCACTAGCTTTCAGGATATGATACTTATAACTTTATAGGTCCTCGCCGTTGAACCGGTCAAGAAAGTAACGCTTGCTACCGTTCAGCGTAACGCGGAATGGGGTCTTGCCTCCATCTCGCATCGTACTACGGGGTCAACCGACTATCTCTATGATGCATCTGCTGGAAACGGCATGTATGCTTATCTCGTTGACACCGGTATCAACTACGGGCATCAAGACTTTCAAGGTCGAGCCTCGCCTGGTTACAACGCCTATCCTGGTGTTCCCTTTGTCGATGTCAACGGTCATGGAACCCATTGCGCTGGTACCATTGCCGGTAAGGTATATGGTGTAGCCAAGAGAGCAAACCTTATTGCAGTCAAGGTCTTTCACACCGGCAGTGTAAGTTTCTCTGTCTTTTCACGTCGTGAGTACTGCTGACACTTGACAGTCAACAACTGCCATCGTTCTCGACGGGTACAACTGGGCAGTCAACAACATCACCAACACGCCCGGTCGCAACCAGCAATCTGTAATTTCTATGTCCCTCGGCGGCGGTAAATCCGATGCCTTCAATCTAGCCGTGGAGATGGCATACCGTCAAAACATCCACACCGTCGTAGCCGCAGGTAACAGCAACGTCAACGCCAATGACACATCGCCCGCGTCAGCCCAAAACGCAACCACAGTCGGCGCCATCGACAAAAACAACAACAGAGCCAGCTTTTCCAACTTTGGCCCCTTTGTGGACATCTTTGCGCCTGGCGTGTCGATCAAGAGTACTTGGATCGGCAGCGATAATGCGACTGAGACGTTGAGCGGTACGAGTATGGCATGTCCTCATGTTGCGGGTTTGTCGCTGTATCTCAGAGCGAAGGAGGGTTTGAGAACTGTTAAGAGTGTGCAGGATAGGATTAAGCAGTTGGCGACCAAGAATGTGATTGCTAATGCTGGTACTGGGAGTCCGAATTTGTTGGCTTACAATGGAGGTGTTCCTACGAGGACAACGTTTAGGGAAAGTGATTGGGTGTAAGTGACCTAAGGTTGTCAGGAAAATTGGCCGCTGGGAAGACAAGAGGTGAAATTAGTAGGTCAGCTTCTGCTGTTTGGACTGGAGTTTTTGTGCTATTTAATCTTATCTCCTAAAGCTTGGAGGTTAATGTTTCTGTCAACCAGTGGTTGACTGACTCCTTTTGAGACGGAAAGGAACTGGACATTCGCTATTTCTTAGATACACTCATTTCGGAATTGTTGGTTTAATTCTCGATTACACTCCTAGCTTTGTGAGGCATAAACACATGCATTTGAGTGTGTTGTTTTGCATGCCATATCTTTGGGATTGTTGAACAAGTGAAGATATAGGGTAGACGCTGGCGAAGTGAACTTGGCGAGAACAAACATACAGAACACAGATACCACTAGGTATTTATCATTAGGTAACTTCAGCTACAGATAAACCCCATCTGCCTGAGCCCAGTTGTCTTTTGAGGATCAGAATCCGGGGCTCGTGATGATCAACTCGGATAATTGTGATGATGCTAAACTCATGCATGCCATGTGTGCTGTGCGTGATACGCGTGCTATGCTGACGAAAGTGCCCACTCAGTTGTAGGTGAGCACAGACAACGTGGCAATACAGGGTTGGGATGATGAAAAAGGAAAAGAGGAGGTCCGTGATGAGATAGCCGGTTCTAGGGAATCTAGTCTATGGTGTCAACGTCCAAGACTCGATCGATTGGTTTCTTGATGGTAGCATTTTGGAGATTGTGTAACCGTCACTAGATTGCTCACTCGCATTTTGGTATTGCAGCAAACAAGAATCTCCTCCACATTGTATCAGGGCAGTTTGGTTTACCCCTTTTATCCTCTCCACAGCTGCTTGGCACATGCATGTAGGCGATATGCACATGGATATATGTACTGGTAGGCCTAGAAACACTCGCTGGAACAGAGGAGAAGGATAACAACCATAGTCATCAGTTGAATCAAAATAGCTTCATGCCTCAAATAACAAAAGACAGAGCCTCAATTTGAAGCGCCGCAGCCGCCATAAAAAAGTGCAGTGAAATCAAGGTCTGAGGAGGCAAATTGACGCCCAAAGGATGTTAGTGTCGCGTGCGTGCCATTCAAGCTTTTTGCTTTTTTTACGAGGTGCGGGCTGCTCTGTTTTCTCGTTGGCGCTCTCTGCCGCTGCCGCTCGCTAAAGGGTGTTGACGCCCAGGCCTTCTGCTCGCTGTGACGCCCGTGCTTTTGGTTCCATCACCTCCATCACCTCCTCCATGCCTTGATCTTGACCTTGATCTCGACTTTGATTCCTTATCGTGACAACCTTCCTGACTGTATCACTGTTTGAGTTCCTTCTTCGAGGCTGGGAATCTCAGTATTTGACTTTTCTAGATTGTTATAAACCCTATACTTTGCCCTGTTCTTGGCAACCAGTGATTGCGACAGCCTATTGTTGCTTTCCCACAATCAAGGCAGTGACTGCAGACATTCCGGGAATGCCACAGTCTGACTGACCATTTGTTTATTCACCGAATGTTCCTCTTCTGTCTCTTTTATCCGTCATCTTGGCTGTGCTGGGCTGAGGTCACGCTTGGTGAAGCGCTGCAGTAGAGCAAGACACTGTCTTTACTGCTAAAACGTCCGCCGACCCGCTGACTCGACCGGATTTGATTGATTGATTACATGATCCATCTCGACTCCTCCACCTCCATCAATCCTTCTTTCACCCTTTTGCTCCCCCAAAACGCTCCAGTTCTGCGATAGCGATAGCGAAGCGACTGCGACTGCGACTGCGCCAAAGGGCATCCCTTCACCATGTTTTGGAGGTTTGGCGGTTACGCCAACATCTCCACTATCGACACAATCCTCGACAAGCCCGATTTCACTCTCGAGGAGCTGCTCGACGAGAGCGATCTGATCCAGGAGCTCAAGCAGCACAACTCAAAACTCATCGAATACCTGCGCAGCGACAAGGTCCTCGACAACCTACTCGATTATGTAGTCGCTCCCAAGCTCGAGACCGTCGAGTCCCCCGACGAGTCCGCCACAGAACAAGAACAAGACCCCAAGGCCAAGAACCGCTTCTCCTTCTCACGACCGCGCGCATCCTCCCGCGCCACCGACCCGGGCAACGATGAGGAGGAGGAGCTGGAAAAGAAGCGCAATCGCTACGCATTTGTAGCTTGCGAAATTCTTAGCTCCGACACCTGGTCAATCTACGAGGGTCTCGCTGACAATCGACAATTGATTCGCGATTTTTGGAAGTTCTTGTCCCGCCCTGCCCCGCTCGATCCCCTCCAGGCGAGCTACTTTACAAAGGTCAACGAGTCCTTATTTGAGAAGAAGACCGAGGAGATGATGCAACTTCTGGTATCTCTTCCTGATGCTGTTCCCAATTTACTCAAGCATGTCGAGTGCCCCATGGTCATGGACTTGCTCCTCAAGATTATCGCCCTAGACCGAAACGATGGCGGCGGGGGCATAGTTGAGGTATGCGCGCCCCTCATCAAAATTGATGCATCTATGCTAACGTTATTTATCTAGTGGCTGTACTCCAAAGACATTATCCCGAGCCTCCTCTCCTGCCTTGGTCCCGAGAACAACTGGGTTGTTCAAACCGCTGCTGGTGACTTCATCAAAGCCATCATCACCATCTCGGCCAACGCCTCCCAAAATGAGCAACAATGCATCGGTCCTAACGAGCTTACCCGTCAACTTGTCTCCAAGCCATGCATTGAGCAGCTGATCGGTTACATGCTTGGCGGTGGCAACCCTCTGACTGTTGGTGTCGGTATCATCATCGAGGTCATCCGAAAGAACAACTCCGACTATGATCCCGACATGGGCACCGAGTCCACCGCTGCGCCCTCAAGCCGCGACCCCATTTACCTGGGAACCCTCCTCCGCCTCTTTGCCGAGAACGTTCCCAAGTTCATGAGCCTCATCATGGACGTCCCTTCCAAGAAGGACAAGATTGACTCAACCTTTGGTGTCAAGCTCGAGCCCCTTGGCTTTGATCGCTTTAAGACATGCGAGCTCATGGCCGAGCTGTTGCACTGCAGCAACATGGGCTTGCTGAATGAACCGGGTTCCGAACAGATCACAGCTCAGCGTGATATTGAACGACAGCGTCTTCGTAAGGAGGGCAAGCTGGACCCTGCTAAGGACGAGGAGGACCAGTCCGCCGATGACCTTACCATGCGGACGCCTGCGCCTGAGGAGAAGCGACGCCTCGAGGTGACCAACGCAGATGATGATGGTTTCGAGGAGGTTGAGCCAAGCAAGGAGATGAGCGAGGACACCTCCCACGAGTTCGTCAAGGCCGAGCATGACATCCCAGCTGTTTCCACAACTTCGCTATCTGTTAAGGACGAAGATGACTTTGTTGATGAGCCGCTCAGCCCTCCTCAGCCTCTTGTCAAGGTGGAGGAGACACAATTTGACGAGCCCGATCTAATGGTCGCACCTTTGTCGCCCACAAAGGTCAAGGCCACTGAGCCCGCGCCTGCAGAGCCAGCAAAGACTGATTCTGGCGAAAAGACGGAATCCAAGGAGGCCAGCAACGAAAAGGCTGAAGAGCAAAAGCCGAGTGATTCGAAGCAGGAAGATGCTCCTAAGGAGGACACCTCTGACTCTTCAGTCGTTTTGACTCCTGCTCCTTCCGAGCCCGAGATCAAGGCTGAGTCCAGCGATGCCTCTGCAAAGGGTGGCGAACAGCCCCGTAGCTTTTCTCCCCAACCTGAGGACACACCTGCGCCTCTGTTCTCTGCTCCACCTGCGCCTGAATCGGGAGCTGATCGCCCACCTCAGACGCCCGAGAAGCCATCTGCTGATGCCCCCAAGGCTGAAGAGGCTTCAACATCTGAGGCCAAGGAGGAGGACGCCAAGGACTCCAAGCCCACAGAAGAGCAGCCCGCTGGTCAGACAGAGGAGCCTGTTGTGGGAGACTTCCTCAAACACCAGTTCGTAGAGTACCGCGTTGTACCCACGATTCTTGTAAGTCATTTGCGCCACTTGTGGAATGTATTCTAACCCTGCAGAACTTCTTCTTTGGCTACCCATGGAACAACTTCTTGCACAACGTCGTTTACGACATTGTTCAGCAAGTGTTCAACGGCCCCATGGACCGCAGCTACAACCCTACACTGGCTGTTTCCCTGTTCGAAGCTGCCGACATCACAAGCGCCATCATCAACGGCCAAAAGGCCAGCGATGAGTCCCAGGCCAAGACCAAGACACGTATGGGTTACATGGGTCACCTTACCCTGATTGCCGAAGAGGTTGTTAAGTTCACCGAACGTCACCCCCCGGAGCTCCTCTCGGAGACAGTCCTTGACCGGGTTATGAGCCAGGAATGGATCAGTTACGTAGAGGGATCACTTGCTGAAACACGCGAGCGAGATAACGCCATTCTAGGAGGCGTACGACCAGAGGTTGCTATGGGTAACCGAGCCATGGGCGGCGGCAGTGGACTGGGAGGCGTTGGCCTTTCTGGGTTGAGCGGAGGTTCCGGAGGCAGCGGCTCGAGTGCCCTGGCTGAAGCTGGCTTGAACGGTGGCATCGAGCTCAACCAGGACAGCGGAAACGGCATCGGTCCTTTCACCATCAGCGCCGGAACATTAATGTCTGGTTTCGGCAGTAGCAGTGACGAGGAGGACGAAGATGGAGACGGAGACGAGGAAGACGTCAATTCTGAGGTGAGTGGTGCTTCCGCTGAAGATGGGGAGGATCGAGGAATTCCCGGATACCCTGGCATAACGGAAACTCTTGAGGATGTGATTATGCGTTCCCCAGAGCCTTACCGAGCCGATTCGCCTGATTTCAAGGATCTGCAGGATGTCACAAGAGGTTCCCCCATGGACCTGGATGGATCTGGAGCCCCGGTTCGGGGATCGGCTCAGGATGAAGAGCAACAGCATGCGGAACAGGTTGAGGATGTCTCAAAACCAGCAGGCAACCATTAGGAGGGTGTAGGCTACTGGGGAAGTCTTGATCGGCCCCGATCAAGACGTGAGACGCGAAACAGGCAAAGTCAAGTGATGCCACAGCTTGACGACCTCGAGACACTTGAGGAGATCGATGTTGAGGAGATCACGAGGCTGATGTTGGCGAGGTTTTGAGGCATTTATACCAGGCGTTGTGGGATAGATTGGGTGGATGGATGGGCACGGCAGGATTATCATGTACAGGGTCTAGACCATGGCCCAAATTTGGGATTTGTATAGAGTTGTGTTTGGCAACGGAGACAAAGAGTTAGGAGTGCATGTCGCATACGAAGGAACGAAATGGAATGGGGGATCATGTTTTCGATGCCAGAGTTTTCCACGGACACCTATCCTCATCTCATCACATCACATCTCCTAGTGTCAACTGATCACTCATGGGCTCGTACTGACGAGAGAATTCTAGTTCCGAGCTTACACGGATCCTTTGAACAACTCTGGAGGCTCGATGGACCCTCCATCGATTCCCCCACCACCTCCGCCCCCGCCTCCGCTGAACATTCCCCCTTCTCGGGCAAGACTTCAGCTGGCGGCTCGGTTGGCAATGCATCAGAAGAACAACCAAGCACAGTCGTCTGGTAACTTGAGTAACGACGATGATGATGACGATAACACCGCAGATCCTTTTGCCGATACAGAAGAGGACTTTGATGATGATGACCAACCTCAAGATGATGACGGGCGTGGCGCATGGTGGAGAGACGTGGTGAGAGATCGAGGAGGCAAGCCAGATGGGAATGAATCAGACGATGAACGCGACGACGACGATGACGACGAATTTGGAGATTTTGCAATGCCCGAAGACGACGCAACGGGTGATCAATCCGTCCTACGGCCTCAGCCCGTGAACCCCGCCAAGGAAGCTTCTACCCGTGGACTCAGCGGCTTATGGCCTTTTGGTCTATCAAAGGCCGAAAAGGAAAAGGAGGGGAACAAGTCGGCAGTCGAAGAAGAAGGAACACCAGCAGCAGACGATACAAAGGCTGTGGAGGTCAAAGAGGCGAAGCGAAGAACGAGCATCGAGGATCCTGATGATGATGAGGTTGTTGTTTAGCGGATACCAGTGGGCTTTTCGATAGATGTGATGAGATGGGGAGGGCGATAATGAAGGGTGTACGATATATAGGAATTGAAATCACGGTTTGTAGGTAGAAATGCATGTAAGACGAATCAATTATGTTTATCTGTGTTGTGTCTAGTCAGCTATAACAACACAGCTGTCAAGACCACCTAGGCTAAGTGACTATACGTAAAGAGAGTCCTAAACAGAAACCCCAATTGTTTAAATCGATCGTTGAAAGTAGTTTGTCCCTGACTCGCTCCCAAAGCCAAGCCCCTTGGACTTGACTTTGCAAGTGAGCACTAACAAGAGAATGGATACATGTAAGAAAAGGCGCCTAGCTAATCTCGCTTATAGCCTTATTTCGCTTGTAGCCGAGGGGAGCGTCCCGTGGTGCCGGATGAGGGAGCGGCCATTGCTGGAGCTTGAAGTGCCTACCTCCTACTAAGTATCCGTGGTAACATTGAACGCTGTCTACTCTGTAATATGTACATTTCTTTTTTTTTATTATAATTGGGTTGTTTGTTTGGTGTTTCTCTTTTCTTCTTTTTGAGTCAGTTTACTTTTTTTTAGTTTCAACGCAAGGAGTTGTTGTTTTTTTAGTCCAGGGGTTCGTTCAGGTAAAGTTTTGAATGCAATTTCGGGTAATTGTAGGCCGCTGATATGGGGCTGTCTATGTACTATTGCGTGCGAGTCTGTATGTTCTTTAGGTTCTTTGGTAGGTCATGTTTGCGAGATGATGGGATGTTTGCCGCTGGGATTGCTGGGGTTTGTGGCTGTGAGTAGAATAAGCCTCTCGAGATGATACTATATTTGTTTGTTTCAGGTTTACCTTGTCAATATGAACGGCAGATATCCTTGGGATTCATTAGACATGTATCTCAGCCACAGTCAGTATGCTGATCAACTTAGGCCTTCAGTAGTTAGTCTTGGTCTAGACAGCTCAGAATCATGATTCACAGCCAAGATGAAACAAAAACAAGAATATGTCACGACACGCATATTCGTCCTAGTGGCACGTCATCCCCCATTGAAGGATGACCCCAACCAGCATCTCGATCCGCTGTCGTGTCTGATCTTCAGCAGTCACCAGTACTTTGCTTCCCCTCTGGTCTAGGCATTCTCTGGGGTACCCTGTACGAACGTCTGCTGCTATTGGTTGCTGAGGGGAAGATGGGCTGTGTGTGTCAGGATTCAGGATTCAAGATTTGGCGATGGATTGAAGGATTGGAAAGAGGAGATGCTTGGGATGCAGAGAGATGTCATTAATAAATCATGGGTTGGTTTATAAGAGTCTTGGTGCTCGGAGAATGGGACTTTGGTTATATAGCAACTAGAGTCAAGTACTGATTAATTTCATTATTGCTTATTATGAACAATTGATTGCACTATGCAACAGTAACCATCATCGACAGTGTCAATAGTTGGATATTGCAGTCCAATATTTCATTCTCGAAATGTCCCAACGTCAAAGCCTTCCCAGACTCCAGGTGATGACAAATCTCGACTCTTCCTCCTCTCAACCTCAAGATCACCTCATCCAAGCCATCGCGTCAACCCTCTCCATCCCCCTTGACGACATCCTTCTATTCGACTCCTTCTCCGAACTAGGCGGCGACCAGGACTCAGCTCAACAAGTCTGTCTCGCCTGTCGAAGCAAGGGTTTGGACGTGAGCGGCAAAGACATCCTAGACTGTCCTACTCTAGCCGAGCTACAGACGCGCATCACGCCGCGTGGGCTAAGTTTGTCGTCCTGCAGCAGCAACAGCGACGACTCTTCGGGAGGCACATACTATTCATCCTATTCCAGCGATGAGCCGTCGACGCAGGGAGAAAGTGGTAGGGCTGCAGGGGACGACGGCGCTGTGGAGTCTAATTTGTCGAGCTTACGGCTGTCATTTCCCACCGTCAGCGCTGAGTCTAATAAGTTTACAGGCCTGGGGCTAGCCTGTTGCTGCATGGTTGTTACCCCCAGGGCAGGCCCATTTGACGGTCAATCAGTAGCTCTTATTAGGATCGACTCGGTCTCTGGATTTTCGCCCATCACCAACAACAACAACAACAACAACTTATCACCAGCCGAGTCCCATCTCGCAAAGTCGCAGATTTCTCTATTGCGCATGGAACACGGCCCCCAGATCTGGATCCCAATTGACCAGAGTCCCAACGACAAGAGGGTGCTGCAAACATGGGTGCAGAATATGGATTCGCTTACTTACAAGGAGGTCATGAAGCTTCAGATTCCCGCCCGCCGCAGCCGTGTCGTCACGAGAAAGAGAAGCACGCTTTCACCGATGGATATCAATGAGTTGGAAGGCTTTTGTCTCTCGCCCATGCAGCAGCTTTATTTTCAGGGCAACAACAACTCTATTGAGGGAACATGGACCAAGAGTGCCATCCTCAATGTCCAAGGCGGTGCGGAGCCAGCGGATGTGGATGCTGCTATTGATGCTGTCGTGGCAAGACATTCTATGCTCAGGGTCAGGTTCAGACAAACTGAAGGAATATGGGAGCAGTGTATTTATCCCACTGCCCCGAGTTCGTATCATCTCACGCACCATGTCGATATCGCTGAGGATGAGATACGCGACTTGGTTGACGACATGCAAGCGAGCATCAACCCTACCAACGGACCTGCTTTTGCGGCAATGTACGTGCATAACCAGGAGAGACAAATGTTGCACCTCGCAGCACACCAATTAGCCCTGGACGATGCATCGTGGAAGGTTGTGTTGAGCGATTTGGACGAACTACTTCAAAAAGGCACCCTTTTGTCCGAAGGATCGGCATCGTTTAAGTATTGGACAAAATGTCAAAGCCGACAGATGGCGCAGAGATTATTCGAGCCAACACTACCCTTTGAAGTGTACTCCGCCAATTTGGAGCACTGGGCTCTCACGCAAGAATCCAACACATTTGGAAACTCATCACGCCTGTCGTTCAACCTCTCCCCCGAGCAAGCGTATTCACTGAAACAATCGTCCGCCCAGGTTTTGAGAACAGATGTATCGGATATCTTCCTGGCCGCCCTGCTACTATCTTTCTGTCAAGTATTCCCAGAGAGAAATCTTCCGACATTGTGGAAGCGAGAGGACGGAAGAGATGACGCGGAGAGTGAGTTTAACATTTTGGAAACCGTCGGATGGTTCGCTTCACTATGCCCTATTGGTGTTTCCATCGATTCGGAAACGGATTTGATTCAGGCTATTATTTTGCTCAAGGACACGCGCCGGGCTATCCCAAGATTTGGTGTTCCATTTTTTACATCTGAATTCGCGACTAGTCAAGGCGCATCTACGAACGTCCCCCTCGAGATTGTCTTCAAGTTGAACGATACAGTGAAGCAGCTCCAGCGCCAGAATGGTTTGTTAGAACCAGTTGCAGCCCAAAACGAAACAGCTGGTCTCAAGAGCACCACAGGACCTAATATTGGACGGATTGCTTTATTCGAAATTTCAGCAGCGTTGGATACATCTGGAGCTCAAATCGACATTGTGTACAACAATACTTGCAGACACCAGGACAAGATCCAGACTTGGATTCGGACCTTTCAACACCACGTCTTCGACGCCATCACAAGACTACATACTCACGAACCGCAACTCACACTCTCCGACATTCCCCTCCTTCAAACGAGTTATCAGTCCCTCGGCCGCCTCTGTTCAGACCGCCGCGTGAACGTCAAGGATATCGAGACAATATACCCCGTGACACCAGCCCAGCAAGAAATCCTCATCGCACAAGCCCAAAACACAGGATCGTACCACTGCCATGCCGTTTACGAGATGGCTGCTCTTCAACTCCCTTTTGATGTCACACGGTTATGTGAAGCGTGGGAAGTCATCGTGTCCAACACACCGGCTTTGAGGAGTATTTTCATCGACGCTGTTTCACGAGAGGGTCTATTTGATCAAGCTGTTCTCAGGAAGATATCACCGAGTATCTTGTTCATCGAAACGACAGACCCAGATGATGCTGTGATAACGTTGCCGGCGATGAATACCTCATTTGCAGAACCAAGACATCGTTTGGCAGTGTGTTATAACCCTATGAAGATGATTATGAGACTTGACGCAAGTCAAGCAATCTGCGACGTAAGTCCTCTCAGAACCATTGTTTAAATAATGCTAACGATTATACAGTTGCCAAGTCTTCATCTCTTAATAGCAGAACTCACACGCGTTTTCTCCTCGCA
Source organism: Fusarium mesoamericanum (assembly GCA_017656745.1). NCBI lineage: Eukaryota > Fungi > Ascomycota > Sordariomycetes > Hypocreales > Nectriaceae > Fusarium > Fusarium mesoamericanum. The sequence continues at coordinate 199,790 of JAGDUS010000022.1, read as the reverse complement.
AAACCCTCAAGACAACTCCTCTCTGCACAACACATATCTTCACCACATTTCCTCCGTCGACACAGCCTACAGTCTTGAAGTTTGGAAAACAAGCCTCTCAAACGCAAAGCCATGCATCTTCCCCTCCTTATCATCAGCTGGGAACAGTACCTCCCACACGTGTCCCTTTGGCTTTGACATCTCGCGAACTCAGATCGAGTTCTTCTGCCAGCAGAACAACATTGTTGCAGATGCTATATTCCAGCTTGCATGGGCTCTTGTCCTGCGCGCATTCGTAGGTACGCAGGAAGTTACGTTCGGATACCAGTTCAACGCGCGCGATGAAGACCTCCTTTGTGGAATTACGTCTCTGGTGGGAAGTTTCGCCACGCTTTTACCATGCTTTGTGGATCTTTCTGCTTCACAATCTTTGGGAGAATGTCTTGTTTCTATTAGCGAGACTTTTTCGAATGCGCAGAGGCACGATAATATCACTTTGACGGAAATACAGCACGCACTTGGGCTAAAGGAGAAGACACTCTTCAACACGTGTCTTTACTTTGAGACTCCAGAAGAGCTCAACACAGGTGATGAATTGACAGCTGTGCTGGTTACTTCTGGTCGCAAGACGGATTGCGATGTTAGTCTTACGCTGATGTTTGTCGATGAGTACCTTCGCGGGGACTTGACATCGCCATGCCTCTCTGCATCACAGGTTCAAAGTGTCATGAGTAGCTTTCATGCAGCTCTATCCCACATTCTCGAAAGCCCTGATAAAGCTATCGTTGAGGCAGATCTTCTCACAGATAAGGACTATGCTTCTCTCGTCGTGCAAGACTGGGAATTTGTTCAGCAGTCGCAAAAGGTCTCTGCTTGTTTACACGATGTTATTCTGCAGCACAGTCTCACGAGACCCAACGCTCCGGCTGTGTGCTCTTGGGACGGCGATATTACATATGTTCAACTCGCAACGCTTGTGCAGCGACTCAAGACATATCTCGTCAACCTCGGTGTTGGACCTGGAACTGTTGTCCCTGTTGTTTTGGAGAAGAATCACTGGGCACCTGTTATTATCCTCGCTGTTCTTCAAGCAGGCGCCAGTTTTGCACCACTTGATTGTCAGGACCCTGCGACTGCAAAGTCAACAATCGATTACCTCAACCCGCACGTCGTTCTCGCTACAGAGACTGCATGGAAGGATCTTAGTACCCTGGCTATTAACCTGGTTATCATCAACGATGCATTCTTCGCCATGCTCACACCTTATGTATCAGCCATCGGCAAGGACGCTACCCCCGACCACGCAGCATGCATTTTTGTCACGCCCAAGAAGTCAAGGAGTATCTTTTTCACTCACGCTTCTCTCCTATCTACTTTCATCGCCCAAGCTGAGCCCTTCAAACTCAACAGCGAAAGCCGCGTTCTGCAGCTCTCAGCCTTTAACGTCGATATCTCTCTTGTGGAAATCCTCGGCACGCTCGTCCACGGCGGATGTGTCTGCGTTCCTCATCCCCACGACAGAGCGCACGATGTAGCCGGTGCCATGGCGCGCATGGACGTTACATGGTCATACATGACAAGTCTTCTCGCGCGAAAGATCAATCCTGACTCGGTACCTAGTTTAAGAACGCTGTGCTTTCGCACAAGAAGGCTTGATCCCGATACATATATGCCCTGGCTGGAAGACCATGATGTTTTAGTCGCGTACGGCGCACCAGATATTTGTCCCTTGGGTATTTCTGTAACCGCAGTCACAAAACACAGCAATCTTAATATCATCTCACCACCAGTAACAGGCAGATTCTGGGTCTTGAATCCCGACAATCCCAAGAAACTCATGCCCATCGGTGCAATCGGCGAATTAGCCATCGACAGTCCTCTCGCCACACCTCATCGCTTTGCCCTGGACAAACCCCTCCAAGCACCAGAAACATATCAGTCTGCAGACGAAAAGCCTCGTGCGCGATATCTAAAAACAGGTCATCGCGTACGCTACCTCGACGACGGAACAGTCCAGTTCATTTCTAGCGTCCGCGATGAGGTCAAAGTCGGCGGGTCAAACGTCGACGTCGCTCAAGTCGAGCAAATCATGCGTCGCTGTCTCGGCACAGGTATCGACGTGGTAGTAGACTCGATAACCACGCGCGACTCGGGGCCTTTACTAGCTGCCTTTCTAGAATTTGGACCTCACGTATTCCAACCGAACGAAACCCTTCGTGATCTCAGTCCTGAAACGAGAGAAAAGACGTACATCGCCAAGAAAATGTTTGAAACTGCTCTTGAGAGTTCAGCTGCCCGGGACCGTCTTCCAAGACACTGCATACCCTCCGTCTTTATCCCCGTCCAGTCCTTCCCCATGTCTACCTCTCTCAAAGTCAATCGAAGAAAACTACAGCGTATGGTATCCGATATCTCAACACACGACGTGTTACACATGTCCCGCGTTCCCAACCCAGGCGAGATCCAACGCATCATCATCTCGCAGAAGCCTCTCCCCATCACAGGTCCCGAGGAAACCATGCGCGAACACTGGGCCAGCGTCATTGGCGTTTCTGTCTCTGCCATCAAAGGCTCCAGCAGCTTTTTTTCCGTAGGCGGAAACAAGTATCTTGCTGCTCAGTTGGTTGTTGCGTGTCGCAAAGCCGGTCTTTACGTTTCATTGACGGATCTTCTCGGCGAGGCAAGTCTTACAGAGATATGTCGCTCGTCAGAGTCGTCTACTCGCAAACAACCAAAGATCAAGACCCTTGCTGCGAAGAAACTAGATATGAGATTCGTCAAAGATGTCATCGCGCCGCAACTTCACTGTTCAAGCCCAGACGTTCTCGACTTTGCAGAAGCTTCCGCACAACAAGTCCAAGCTCTAGAGCTGGGTATGTTCAGAACCCGCGCCGACATAGTCTGCCTCGCGCTGCGCTTCAACGGCCACGTCGACCCGTCTCGTCTCGAAACAGCGTGTAGATCTCTTGCAAAGATGCACGCCATCCTCAACGTAGCGTTTGTAACGCACGAGCACCGCATGTATCAAGTCCACTGCGCTTCTTCCACTCCTCCCTTTATGACAACCTCATGCCCCCTTGCTGCTCTCGACGACGCAACGCAGAATATCGTCAGAGAGAACCAGAATTTGTCTTTTGACCCTGCAGTACCTGTTACAAAGTTTACTTTCTTGAATGGTGATACTCAGGGCTCGTTGATAATTCGTCTAAGCAAGACGCAAATCGACGATGTCGCTGCACATCTTCTCATCCACGACCTCGCATCACTCTACGACGGAGATTCAACACAGGATATTCCTCGCTCTTCATATCTAGACTACACACGCGCTTCGAGGGTATCTTACCAACAAGGTCTCGAATACTGGAACTGCCAACTAGACAACGCAAAGATGACAAAGATCATCGCATCCACCCGTCCCGTCCCTCCAGCTTCAGTATCCGAAATCCGAACACTCAAGCAGACAACTTCTCTAGGCCATCTCGCCCCCTACGGAATGACCCCCGACGCAGCTCTCAAAGCAGCATGGGCCATCGTCCTCTCCACCATCTCCAGCACCCACGACGTTCTCTTCGGCGAAGCAATCCAATCCTCATCTCCGAGCCCGGACATCATAGGTCCCATGTCAAACATCCTCCCCGTCCGCGTTCAATTTCCTCCAAGTCACAGCACGCCTCTCGACTTGATGAACTGCATCCAACTTCAGCGCCAATCGCACGCGCGCCACGAAGCGTTCGGTATTCAGGAACTCGTCAGCAAATGCACACCCTGGCGCTCCTGCACAAGATTCAGCACCATTGTACAAAACTACGTCCCGGGTTTACTAGACGGGTCTTCAACAATGAACGTCCACGGCGCAACGTTTACATACCGCATGATTGAAGCGTGGACAAAGGACTTTCCAGATCTTTTCGTCAGATCAACCGTCGAAGCCAACGACGTCGTAACCCTCGAGATCAAATACTCTGAAGAACGCCTTTCACACTCTTTCGTGCAATCATGTCTGAGTCTTCTCGTCGCGGCTTGGGAAACGCTCACACATCCTGATATGATCCATCAACCTATGATACACTCATCCGACGAAATCGCCCGTTCAGAGCGCAAGATTCCCTTCTCCGAGCGCCAATCCCCTCCAGTCGAATCCAACATCGACAGCGCGCAACGAAAACAACTCCAGGAATCGATTGTTTCGGTATGGACAAAAGTGATTAACCCATCACCGTCCATCCCAAAGAATAAACTCCCCAGCACCCCCTTCTACAGCATCTCGCAAACCATCCTCCCCGCACACACTCTCGCTTCAGAGCTCAACAGCACACTCTCTCTATCTCTCACAGCAGAGGACATCCTAGCTCATCCAAGCATGAACGCCCAACTAGATCTCATAGCAGGCACGCTCCCACCCAAACACACCCCCAGCATCTTATCCACACTCAAACCAAAACCCGCTCAAGACCGCTCTTTACGCGCCAGTCTCCGCAGCTTCAAGAACCGAAACAGCGTTCTAAGCCTACGAACGAACTGGATAAAGACCAAGCGCGCGCCATCAGAGATATCAGATGAAACAACAGCGCCGGCTACAATCATGGAAGAAGTTCCCACCATTGTGATACCCGAGATAGGATCGTCGGATACGCCCGTTAGCATAAACAACCATTTAGTTGAACTGGATGCAGGACCTGTAACGCATCTGCTGAGTCCGGTTCAGAGCGATGATCGGAGAAGTAGTGGTGGTTCGTCGCGGATGATTATTGATGAAGTGAGTTATACGCCTTCGCCGAGGATGTCGACTTGGGGAAGTAGATTTGAACTACCAAGGAGAGGAACATCACCCATGACTCGCAGATGAGCACACACACAAACACAAACACATTTGACATGTGCTTTCTTCTTCTTCTTATTTTTTATTTTATGCCAAAAGGCTTTTGATGGATTATGATACTCATGTCTCTCTCTTATTTCTTAACTGTTAGATAAATAGTATGGATTAGATACCAATGAAGGAAAAAGATACCCCAATCAAATCAAACTCCAATTAATGCTTTCAGTGTCAATCTCATATCTTGATTCAAGTTTCAAAAAAAAAAAAAAAAAAAAAAAAAAAAAAAAAAAAAAAAAAAAAAAAAAAAAAAAAAAGCCATGGGATAAACATGCAACCCCCAAGTTTAACATGACCGCTCTAACATCACCTCTGAGTACATGACATTATAACAAGTTTTTTTTATACAATATTTTGTCAATGCGACAATCTTCTATGTGAATGCGATCGGGGTATATAAAAAAAAGTCTCCATTTCCAGGTCAGTTTCCCAATACAAACAACGCACGCTCAAAACATTTTACCATTTTACATTGCGCCAAATCATCTCATCATGAAGTCAGGACACGAACGACTAGTGAAACTCTCCAACTCGAGGACCAAAGTAGTCGCTGCCGTCCAGAGGTTGAAGGGGACAAGCGTCGTCTTCACATCCTGTATAACCGATGGTGTTGCCCCACCACTTGAATTCGGTGCCTTCGAGCTGGAGGGAGAAGAAGATGATGATGCCTGCAATGGCAATGCCGCAAGACCAAGCTGCTGAGAGCACAAAGTTGTACTAAATGATGTTAGTAGGGATCTCAGTGAGGACGGTACATGACAACTTACTTTTGACCACAAGCCTAGATAGCGCGACTTGAGATAAATCCAAGAAAAGTATGCAATAGGCACTGATGGCCAGACATATGACATGTTGTAAGGAGCCCAAACGATACCTCCGTACATGATAGCCACGGGGTGAATCTGTCGGGTCCAGGTCCAGTGAGGGAACCTCTTGTTGATTGCCCAGACAGCAAGTACAACAACCACACCCAATGGGAAACCGACCAGGACCTCAGTGTAGAGTCCGTTCTTTCCAAAAATCTTGCTGGGACCAACAGTACCCCAAAGGACAGAGGCAGTGAAGAAGGTGTTGACACTGGGACATGTCATCTTCCATCGAGCATCCTCAGTACAAACACCATCGATCTGTGTCATTTGGAAGTTGAGGACACCAACACAAACAAAGGTGCTGATAAAGGTGGCAATGATCTGAGCAAAGAAGGTGTGTCGCGGAGGGATCTTGACATAGTGAGCAAGCTTAAGATCATTGGAGAACATGACAGCGTGAGCACAAGTAACATAGCCGAATGACTTGAAGTAGTTCATGGCCAACGCGTTACCCTCAACGAAGGATCCTCCGATGAACTCGGCAAGGACAGTCAAGGTGACTTCGATACCAGTCATGGCCTTGATGATTCCGACAGGAATGACAAAGACCAAGCAAAGGGCAAGACCGTAGAAGATGACACCAGGAGAAGTGTGCGTATCCCAGCCAGCGATACCAGAAACACCGAATGCCATAGCACAGAGAAGACAAACCAGGTACCACCATTCGGGAACTTCGCGATACGCCTTCATTAAGCGGGTGTGGACGTCGAGATCGTGAACCTCCTCGGCGCGCTTCGACTTCTTCCTCATGCTGTTGAATAGACCCTTGAAACCGGTAACGATCTCACGACGATGGAACAAAAGGGCGTAAGTAAGAGTCGAGGTGTAGATGCCAAAGAAAAAGATGTAGATCACAACGTTTCCAGCACCAAGGAAGGGGGGCGAATAGTCCTCGTACTTTTTCGCGTCAAACAGACCACGATCGTTGATAGCCCGGGTGACATTGTACAGCTGGCCCCAGCGATCATAGACACGGTTGCTGTTGATGGGAAGGTACCCAGTGTTGTAGATGTTGGAGTACCAGAGTCCAAGAACCACCCACATGGAGATGAAGGCGCCAACGAATCGGTTGAAAGTACTGAAGAATGGAACCATGAGAGGATCGGCAGAGTCCCACAGAAGGACGTTCCAATCCCAGGTAGGGAATGGGTTGATGCCAAGACCGTTGTTGAAACCAGTAATGGTGTTGAGATCGCGGTTGTAGGGGTCAATCCAGGACATCCAGCTAAAGTTGGAGAGCGAGGTCCAGATGTAGTTGGGGAACCAGAACCACACGAACATGGCACCAAACATGACGTAGAAAAACTTGATACGAGAAACGCGCCAGATCTTGGCAAAGGGTCCCTGTACCGGGGAGTTGTTGTCAGTGTGGAAAGCCGAGTTGAGCGCAATGGTGACCAGGGAAGCAGGCCAAACGCAGTACGAAGGGTAAACGAGGAATCGACGGCAGACACCAGCCATTCCGTAGCCGATAAAGTTGGTGCTCAGCGCAATCAGAATCTGGTAGGCAAAGTGGGAAGCATATGGCTGGTTAAAGTACTGTGGGAGGTACTGAACCCAGATGATCAAGTTGGTGTACGGGGTGTTGTACGCAACGTTGGCCATGATGGTAATAAGCATATGCTCCTTCTTGGAAAAGGGACCTGGGTTGAGAGAATGGCGCACTCCAAAGAGAGTGATGCCATAGTCAGGAAGCCACCTTTCGCAACCTTTACCAATCGGGTATGAGAGCAGCTGAGCAACGTTGGCCATGATTCGAATGGCAGGCTGACGGATATCGAAGAGCTGGTTGGTAAAGGCTAGAAGCATGGAAAAGACGAGGCCGATAGCCCAACTTCGGATTGTTGAAGACGGGATGGACGTGTCATCCTTGTTCTCGACAACGGCACGAACTTCGGCATAGGGGCTGTTGTTGGTGATGAGGGCGGCCTCGAGCTTCATCTCCTGGACCAAATTCTCGTGCTTCTCGGGGTTTGTGAATAATTCATCGTTTTCGAGAAATGCCTTGATCTTTTGGATGACGGTGTGCGGAAAGTTGGGATCCTTCTCGTGAATGCGGTAGACGCGAGCCATTATGTGGCGCACATCTTCGAGTGTGTACTTTGAAGCGAGCTCGCGAGCCTCGAGTAAGTCGTCTTCTGTGACGTGAAGATCTTGCTCGGTGGTGTGGTAATCGCGCATGTCATCTTGATCGTAGGAGAAGGACTGTTGGCCTATGTGTTAGTCTGATTGATGCGTGATGGAGACGTGGACGTTTATGAATGATGCAAAGTAGCGCAAAGCAGTGCAACTCACCTCGTCATACTCGGAAGCCGAATCGCCAACGATGGGAAGCTGAGTCGGGGGGAGCGGCTCAAGAGGGATCTCATGAGTCTCGGAAGAGGAGAGCCTCTTCTCGTTGTCGGCCATGGCCAAGGGGCCTCCTTCAGGCGATGGTGTGTTCTATTCCTCCAGTTTCACTATCCGTGACAATTTCCCTCAACCTGTGGTCGCTCTTTCTGCGTGTCGGATCGATTGCGCTGGAGTGATTGATGGATGTTTTGGTGATGGTCAAGAGACAGAGGTGATGGAGTAATTCGATCGCGTCAATAAAGCCGAGATGGGAACAAAGTATCGTGATGGTCGATTGTGTTGGTTGACAGAAACAAGAGAGCGACAATGGCGCGAGGGAAAACAAGATCCTGGTTAGAGAGTACGAGGAGCGCAACAACGGAGGAGCCGGTGGTTGAGTACAGTTTTGGTTACGACAGGGTGCGTGGAATCAAGGCAAGGCGAGGAATCGAGTCGAGTCTAGTCTAGACAGAATGGGTTGTACAGCGAGAGAGAGCACTGTAGACTACTAGACTCTGCTGGAAGTACGCGTGCGTGGCGCAGCCGTCGGAAGATGGAATTGGTTATGTCTCAAGTTATCGTGTCGTAAAGGAAGAGCGGGAGAAGAAAAGAGAAGAGAAGAGAGTCGGAGTCCGGCAAAGGACGATTTGGAGTTGAGTCGAGACGATACGAGATGAGAATTGGACAGGACAGAAGGGAAGGAGAGAAATGACGGATAATGCAATGGAAGGTGCTAAGGAAGGTGAGATCCATGCCTGCGGCCTGCCTCTCAGTAGTATCTGTGCCTGTCCTGTCCTGACTGTACCTGTACTGCACTGTACTGGATTGGCTTTACTCACAGTGAGTGGCGGGCCCTTTTGTGATCTTTGGTAGGTCAGGATTTTATTGTGGGTTTATTTGAGAATTCCTATTGGCCAAAGTCTAACGGGCGGGGCTTGGGGGAAGTTGGGAAGGAACAAGAGTGCCCCCAAAAAAAGGCTCGGGCTCGGAACTAGGGAGCCGGTAGTCCAAAAGCAAGCAACCCAACGGCAAAGACGGCAGGCTCGTTGCCTCGGGAGTTGCAGCGAGTACAGTGAGTGAATTACTATTACCTGTAACTTTCAATCGTTAATTTTAATGCATTTGACGAGAAATGCAACTATTAAGTATAAATAAGCCACAGACCTGAAAGGTGCTATAAACTAATAAACCATCTTCAACCTCGAAATCACTTCCTTGTTCTTCTCTACACTTGGCAGCAGCTACGAATAAGGCGACAGGAATCAGTCACTACTTCTAGTCAGTACGTACATACATTCCTTGGCCTTTGGTCCCCTTCTCCATGTCTTGGCATTGTGGGACAGGACAAGAACTGAACAGCCACGCACCACCACCACCACCAACAGCCTAGTCTAGTTCCATTATCCCCAGCTTCCAGGCGTTAACCAAGCAATTTGTCATTGTAGACTCAACTCGCCTGTCAGACAATTTCATCTTGGTTCACCATCTTCAACAAGACCAAGTATATAAACACCCCAGATATCCCTCTCCTTCTACCCTTGTCTAGTACCTATCTGTCACTGACACTCTCTCTCACGGCAGTCTCTCGGTACGTACCGCTTCTCGGAAGTAACGGCACGGCTACCGGCCTGTCTCGTCTCGGCGCTGTCGTCTCTCTCTCTCGTCTGCTCAACTCAAACCCACGTCAAAGGTCAAGGCCGATTACCCGAGCTCTCTCCAAATCTACAGCGCACTTGTAACCTTGACGAAACATGTTCTGCGATGCTTATTGGCTGCCCCGGAATATCCCACGAATTGAACTTGACTTTGATCATCAACCATCTCAGAGTCCAAGATGCAATGATGCGGTTATCGGCACATCACGACACATCACGACATGCAGTAAACGTAAACAAGTCCACTGTCGGGCTTCATTTCTCGTTTGTATTTATTTACAGTAACAACTTCACCACATGCTTCGTATTGAGCTGGGTAGCATCAAGGTACTGACTATTGAGATGCCATGCTACCCTGCGCAACCATGAGACCAAGAACCATCTGCCATGAATTGACATCTTGGCACATTCAGCCGAGACCTAGCTGCAGATCTAGCAGGCATTTTGTTGATCCAGACTATCGCACTGTACTACAGTATAATGGCACTGATCTAGTGGTTGATGGAAATATTGAGTCAGCTTTGGTGAGTATATAGCCTAAAAGCGTGCCAATAGTTTTGTCGAGTTTGCGACCCACTCAACGGCTCTCTCCCTTAGTAGCTGGTATAGGGTGGTTGCAATTGAGATAAACATTATTCTATAAGATCTATAAGTCGTATCAATCTACCACCCATATCCAATGATAAAGAGAACAGTTCCTTAACTGCTTTACAAAGACTTGAGAATACCATCAACATTAATAAAAGATAACTCCCTGTACGTATCATACCAAACTTTGTCAGCAAAAGCTTGTCCCTTCTTGGTGTGCAACAACTGAGTATAACTAGAGAATCTGTTAGTCGTCTTTTAAAAACATGAGAACACAGGTAATTACTCACTGATGAATCCTCCAATCCATGATATACGAACCATGACTCTCCTTCCCCATCACAACACCAGCCTGAACAAGTGTACTCGCCCCCTGCTCCAAGTTCCGCGCAATAAGCCACTTCATCACAGCGAGGACCTGCCGAACCACAAAGTTGCCTTGCTGCTGTAGACCCGTGTTTCTTACCAGCCCTGGATCAACGAGGTTGACAACTACATCGTCGGCACTTAGACGCTCAGCAAGTTTGTACACCCAAAAGTGCCCGAGACCTTTGTGCTTGGCGTACGAGGGCATGGGGTTCATGCCACCCGAGAACTTGGTCTCGTCGTCGTAGTGTGCCAGGACATTATCGTCGTTGACATTAGGATATTCAGCCATCAGGGAAGTCCCAGAGTTGACAATCGTGAGACGTCCCGGTTGACCAGCGGGAGCTTTTTGCTTGAGTGTGGGAAGAAGAAGAGTTGCGAGCAAAACGGTGGACAGGTAGTTGACCTGGAAAGAAGACTCATGACCTTCAGGACTGAGCTCAAACCTTGTCCACTGAGATCCAGCGTTCAAAATGGCGAGATCAATTCGATCGAGAGTTTTGCACTTGTTGGCAAAGTCCTGGACACTCTTGTGAGAGAGCATGTCGACTTGCCAGACGAGAATCTCGGCTTTGGAGTATCTGGCGCGGAGTTTGGCGGCGGCAGATTCGCCTTTTGAGACAGTCCGCACAGCAATGACGAGACGCTTGAGATTTAGAGACAGAAGTTTCTCTGCTGTAGCATAGCCAATGCCTGTGTTTGCGCCGGTGATGATGATGGTGCTTTCTGTGAGGGAGAGGTCTTTGGGTAGAGGGACGGGTTTTGTGAATTGGGAGCCGAGGAAGTGGTAGTCGTCAGCGACGAGATCAAGAGATTTGGGAGCCATTATGTTGTTGGTGAGTTTATATAAAACGTATTAAATGTGATGGTAGTAGTACTGTTGGAGGTTGATTGTATTGATGTGCTAGATGCTCTCAATGCTATAGCGAACGAACTCTTTTATATACCTTACATCCGAGCATTATTAAACATTTAAGCATATTGGCAAAAGACCCAAAGAGGAAAACAATTATACAAAGCTGTTAAGTCCGAGTTGTTGAGTGTTGTATCGTCATGAAGCAATTGCAAGCCCGTTGGAGTATATCGGACAAGTCCCAATCCCGAAGTCAGTGACCCTTGACCGAAAAAGGGTGACAATCCCAAAGACAGAATAAGATAACACATATCATAGTCTAGACGCACCTAAATGCTTGAGCCATTCTGTCAGTTGCTCAAGCGGATCGGCATTAGCTAGTGCTTATCCCCATGGATCGCGACACTAACCCTTATTAAAGCAAATTCTAACCTGAATAGGAAAACAATCGTGGTCTTGGCATGGAGATGAAGGATCGTGCTGACTGATAGTGATATTGTCGCTGTCATTAATACTGAGATTGTTTTCCTAAAAGAGTAAATGGTTCATCTTTAACCTTGACTTCCTCTCTATCATCTCTGCCATCATGCTGGAACCCTTCTTTGCTGCGCCTACTCCATCAGTTGTTGACCCAGTCAAGACAAAGCCACGAGCTCGCAAACCAGGTCCTCGCCAACAGGGTCGTGAGTTATTAATAACAAACCACTTAGTTACGATATGTACCTGACTAAAAACGTTTAGCTAAAAAGTTTGAGTTTGTGTCTTCGGGTCCCGTTGGTAAACCTGCGCCCGAGACTCGAAAGTTCATCCGTAGCCATGTAATGCGCGGCAAGAATACCAAGAAGACCCCAGCAGTACAACCAAACCAAGATGACGTTGAAGAGATTCATCGCCCTGCGCCATTGGCCGTCACTAGCTTCACAGAAGAGTCCTTATGGACCGTCGGACATACACACTCCCGCGGCGACAGAGCTTGGATCCAGTCACCGTCTCTCATCGCCCATCTAATCAAACCACCCCCCGATCTAGAACTCTTCACATTCGCTACTCCACTCGATCAAACCTCTCGATATTTTATATACCGATGTATGTATATCCCCAATCATCTAGTGATACTCTGTACTAACTCCCCAGTTCTAACCACCATAAAAGATACGCTCTACCCAGCAGAATGGTGTGTCGACTCGGATTACCAAAAAGCATGCTGGTTCCACTGGCTTTTGGAAGACCCTGCCTATCTGCACTGCGTATGCTTCATGGTCAGCGCCTATCAAGACCTCATCGCGGCCCAAGGTCGTGGAAAGTACGAGGGTTGGGCTGGAGAATGTTCTCTCTCGACGAGGAACCGGCTGCGACATACTATCAAGCTGTTGCAAGATAGACTGCAAGACCCCAAAAAGCAAATGGATGATACTACAACTGCTACTATCGTATCTCTGGCCACGATGGCCGATGCTATGGAGGATCCTCAGGCTTTTGAGGCACACTCTAATGGATTGAGGCGGATAGTTAAAATGAGAGGTGGTTTGGAGGGATACACACATAACCGTCAGCTTCAGATCAAGCTGTGCCGGTTAGTCTCCCCTAGTCCAACATTATATAAAGATACTAATTGTTGAAGCGTCGATCTCGGATGGTCTATAAGAAACGGCTGCAAACCCGAAATCTACAGCGGCAGACCAGCCTGGGAACCCCTCCTCGAAGCCTTTGGAACCGTCGCAAGCTCCTTCGAGATCCAAGAACCATCGCTAAACTTTATGAACATCTACTACACCTGGGACTGGCGTCTCCAAAACGCCTTCAAAGACCTCCGCGATTTCTCAGCACTAGCCAACAAACTCTCCCCCGGAGCTCAAAAACTCAAACCCGAAGCCTTTCAAGAAATCATGCTCTCGATCCAATACAGATTATTACAGCTTGACTTTTCCTCTCACCCAGATCCTTTACAAGAAGCGCTCCGCGTTGGTCTTTTAGCCTACGAGTCAACCATCTTTTTACAAATACAGAAAACAAAGTTCAAGTCGGAGTCTTTTGAGATCCAGTTAAGGGAGGCTATACAGGGGATACCCGTGCAGGGAGAAGCAGTTGCGAATGTCAAGCTGTGGCTTTTGCTTGTTGGGGCAATAATGGTGTTTGAGGGGACTGAGGAGTGGCTTGTGCAGTCTATTCGGAGTCTGGCAGGGAGACAGGGATGGGATGAGGTGAGGGAGCGTGTGAGGGAGGTTATGTGGATTGATGTGATTCATGATGTGCCTGGTAAGGAGGCGTATCAAGCTGCGCAGGTTTGTGGGTAACGTAACTAAATGAACTCAAAGAACATTGAAGATGTACAAAGTCCATTGAACAACCTATTGCTCTCTCTGCTTGGGCGAGAGGTGTACCAGGCTGCGCAGGTTTGTGATCATCAATGCTCCATTCAAGCAATAAACATAGGATTCATCTAAGAGCCAGGGGACCATCAAAGACCTCAGCACATGGTTCAGCCTGCCATTACCTTTGAACTCACAATTGACGGGAAGGCACTTGTGGCTTGACATCTAGAGGAATTAAGAGTGATCGCTTTATTAAATAGGATCTAATGGATTATACATGGGAGCGGAAACATGCAGGTCAGGATAACTAAATGGACCTAGATCATTGAGGATGCCTATCAAAGACCTTAGCATATGGATTATCACGCTGTAACATACAATTAACGGCAAGGCATATGGGGTTTGACATCTAGCCTAATTGGGAGTGACCGCTTTGTTGAACGGTATCGAATGGATCATCCATGGAACGGAAACATGCAGCTCAAGCATAACTAAATGGACTCAAAGACCATTACGGAGGCCCATCAACCAAGCATACCCATTCAATAACCTACTGTTATAGCCCCATGAAGCCTCCATTGTTTGCGAATGGCCAAAGTCTTTATTCTTTGCCAAAGACCTGCATCTCTACCTAGTCTGTAATGCCCAGCTGTACGTGATATATCACAAAACTAAAGTCAGGCTTTCTGTGAAATCTGCATTTCTATGTATCCTTGCAGGTCTTCTTCTTTGAGGTTGTCCTACCCAAGAAGTTGTGAATACCACGACAAAGGGACAACATACGTACACTCAGACAATTGCAAATGACGCGACATCACATTCATTATCATGATGGCTCTAACACGGATACAAATACCACTCTGCTCTGCAACTCAGATTCTCAAACCACCACTAACTTCTTGCACCAAAACAACACCCCTTCACACATCAACCAACCTCTCATCTCACTGCAACTCTAAACACTACACCGCAACTCGTTAAAATGGACGAACGCGCCCGTACCAACGCCAGGAAGGATCGAGACTTCCAAAGAGAGCGTATCTCTGACCAAACCAAACCCATCCGTTTCGCCACTCCCAATACCAAGATAGCCGACCGCCGACCCGTCGAGCAATGGAAGCTCAACGAAACGAACACCGGCATTAATGATATGGCCTCACAACTTAACAACATCCGGGAAGAGATTGCTGGGTTCAGGGACCAGATCGGTCCCATGGACGCGGGACACGATGCTGTTGAAAGTCGACCTGCTACGGACAGACAGGTTAGCTTGCCCCAAAAGGCTATGCGATTCTTCTGGCGTCTTTTCAGTCTTTTTGCTCTGGTTTTGGTTATTGCCATGATCCTCTATCTGGTCGTGTATCATGTCTGCGATGACTGGAACTTTGGGGGATACGTTCTGGATCTCTTTGACATCGACTACCCGCACTTCTTTTAAGGACATTTGATGATGGAGAGGTGGTGGATGGTGTAGGAATATGAATAGAAGATGTGATGTGGGTTCTTGGAAGTTATTCGTTTTCTCTTTCTCTTTTGTATGGGTTGCCAGATGGACAGTGGGAGACTGGGCTTTGGGGGTTGATCATTTTCGCTCTCTCTTTTGTATGGGATATTAGATTGGCACAATAACACTTGACCTTGAGCAATAACTGCTGTGTATTCTCTACCTTGTCTATCTGTGAAATACAATCTAATCTTCAAATTGTCAGTACCTAATTTAAGTCCGACCAAAAGCATGGAAGAACAAGAGGTTGTGAGATTGAGCTGTTGTGCAGAGACGGTTCAATGAAGCCAAAGGCAAAGAACCATCTTTGGTCCGATAAGACACGCAGTCAATGGCTGCCAGCTCACCAAGAGTTCCATCCGAGTCTGAAGTATATACTCAATAAACTTTGTATGAGATGAAATCCTCGGTTGCTTTAGCTAGGTGACCGAAGGAACACCCACAGCTGATGGCTCACAAAGCAACTCATGAGGATGCCTAAAGGTTAAATCATCAAGTTTTTCTTAACTACAGAACTTAGAGTCAAACTTGACCTTTTCCTTGAAGATGATCTCGCCCTCCTCCGTTGTTGAAAGTCAGGCTCAAGAGAGTTGTACATATTGATGTACGATCTACGGTCGTGGCTGTATGTTTGCTTGTCGCCTTCGAACCTCGTTCTCCTTTCTAAATCAGTGAATATGTCAACCTTATCATTAACAAGTATTGAGAAGGGCTGGCTATATGTTCAAAGTTGGACTGAACTGAAGTAAAATAACTTTCTCAAGCTTTTTACAAGTATTTTGTCTTTACATGATCTGGGACGAGCCCTGGCTTGGATGAACATAAACTCCTTTCTCCGTGGCCGCAAACCATTAGATTTTGACACCATCCTTGGCACCCAAGACTACCGCCACGATTCTATCGCTCACGTGGGTCAGAAACTTGGGCTCCCACTCGGTCGTCTTCCACTGGAGCTACTACAACAAATCCAGTCAGACTGTCGAGACGCTCCGTTCTGGCAAAGAGCGAAGCATTCAGAGGTTGCGCCCTCTTTCGGCACGAGGCCAAGGACTGAGGCGGTGACAACTTCTCTTGCCAGCGTTGTCCAGTGGGTACGTGGAAACACATCACCGGTGCTTTCGCCGATAGAGGCCACCTCTGGGTGTGTTCGTGTCATGATAGACAGGCATGGATTTTGCCAAATCGAACAACTCTCTGAGTACCCGCCTGTATGCCTGGTTAGAAGCGAATTCGAACGGTTTGTTATCCTCGAAATGCACCACGCCAAGCTCGTTTGTGCCTACTTCAAAGTAAGTTCAGCCTCGATATTAGTACTGACCACTCCAAGACTGACCAAGGATGTATCCAGGACGGAATTTGTTGGCTCGGGCCATGGTCTGCTGATAGAATCCCGACTCTTTGGGACATCCCATCACCCCCTGCCAGGCCTGTCAAGTGTATGTATCGCAATATTATTACTTCACATTGTCCAGATCCCGAAACTTGCAGCATAACGGATTGGAAATTCGATGCAGACAGATTTGAGACCATCAATCTCAGCATCATTGCTGGCTTATGCTTTCACTTCGATAAACACAGCAAACTTAAAGCCATTGCTTTCGACAAGTCTGCACCGTTGAGTCACGGCAGTGTAGTAGAGGATAAACGCCAGTGGTTGTATTTGCCGCTTGCATCTAACGATAGAATCCTATGGATCCAGTTCCGAGAGGAGTGCAAGTCTACCAAGAAAATACGTGCTGAAATTTTCTCCAGTGTATTGGTTTGTGTTCATTCCCTCTTCCACAGTTGACTACTGACTAACTATGCGTCAGGTCAAGACTGAACTGTGCAGTGTTATCCACCTTGGACGACATACCAGAAGACCTACCGACATATTGGCCTTCAGCAAAGCTCCCCGTGCCATCTTCTGTGAGCCTCAGGACGGTAAGAATATACAAAAAGTCGTCGCCTTCTATCCAAAAAGCGACCCTTCTTCGGCCCACGAAGTTCCCGGGCTCGAAATCGTTGGTCCACCCACTCCTGATGTCTTCGGGGATAACAAGTATTGTGTGCCATGGTGGTCTTGGGCTCCTTTGGAAGACATAAAGTGCCTGCACGTCTTCTCAAGGTCATGCGACGGCAGTTTTCTGGGAATGCACATCACCTACAAAAATGGAGGGCAGCGTTTTGTAGGTGACGGTGACAGTAACATACATGCCGCTCGCGATGAGGAGCGAATCGAGAATCCGACTCGGCTTTTTGTTGAATTCGAGCCGGGTTGGGGTCGCCGTGTGTCAGCCATCTTCTATAACGACGACAGTTATAAAGATGAAGACAAAAACATGAAAAGGTTTCTTGGTGACCCTGAAAGATGGAGTCAGCACAAACTTGTCGGCGAGTTCCACTATTGGCATGATCAAGATCCCCAACACGGCGATAATGTAGTGCAGATTCTCCCTTCAGGCAGTTGGCGAGGCCAGATAAAGTCAAAGAGGACAGAGTCACGATGGACATGGAGGTGTTGACTATTTGATGGTTTATACAACGTTAAAAAAAAAGAGGTTGCCTTGTATCTGACTATGTTCTCTGTTCACAGTATCTCATCTTGAGCAGGCGGTAGCTACTTCTCTTAGTTCCAGCTAGAAAAATCACAAATTGAAACAAAAACCTGAAGTATTGAAGAGTGTTGTCAATAGCTCCTGGCTCTACGTGCATGGTATTTGACGTGACTTACATGGTCACTACCCGGGACAACACTCACTCAAAAAACAATATTCAGACATCTCTATAACAATCCAACTTTCCCAGCACCTACTCCAACCTACCCTATTCTCAGAACCAACAAAAACATGCATCGGAATATATTGTTCCATAACCAGCATCCAACACAACATGCCATCCGGACATGCCCCGTCCCCTCCGTACCATGCATATCCGACAACCAACCAACAACAAGACCCGACAGTCTGGTAAATAAACGGGCCGTTTGCAAGAAAAGAGAAAAAAAGCACCCTTTTCTTGTCTTGTCGTCCTGCAACTCGCTTGGTTCAGACAATATACCCGTCCCGTTCAGCCCGTATCGTGCACCCAATTTTGCCTAAACCTCCGAACGCAAAAACAGTTGGTGAAACATGTTACCATAGAGGTACATACAAATCATACGCTGTCTACCTATTACCGGAAAGAGAACTTGTTGATCAAGATGTACAGATCAATGTTGTAAACGAGGTAGCCAGTCACGTTTGTCATGCACATCTCCATCCATCTCCTCTTTTTTCCTGTTTTATGCACAGTCGGAGATTCTTTCCAGGCCCAGCCCTACCGACTGCGTTGCATCGTGCTTCAATCCACCGTCATTGTAGAACTGTAATAACCCATGAAAGAACTTAAGTAACGGGGAATATAGAAGGGAACACTTGAGTCAATAGTTCGGAGATCATCTATGCAATGCCGTATGACGTTTCCCGATTATGTCAAAGGACCGAACGCTATCTCGCGTTCGTTCGCATCGACGTTCCAATACCTAGCTACCCCTGGATTGCCTTACCGCTCGAAGCCTGAACCATGAATCTCGAAAGAAGATAAACCCCACTCTACAAGTAGTCAAAACACCTCCCGTTCCAAGCCAAGGGGCCCTGAACAGAGTTGAGATCCCCTCATTGACAAGTCCAAGGATGTGGAGGTCCGCGGTCTCCGTTGCCGCAACCAGCAGTGGGGTGCGGGTGGTGGGCAGCGACCCAGGGTTACATCAACGAGGAAGAGGAAGAAGAAACACCCGCGCCGGAGATTTAGTTATACATACTACTACCAACTTTGCTACTTGATAGACTAAGAGATCATATCATGTTGATCAGAAAGACGAGTTAAGATTGCGATGAGGCACAGCGTGGTTAGATCCCAGCACTTTCATTAACAACTTGACATTATCTCGATCGTAGACTTGTAAACAGGTGGAGTCTAGTGCTACCTGGAACCACTGCCGTTCCGCTGACGGAAAATGCAAACGGCACTTTGCCTCTGGATGTCACGGTGTCGTTACGGTACTTAAGAACCTTTCCACTTTCCATCCTCCCCCCAGGCCCGCCAGCGCCCTACCAGGGGGCCAGGGGCACCTCAAGGGCTGAATTAATATGGAGACTGTATACAAACCTAAAAAGATAGTGACCAAAGACCAGAGCTTGGACGACGTCAGAAGTCGGGACATACACATAATAGCCTCCGTCCGACCCCTTTCGGACCCTCGGACACTGCTTGATCTTTGACGGAAGAGGCGTCTGGGAAAGGTAAATACCTCCGTTCTAGAAGGTTTTCTCGGGTTTTAGAAGATGTCAACGTCAAGTATGTTTTATGCCCCATATGATCTGACCTGTTGGTTGACACTCGCCCAGAAAAGGCTTGTACAGAAAAACATGCTATCCTAGTTAGGTAGTTGACATGTATCTGTAGGTAGGGATTCCCTCATTTAACATGTGCCTGCCTACCTACCCATGAGGCGTAGTGATATTAAACAGTCAGTGCTCGGGCCTGAATCCTCCATTCACCCGTTTTGTTACGTTGCGTCGTGAGTTGTCAATAGCTAGACTAGACTAGCTATGTACATGGCCTTTTCAAACTTGGGCTAGTTTCCATCTTCCAAGCTCTCGGAATCACTAGATCGAGCTTAAGGCCCAGACCTAAGACACGCGGCATCAATCCCGTTTTTCTAACTTGCAGGATGCGGAAAGATTTGAACTTTCAGCCAGGTGGATATCACTAAGAGCTATAGCTCAGGCTAGTAAGTCTCTTCTAAATTCCGCTATTGATCAAGACGGAATTGTACCGTATGGAGATCAATCATCAGGTCCCAAGCCTTAAAGATGGGACACAACAAGTGTCAAGGAAAAACGATATGAGAGAGCGGACCTCCGAGCTCGTTCTTGTGTCTATCCTTGTAAAAATGCATGTGATTGTTTCGAATTAACGAACAAGGCCTATTGGGGTACGTACTTCAACAAACCCCCAGGTCAATATGTGTCAGTGGTAAACGACAAGGGTATAGCTTTTGAGTGCTAAAAGAAGCTTGGTTCCGCATAAGCACCGAAGTGCGCCCTGCAGAGAGTTTGGAGCTACTTGCAGGGCAGTTGAAATACGGTAAACTAAGCAATCAGTCATGTAATGGTCTAATAGTTCTTGGAAGTTGGATATGGAGAAGAGGAAGCCCATGTTGAATCCCTGGATGGATATCAGATAGCTCATCAGTGCATATAGACAGCGTTTACAATCTGTACATATTGTACAGCACTCCCTTTGACATGACAGGGAGGGAGAGCCCCCTGTTTATACAACCCCAAAGAGGAATTATTCCAGAATAATTCTGGAAACATTCCAGGATTCAAGGCGAGTACGAGGTAGGTGTGAGGGGTTAAATTGGTCCCTCCTCCTCCTCATCCTACCACGTCCATCATCTGTCACGATGCTTGGCCTATTCCCTTGTCAATAACACTCGCGAATAACACTCACCTTTAACAATCCATCGCTTCATCCTTCCAGAGCTAGACAGGTGAACAAACAATTTACAGAGCACAAAGGTCACCAACATGTCACCGCTCACAACGTAGCAGTCTCGATGGATCCCCAATACAACTGACAAGGCCATCCCATTCAATTTCTACCAGAATCCTTCTAGGCAAAGCAACCTTATTTAAACCCGTTTCAGATAAAGGATCGACATCGCTAAACCACGCTGTTTTGGCCTTCGGTTAACAGCTTCACCCAAATATCACTGCGCAGAATGACGGGCTCCGGCACTTGACAAGGAGAACTGTACATACTTTCTTCCCACTGATAGAGTAAAGCCCTGTACGGGGTGATGTCCATCTCATTGTATAGCCCTACGGATAACGATAACCTAAGTTTCTCAACGGCGGACAGGCAATCCTTGTTTGTTGGAACAAACAGGCAAGTGGCAGAATGTAGGATCAGCTCTGCAAGGCAGGATTGGGGCACAGGACCCTCAAGCCATATTGACAGGACAAGACGCATGCCATGAGTCAAGCATCGCGGCGCAGAATTGCGAGACTGACATTGAGTTTTGCATCATTATGAGTCGCCTTCTCTTTATGTATATAGAGTTCCAACGACGGGCCGACAAACAATTAGGCAGATGATGCTGTGTCACTGTATATACCTAGGTACCTTCTCCCTCTGTAGCTCATTACCTGAATGAGGCCATCTTGGCGGTACCCTGGACAAGGCCAGACAGTGCTCTCATCAAGGTCAGTGCTGCATATTACAGTACATGTCCATGAGACACAAATCGTGTTGAGTTAGTTGACTCGTTCAACAATATCCTCAGGCATGATCTAGAACTACAGAACCCACATGAACTGTCCATCGTCGTGTCATACAAGACACTCTCATTTGGGCTGATTCCTCAGCGTGTTTGGCGAGTAAGTCGAAGCCCGGATCGATCGGTCAACAGATCTTTGAGCTCGGAAGAAAGGAAATAAAACAAAATTATTTACTTTTTTTCCCCATCAGCAAAAACCCCACAGATCTTCTTTGCCCCCCCTGGTCCGCAGCTGAGCTACCGACAGACAGCTCGTATGCATGCCTATCATGTGTATAAGAGAGACCAAGTGACTCGGCTTAATAACGTACGCGATGCGGCAACTCAAGTCTCAGGAATCGACACAGCCTTGGAGGCCTTTCGGACATAGCACACAAGTCAAGACTAACGTCCCGACTCTTGACTCCGCCGGAGACAGGCGATCCGGCGGTCGATCCATTATCCATACATACAGGTCCAGCCGAGGCATATGTGGACTCAGCACACCTCTGGATAGGGCTGTGAGGTTTCTCCCGCGCTGCCCAGCAAGGGGGGGGACCCAAGTAGAATTGGCCATTTGCCCCGATATAACAAGGGGCGTGGAGCCTTGATGTCTCTGCTGAACGTCTTGCCAAGCTGATATTGTGAACAGGACAGGGAGGCAAGCCGAAGCTTGGCTGATACATATGATGTTGGGTTGAGGTAAACTGTGAGTTGCCGTGCATAATTGATGATGAGAAATTACAAACACGACAAGACAAGACACTAAATCTGCCTTGGCTCTCTCTCTCTCTCTGCCTACCATGATGAATAAACCACACACCCCTGAGTCAAAAGGATAGTTCCGTTCTGTATCGCATGACCTAGACTCAGACATGTCAGTCAATGGGCTTCAAACAATCAGTAGCCCTTTTCTCCGCCCCAAGGCGTCCAGTCGCATCTCAAGAAACAGAGTCTCAACTTTGACTAAGTTTTTTAGTACTAGAACTAGTTAACATACAAAAACAAAAGTGCGTACGTGCTCTGGTTGCTAATTTAACGCCGGGCACTTGAGTTTTAGACGCGCGGTTCACTACCAACAGGCGGAGAGGGATTGGATGTTCAAGGTGCTTGTTGAAACAGTATCATTTCGACTCATTCCTTGCGGCAGAAATGGGCCAAGATATGATGGGGGACAAGGCTCCATGTCGATCGTGACACTAAAAAGGTAAATCTCATACCCTCTGAGCCTCCCGGATACAACAGAATTGCATGCCCGAGGTAAACAAACCGGATGTGGACGGAACGCCGGATTTATGACAAAAAGTCAAGCAAATCTCTGGCTCGGTTATATCTCCGAACGAATCAAGTTGAGTTGTAGCCAAAATAGCAACAAAATGTGTTAATAATATGGCCTCTTAATATACATAACATTATTGTTCCAGACGCCTGTTTCTATTCAGGGTCTTTGTCAGTCTTGAATTGGACCTTGTAACCCGCTCGACGTTGTATTTGCCACAGGAATCTGCAATGCAATGTAATGCTGCTATGTCGTAGAGTTTTCGAGCCGCATTTGCCAAGGATACCTTCACAGCCAATCCCGCCTCGCTGGGCTGAAAGCCACTTCCTTGGAAAATGGTCCCTCCCTGTAGATAGAGTCGCAGTGAAGAAAGAATGATCTGGTTGTGGCGCGCCTCTCCCGCCCGCGACCGCAGGGCTGTGCTGTAATTGACTGTCTCTGAATGGGGTGAGAGGATAACGAATGACTTACAGTTCGTTATCCCTCGTTTACAATCCGATCCCGAAGGGTTTTGGTAGACGCCCATATCGTCATTGCGTACGTATCCCAGATCCAGGGCCTTGCGTTTTGAGCCTCCGGTAATGACAGGGACGCCAGTGATAACCTCGGCAGCACCCCCATTCGTTCGTTAGTCTCGAATGATTGTCACAACCTTGCCTTAAAGGAGACAATATCCCGGGGATGACTGTTTGAGGGGCCCAGTCTGCTGCAGGACAGTACAGGACAGGACGGAAGTACGGGTTTAGAAAAAGAGTCGATTGAAACACCTTCTTGTTGATACTTGGATGTAATAATGACAGGTCTACTCGAATATAAATGAGTTTCGATTGGAAAAGGTTACCCGTCGACAGTGAGTCTGTCTTGTGTGGGTCATAATAACGCCAAGTAATAGGTGTCCAAATGTTCTGTTTATCGAATCGGTTGCATTGATAACAATTCCATCCCATGCATCAAGGGTCTCGCTGCTCATCTGCCTGTCTGTCAATCATCCCTAGCCATAGGGCACACTAAGGTAATCAAGTTATTAGTTCGCTATCGAGATCGACGCCCGCTATTTCACGGGAAGGAGGAATAAGGTGTGGTGTTGGTTTGCTGCGCCTCGTTCAGTCGTCATCCACCAAGAACCACTCGCTCGTACTCTGTGCAGTTAGGTACTGTGCTCAGCGTGCTGCAATCTGCTATAATGGTCTCGTCACTGGCCATCTAGCGGTAACTCTGGACGTTCCATTTGTGGAATGGACTCATTCCTGAAACCCCCAAGTCGGTGCGACAAGGCAAGGTCATGCCATGCCAGGTCAGTCAATCAAGGTGCTGACACCGCGCAGGGACTTGCCGCTCGGCAGTTGAGGGGGCATGGTGTCTGATTGGATCGCTATGTACTGTACATGACTGCTGCGCAGCGATCGCCTTGCCTTGTCCTGATACGAAAAGTTTCTCCCGTTAACAGACCGTCGTATTCTCTGTTGCTACTGTACAGCCCATGGTTCAATTATCCGAAACGGCAGTAAAGCGTCAACGGCAATGCAGTTCGCTGCAACGTCGTTGGGGCAGGCAGGCAAGGCTACCAGGATATACCCAGATGAGAGGGGGACCTAACAAGAAGAGGGGACCAGCACACAGGGCTGAAGATAGCGACGGGGACTTTGCGAACTAGTTTACGATTCAAGAACGTGGCAGTATGGATCTTGAGGGATGGCGCTTTGGGCTCATAGGATAAGGCGAGGCGCCATGCTGGGGAGCCATTTCATTCTGTGCGCAGCGATCTGAGCGGCATGTTGCACTGCACAGTAAATATAGAAGATTACAAACCTTAACAACCAACAGCATAAACAAAAATCCCTTGCATCGCGACAATAAAAGAATCCACTCTGCAAGCAACGGTTCAACAGTGGATTCTTTTTTCTCCAGGATTTCCCGGTTGGGAAAACTGGAAAGAGAACCAACAACAAGCCAGCATCCGCGACGGAAGATGCCATGGCGGTTGAGTTTTCGTTTCCTTGGTGTCCGCGCGTCAGTCTTTTGGGACAAGATTTACCGAAGATTTACGGTCAGGGGACAAAACGCCATTGTGCCGAATTGACTTCCTTTTTGGTGATAGAGCCCGAGAGCATGGAGAGCTAAGATGGACGCTTGAATGAATCTGTGTGAGACAGACTGACTGAGTGTCGGAGAGTGGGAGAGCGCCGGGAATGGTAGCCGTAGACATCCACCACGTCAAGTCAAATGCAGATGAAATGGCTGAGCAGAATGACGACGACAATGACGAGTAAGTAACCGTCAAGACTGCAGTGTTGAGAGAGGCGTTGTGTCATGGTATGGCGATGGGCTGGGCTGTAATGGATGGTGTAGAAGATGCCATGGAAGCACAAAAGAAGCAGGTACTGAACTGCCGAATGCCTGTCCGAGCCCAAGCCAGCCTCTGAGAGCCTAAGAGTGCACCACCAGGTGTGGCACAAACCGGTAACGTCGGTAGTCTAGTCTTGTCAATGAAAGTTTGAGATTCAGTCACAAGTCACACCCTCCCTCCCGTTGATCGGGGTCTTGAACGTTACCGAGAGCCCTAATCTGTACACGGTGACAGTCCCAGACTCAGTCCCAGGCTCCCTCTTTTTGCGCGTATGTAATAATTCCGCCGTGGGTCGCAAAGACTGACTTCATTTCCTTTCTGATACAAGTGGGCTTTGACGTCTACGAAAAGTCGATCATGTCCAGATTCGACATTAGATGCTGCACCGAGCTTTCTCTTCTCCACATTCGGCAGATGCATGTAATAATATGAGTCGAATTGCAACGTTGCCTCTTGCTATGAATATGAGATAAAGATAATATACAATATAAGAATAAGTAGGTTTGTAAATGACGTCTGTAGGGCAGATACTGAGTAGAACTGCATGAAAATCAACCGCCACAGCCCTAAGACGAGCAAGGCAATTCAAACCAGTGCCAAGACCGGGCTGCAGCTTCCCTCATTTTGTCTTTGGTAGGGCTGAAGAAAGCTGGAGCAAGCAAGCAAAGGAAGGAAAGACACGCGCACGCTCACACACCACCTTCCTAGCAAGTCCACGCTAGTCGCGCCATCTGGTTTTCACTTTCACTTTCTTGGAGAAGGAGCACCCCCGCCGAGGCCCGAGAAAAGGAAAGAAAGATAGTGTGGCTTGACAACCTAGTCAAGCCACTACTCAGTCTACACCCACTTGGGCTAGAACTCAAATTCTCTTGTCTCATCTGTCGGCACGAGTCCACGAGTCACAATGCAGAACCAAGACGAGGCCTGTAGGGCTTAGCCTGTACATACTGTAAGTAGGCTAGCCAAGTTTACCGCTCAATTTCCAGTCAATATTTCCCTCTTGGCCTGCGCATGTGAAGTGCCGGGTTGGTAATCATGCTATAATCCAGACTATACGTCGTGAACCAAGACACGAGGTTACCTTGGACAGACGATCAACAGTGACGACGAAATGACTCCATATCGACATCCAGTCGGTGCTTCGCTCGCTACACCCGACAGGCTGGTTTCACTCTCCCTGTAAGGCATCACCGCCGAGCACCCCGTCCAAGACATCACGAGAAGCCAAGCCAAAGTCGGTTCATCAAAGTGTCGTATCGTAGTCGCGTGCATGGACACCAAGTGGGCGATTCATACCATGCATGGCTCGTCCGTCCGTGATAAAGCGGAATCCTGGAGGATGAGGAGCAACATGCTATGCTGAAACCAGTACTAGCAACAGCAGGTTAGTTAGCTGCTCCGTCCCTAGGCCACTAGACAACTGAACTACTGGTTCACGTTCGGCCGGGCCTTGTCGGCCTGTCTGGGGTTGCTCTTTCTAGTGCCAGATAGATCAGAGACTCAACTGAACTGAACTGAGATCTGCCATTTCTTCGAATGGATACGCCGTATAATACAGGACTCCCTTGTGCCAAGAGTCAAGAGGTCCGCTCGCTTAGGAAAGATAGAGGTTATAAAGGATCGAAGGATCTATCTAAGCTCTACTAGCTAGGGCTGGAAGCTTCTTGACAGCAGCGCCACAGGCTCGGTCCTCGTAAACCTGCCAAACAGAGTGTGATGATTTACATAGTCCCCAGCTAGCTAAGCTAAATTTTGACATTGACGCACGTCGCCCAAATTGCCTGTTCTTAACTTCACCTTCTCCCTTCCCATCGGGCGATGCCTATTGAGGGCGATGCGCTTCAAAGAGGGTCCGCCTGAAAAAGGATCCTGGTTAGATACAGTGTTTAGCTGGAACTGGGGATCCATCCGAATCAACTACGCGTCTCCTTGGACACGCGGGGTCAAGTTATTGTCATGTACTGTGCCGTCGTGTCCAAACAGTTGCAAGAGAGGCGATCGTCCGAAAACGGCAGTAAGAATCGCATGTTATTCCCGCTGGCGTCAAGAGTGACATATCACTTGGAAGAGAATTCCCGCAAGATAGAGACTTTCAACCCAGTGAAAATCACACAGCGACATCTAATGTCAAAGCGGCTTACCCTAACTATCGCTGTGTTTGGCAGGTTGCAAGATATATGGGGCGAAAAGATGGAGGATAGCCAACATTGTTTGCAAACGCTGCGTACATAATTTCATTTGATGCTGATCAATTGAATCAGAGTCTTCGAGTCATAGTAATAGTCACTGTCTCTGATTCTTGAGTATGGCCAAGTCTTGGAAAGGACGCTTACCAAGGAATGAGAATTGAAGATGCCACTCACCACTGAGCCTCATTTCTTGTCTGGGTTAAACAAGTTAAAATTACTTGGCATTTCTCAACCGTGAAGGCTTCCAACGACAATTGGATGGAAAAGTTTCCCTTATGAACCAAAAGACCAAGTCGCGACCGTTTGACCCATCACTCCCCAAATTGAGTTTCGGGTGGCGCGTGGGTAAGGGGAAAAAAGAAAAACCACCCAAAAGGGTCCCTAAAGGGAAATCCCAAGAGCATGTGAGATGAGGTGGTAGCGTAGCCACGAGATTGGATGACGAGGCGGCAGAAACAAGGGAATGGATGATGTATGGCGATTTCCAAGCCACGATATTCGTATCACCATGGCCCAGATAATGCCCAGGTTGGATATACTTGGCAATTGTATTGTTCGGAAGTTACAATTACCGCTCTGGAATGCAGATGCAAGGCGAGGTCGACCTGTTGCAATTGCTGCCCTGCTACCCTGTTGTTGGAGAAAATAGAAAATCCAGTGTCGTTTTGTGTTGGTTGTTGGTGGGTTCCAGATAGGAATAGCAGCGGGAAGGCGGACGGGAAGTACACGAGTTAACCAGTGAGAGTTGCAGTTGAAAGGAAGCGGGAACGGGAGCAAAAAGGAAGCAAGCAAAGACAGGGAAGAAGCCTGTCGACAACAATACCACAATACAGAACATCTGCAGAGGAAAAAGCGCCTCGAGAGAGAAACCATTTCTCATGCAGTTTGTCGGAAGCGTTCCTGGGCAATGGGCTATTAACAGACAACGCTGACAGAAGGATCAGACGAATCTCAAATCTACGAATATGGCTGGGCTGTTGGCTTGCTTGCTTGTTTGTTTGTTTACCTCGGGTGAGCAGACTGCAGACTGAAGGATCGTGACTATTGCCTAGTGTCTTGCTTGTCAAAAATGTGAGGTGAGGTAAGTAAGGCAAGCCAAGGCAAGACAAGACC
Source organism: Fusarium mesoamericanum (assembly GCA_017656745.1). Lineage (NCBI taxonomy): Eukaryota > Fungi > Ascomycota > Sordariomycetes > Hypocreales > Nectriaceae > Fusarium > Fusarium mesoamericanum. The sequence goes on along the minus strand of JAGDUS010000022.1, from coordinate 171,243 downwards.
GTCAGTGTACCTCGACCAACATCCAAGATCTCGTACCCTGAGAATTACACACACCCTCGACAAATCAAACGTCCTCAAGAACTGCCCTACACCCCTCCCTCCCCGCGAGAAGCTAAGCTAAGCTAACCTCAACCCCCCCAGGCAGAAGAAAAAGCATCCCTCCGTTCCGCCCACGCCACAAGCAAGCACAGCACACCCCTGTGCCCGGGGCACAGACAGCCCTCCAGGGCAGAGCGCAGGGCTACAGGGCAGGCTGAAGTGACCGGCCGGACAAGGCATCGGATCCCCAAATACAATGGATGTCGAGCCCCATCTCGTGGAGACAAGACAAGACAAGACAAAAAAGCAAACCCCGTAGGGCAGGACAAGGACAGACTCTGTCCATTCTCAGGAGCAGGAGCAGCAGCAGCAGCAGCAGCACCTCACTGGAGCATAGCAGGGGTTTGTGTTCTAACTGGTGGATGGCCCCTTGTAGTAATAGTAGCATGCGGACTTAATAGCGGATTGATGCCGCACCCCCTCTGCTTTGCTCTGTGCTTCTGGTCTGTTGTTTTTGATGTGGCTTTCTCTCTCTCTCTCTCTCTCTCTCTCTCTCTCTCTCTCTCTCTCTATCTATTCTGTTGTTTCTATGGGACCGACTCTCTGTCAGAGGTAGTAAGCAGAAAAATGCGAGACAGACCAGCCAGGTTCTGCAAGATCCGAGGATTCCCACCTTGGATGGACAGCTAGGGTTGAGTGTAATACGGCGTTTATGTAAGAGCGAGCGAGACCAAGTGGAGGGATCTAGCAGAAGGAGATGCATCATGATCTTGACAAATCTGTAGGAGGCGGGACTTTGGGACTGACTGACTGACATGACAGTTGGCCTAGTTAGCTGTTGTATGTATGTAACACATGCACTTGCTTGTTTGACCTGCTTGAGATGGAGAGAATGCCGTGCCATGCCGCTGCACATTACCTACGGTACATGCCATGCCATCCGTGCCCCAATTCAATAACTGCCCATACCGTTGAGACTGATGTGATGTTACCTACGGATACAAGGGACGGACGGATATGCAAACTCCATCTGGTGACAACCCAAGTTCGTTCGATACTATCATCTCGCTGTCTGTCTCTTTTGGTCTCGCCTTTTTTAGCTGGGCCTTACCTGTACTTGTTTTATACACCCCTACGACGTTACTGTGTCGGCAGATGCTCACCCCCCCTAGTCAGTCATGACTGACAACCTGCTCCTCAGTGAGTTTTTTGCTCTTCAGCTTCCTTCTTGCATCCTCTACACCACATCTTATTACTCCTTTGGATAAATATCACAAAAAAACAAGAAATAATAATTGAATCAAAACATGACAAGACAAGCAAGACATACTGTGTATACATTTCTTATCATTTCTTTCTTAACCGCCACATTGTATTAGGCTTTGCTTGTCTTGGTCCCCGGAGCTGCTCCTGTCCAGTACCAGGCCGTTGCCTGTTCTTTTCCACTCCCGTCTTCAGCCCTTAGGTTTTCCCCCCATAACACAGGGCCCCGCTCTCGTCCTCCCCCCTAAGTTCCACCCCCATAGGGCGTAGGGTTAGTTCTACAGGGGTCCCAGGACGCCTGCCGAAGTCAGGAACAGAAGGGTGTGACAGGGCCAGCCCAGTGAGCGTCAACGTCAACACAGGCTCGTTCATTAACCTGAGGGTAGGTCAATTGAACTGAAGTCAACTGAACTTTAACCGCCCTGGCTCCCACCTTCCCCTTCTCATCTGGATTCTTTTTTACATCACATCACATCTCGCACTTTCATATTAATTCTCTTCTCGTCTCTTTCATCCATCTCTGTATTTCTTGTTGGTCAATTCCCAATACCCTTAAAATACCAAGACTCCAACCAATACGACTCCCTCCTCCCGACAAGCTCTGCCATTCGTCCAACTCTCTGCCCCAGCCAACTGCACCAGCTGCACCAGCATCTTCGGTGCTGCCGAGAAGCCATCATCGCCACAGCACACAACCACCCCCATATCTTGCCCTATCACCAACCGACCCATTCGGACCCGAATTGAGTTGAACTTAACAAAAAGGAGGCGACCTCTAAAAATAAAGAATACTACTTTGGTCATCGGAAATCGACTTTCTTACGTCTTCAGATCCGTCTATTTCATGACGGAATAGTTTCGGTCCTATGTCATCCTAGTTCCAACCTCGCCGTACTTCAGCTGCCATTGCTTTGCCTCCTTCTCCATCTTCAGCTCAAGTTACCCGACTGCCAAGCTAAACACCATGGCTTTCCCTCCCCAATATAGAGAGCCCGCTCCGGCTCTCCCGAGCATTATAGTCCCTCCCTCAGGCGACCGACATAGAGCCCACGCGAGCCACCACGATTCGCCTTTTAGTAGAAGTGTTGCCATGTCGATACCTGGAGGACCCTTAAGAGACGACGTCCCTCCACCGCTACCTCCTCCCAGATACTTCGATCAACCTAGTGCTTTAGCTGAGAATATGAGAGAGAAGCGGGAATATGCCAATGGTTCTTTTGCAAGTGGTTATGGAAGCATGAACTCATCATTTCACGAAGACCGTCCAAGTTACCAACGAAGAAGCAACACCAGCGACCGAGATGAGGGCTATGCCAGTTACTCATCAACCGACAGGTAAGGGTTACCGTGCATTGAGTTGAGCATTGGTTTAGCTTAGGCCTCCAATGGCTCAACTAAGACGTTGGGTGAACGAGACTAACAAGATCCACAGGTCCCGCGAATCCGCTCCTACAAGCTTTGGCCGCTTCCACAGCCACTACCAGTTCCAATCCCCAGCTGAAGTAGATGGCGACAACCTCAAGAAGAAGCTCGACCAGACTCGATCTTTAGAAAAGACACCACCTCGATCTCTTCTCAGTGTTTCGGCCAACGAGCTCCTATCCCGAAGACCTTCTGCAGAAGGACGATTCCCTCCAGCTCTTAGCGTGCCTGTGCAACTCCCCATACACTCCCGCGGTGGCATCCTAGCTTCTCCTGCAAGGCTTACCGACACACCAATCCACTCTGCCATTTCTCCCCGAAGCACACCCTTTTACCATGGAGACCGATCGCCAAATGATAGCTCCGATATCGATCGCTCACCTCGAACACGAACAAAGAGGAACAACAGCGATGATGCGACATCAACAAACTCCAGTTATGATTACAACGGAGTAGATGATATGGATATGGAAGATGGCCAATCCCTCAAGAGACTGCACATTGACGATGCCTACGTTCCTGGTGGACAGAAGAGAAGGGCTGCTAGTCCTAATGACGAGCATGTTCTTGCTATGCTCCGACGTACATCCCCCCAGGGTCGTTTCACCAGCCTTCCTCGCGGTGCTACAATGCCTTCAGTGTCGACCTCGCGATCCAACTCGTACATCTCGACCATGCCCATGGCCATGCACCCCGCTAGCATTGCAACAGCCAACTCTTTCGGCCGACGCTCACCCGTGGGCCCCTCCCCTGGTGGCATCTCACCCACATCTTGCAACTCGCCTTATACAGCCCCCGTTTCCCTCAACCCAAGCCCTCGAACCTCCATCTCTGGCCGGGGGTCCATTCACTCTAGGACTGTCTCGGGTGCAAGCACACGTAAGATCACCGAAGTACAGAAGCCGGGCGGATCCAAGGTCCAAGGCTTTTTCATGTGCGAGTGCTGCCCCAAGAAGCCCAAGAGGTTCGAGACGGCTGAGGAACTCAAGTAAGTTAGATCTCATCTACATCTCCGCAGACCCACTCTTGATGAGGCTGCGTGAGATAAGTGTTTACACGAACCCGATGCTGACTGATAACTAGTGCTCACGAGGCTGAAAAACAATACGAGTGTTCATTCTGTGGCAACCGCTTCAAGAACAAGAACGAGGCAGAGCGCCATCAAAACTCACTCCACGTGCGCCGCCATTCATGGTCATGCTCAGCCCTTTCTGGATACGACAGGGCTTTTCATGATTCTACTAACCGGCCTGGCGAAGCTGACACCTGTGGCTACTGTGGCGACGAATTTCCACGATCTGGACGCGGCCCAGGCACTGGTGCCTTGAACGGTGGTAATGCGCCTCGACACGCTACTGAACAGGACTGGGATGAACGCATCAGGCATCTGCAAGAGGTGCACAAGTTCCGAGAGTGCAACTCGTCTAAAAAGTTCTTCCGAGCGGATCACTTCAGACAGCATCTCAAGCACAGCCACGCGGGCACAAGTGGAAAGTGGACCAACATGCTGGAGAATGCTTGTATGCTCGAAGAAGACCCAACACCTCGGTAAATGCATCATCCGACCCCGAAGCAACACTGCATAAAACCGCACAGACTTTGTCGTGTCTATGTTAATCCCAGCAAAGACGACATACGAGTCGGCCGCTAAGATGACGAGTCAAGGCTAAGCGTTTTGTGGGTGTTGACGATTCTACTGAGGATCAGGCGGGTGAGGGCGGGGTACCAAAGAGAAATCGCCGGTACCAAGAAGAGAAAGATCAGTGGGGTCTGGAGTCAAGAAACGTTCTATTGGAGCTGTCAAGAAAGTGATCTGCGTGCTGCAATCAGCATGCCGTTGGGGAGGTCTAGAAACAACAAGCCAGAGGCAATTGTGCGACGCCAACCGCCCGCAACAAGATCAACAGCCATCCAAACAGCGACTTTGCAATGGCGAGGCATACGACAGACGCGGAGAAAACTCTGTAGCGCGTGGGCGGTTTGCCGCATGATGCAGATGCGGCAAGTCCAAAACGAATGAAGGCGCCGCTCTGCTGCGTCCGTTGATCTCGGATCAATTGGTGCTTCCGCGCGCACCCAACGCATGTAGGGATGCGGTTATCCGCCATGGCACATGGTTGCCTCTCAGGGCTGAAGCACCAATGTGGCAGTGCTGTCGGAAGGGAGGGACAACGGACCAATGCTACCTTGGCATATTCCGTTGCATCTGCAAATTTCGCAGCACTGATTTAACGTTTAATCAAGATGAAACCTACATCTTCCAGCTTGGCATTATTTTCCAACAGCCACGCTTGGCATTTGACACGACTAGGTTGTATGGTGGCGATCCATTTCAATCCCCCCCGGTCCGACAGGATGAGACATATTGCGAGAATGAATTTTGTTGATGGAATATTGGAGAGAAGCGACACAATTGACCAGACGCATAGCCTGGGGCCATGCGTCTGTGGAGGCGCTACTTTCTTACTGGGCTTGACATCCCTGCTGGGAACCCAGTCAGGACGAGCTACACGACTGCCGGAATTTGGTAAAGGAGTACATACAGGAGATTCATGGCAGAAAAGCCTGGCGTTGTCATTATGGGCTAGCATTTGTGCTAGCCAAGGCTCCCTGACAAGTGAGGAGTGTTGTCGGGGAAGTCAAATTGGGAGGACAAGGGCTTCACTTCGTATACATATTAGCTGACGCAGCTTGATGCTGTTGTCGGTTGCATCAATCATCTATCTTATCTATATGGGGGTAACGGCACAAAAAGGATCAATCATGGAAAGGGGTACGGTTTACGGCGCGACAGGCATTGTTAATTATTGCGAATCAAGCGAATACATCAGACTAGGATAACTTAGAGATATAGCAGTCTGAGAACACAAAATTGAGAATGAGTTAAAATACTTTGGGTGTCTGCGAATGTGATGGTGATGTTGTGAATGATGTAGTGAAACCAAGTGTGTTCCCAAAGCTGACGCAACTCACACACTACAAGGCAGAGTGTAACCACCATCAAAAGACGACATCACCCACTCACAGTGAGGCCTAGGTTTAGGTATCGGCACAACTCGACATTGTCAGGCTGAATTGAACCGTTGCCCCGGGACTCCTTTTCCAGCTGGGCGGAATTCAAGCGCTATATTCAGTGACAGTCCCATGCAACCCATTCGGGCAACTCGTACAACATTCACGATATTAATTGCTTTTTTCAGCTGGCCGTTCACTAAAAGTTCAGCTGGGCTTTTCGTTTATCTCACACCACATTTCGCTTCGGAAATAAAAAAAAAATAGGCGGATTTAAAAGGTTTGCGTGGGTAGCTGTTTGAACTGCCCTTTTGGGTTTGGGCGGCTATGCGAAGTCCTTACTGTTTTGGGGTTGGACTGAGAGATGGGAATAGATGGATGCGATAATGTGGCGTTTTGGAATGTGGCGGCGATGGCGGGGTAGTTTCATGTGTGGCGGTTGAAGGAGGGGCAGAAAAGTTATGGAAGGGTCATGATTCACACCGAGATTGAAGCTTAATTTTGCTTTTTGTGATGGACTCATTGTTTTCTCATTTGAAGGAGAGGGTACTACAACTGCAATATTCTATGATTGGTTGTATAATTCTGCACATTTGAGAACCGAAACCTCCCATTCGGCAACTTGCGACGACATACAAACTGGCAGAGGACGATCCCACAACGAACGAAGGAAAAGACTTGGCTTCGCGACAGGACCACGAGGACGACTCGAAACCGCAGCAGTGGGAAGAATTTGGTCATACGTTTCAACCCGGAGAGCTTGAGCTACTCAAGCAAAGCATTGTTCAAATGGCTCTCAGCAGGATCGATGGGCAGGACGAGCTATTCGTCGGAGGGTAAGTCCACACGACGCCACACGACCAATTCACAACCAGAATACTAACCAAGTCACCTTCCAGTCTCTGGGCCTTGCGTCGCTCCGACTCGCTAACCGATCGTCGCATCACCCACGTCCTCTCCCTCGTACCCTTCGACATCTCCAGTCTCAAGAACTTCAAGGACGAGCCCTGGATCGACTATGGAAAGGACTTTCGTCACCAGCTCATCGATATCGACGATGTGGAGGATTCTGACTTGCTGATTGAGCTGCCCAAGGCTGTTAGGTTCATCGAGGAAGGTCTTGGCGCGAACTATATGGAGCATGCTGACGATGATGGGGGCGTCTCGTTAGAAAAGGACGTTGATGTCGTGGAGAAGAAGAGGAAGAAGAAGGGAGGTGTCTTTGTTCACTGCGCTGTTGGAAAGTCGAGATCTGTTTCGGCTGTCATTGCCTATCTTCTTCGTCGATATCCAAGCCGTTTCGATCCCAACATTACACCTACTGCGATATCGGATCCGTCCCAGTCTACTGGTAGTGAGACATCAACGGAGAAGCGCTCAAGGAAAGAAACAGCCCAAGAAGTCGTCCATGCCGCTCTCACGTATGTCCGCCGAACACGACCCATGGCTGATCCTAACGAGGGCTTCATGGAGCAGCTTGCTCTGTGGTGGGAGATGGAATGCCCAGACGATGTCGAGTCACACCCTGTTTACCAGCGGTGGGCTTACAAGCGTGAGATTGACGAGAACCTTGCAGTAGGCCAGGCACCGACAAGGCTCCGCTTCGAAGATGAAGAGACGCAGCCTCATGATGACTCAGGTCTTAGTCTACGGTGTAAAAAGTGTCGTCGCACCCTTGTCACAGCGCCCTTCATCATGGAGCACAAACCTTCTGAGAAGAAATCATCTGCGTCTACGTGCCAGCATTACTTTGTTGAGCCGCTGAGCTGGATGCGCGGAGTGCTTGAGAAGGGAGAACTAAACGGTCGGTTGCTGTGTCCGAACGACAAGTGCGGTGCTGGCGTAGGCCGGTATGACTGGAAGGGTTTCCGGTGTTCGTGCGGAGGATGGGTGACGCCGGCGTTCTCGCTACAAAAGGCGAGGGTAGATGACGTTGTGAAGCGGCCGACGGGCCAGAGCATGGGGATCCGGATGCCGCCCGGACAAGCTCCGCGGAGCGGGAACCTGTGAGGACTAAAGACAAGGGAACGGGAGTCCTTACTGTTGTTGCAGTACCCAGATGACATACGCGCCGCGTAAAAAGCCGATCAACAAAGACTTTCTGCTAACGCATCCGTGACTGTAAGTCTCCGACTCGTTACGGGGGCCCGAATGACATGTCCGGGGACCCCACAGGACGCCGAAATCTTGGCTTTGACGGGCCCGCACATCCCTCGGATAGCTTTACCCTGTCGATGATTTTTAATGCTATGGGATGCTATACCTTGTCTGCATTCTTTTTCTTCTGCAGCAGCACTTGTCGACATGTTGGCGAGCGAGCCATTGAGACAAAAGCCAGCGGGGTAGGCATGTCAGGATAAGCCCTAGGGCTTACAGGGCGTGAGACGATCAAGACTGTGCATGGGAAGAGACTGGCATACTGAACGGAAGGAAGACGACCGGGAGCTTCGGGCTCCAGAGAGAAGAGACGGGATGATGGGTTGTGGCATGGTTCCGTTCCTCATGTGGGTCATTTCCGAGCGACAGATTCACGATGCGAGACGCAAAGTCGGACCTACGGTAGTCGGGATTGGTCCATCAGCACTAAAAGAAAGACATCTTGATCTGAAGTGATACGACACTTCCAACCAAACAAAGCAAATACCACTTGTACCCGTGCACGCCCCTAGAGCCAGAGAGCCTCACAGCCCTGCAACGACAATGTTGCACTACACCGTCCTTTGGGGCCTATAACCGTGATGTGATAAGCCCTATGGATCTGATTATCTATCCCTTGTCCGTCGACTCTATCTTAACGCTTTCACCATCTTTATCAGGCTAGCGCTGGAGTTTGTCTGGAGTTCCTCGCAAAGTTTACCCACTCCAAGGACTTTCCGACTAAGCCACTGTAGGGCTGACCCGTTCCTCAACCAATAGCGAACAAAGCATCAATAGACGATTTCCAATAAAGAGAAAAAGACTTACTATACGCGACACGCATACGCCCGGTTGTAGTTTCGCCTTGATGATAGAAGCTTTTTCAAGTCCCCCCCCGCCTCCTTCTGAGTGGGCTATCTACCGTAAGCCAGTCAGCATTTTGCATGGAACACCCTGTTCGGAGAGTTCTGAAATAAGATTGGACTCTTGACGGGGGGTTTTGTATCACGACAACAATATCATCTATGATGCATCAACTTGTGGGACGGAAAGAAAAATAGCCTTTGTTCTTGGCAAAAAAAAAAGACCACTGCTTACTTTTTTTCTTGTCTAGTGAGGTTGAGTGATTATCGGCGATTGCCTTTTGGGGTATAACATGGTCTTACCAGCCTGGTCGTTGGTTGTATCATCTGCATATAGCCTCACGATCAACGGGTACCGCTTGGCATAAGAGCAACAGTAGCTCTAGGTGGTCATAGCTCCCATCTCGGTAGATATGTTGATGACGTTTTTTTCTTTCTCATGAGGGGAAACCTCGCATCTTGATGCCCCTTTTGATGTGACAGCTATGGTCATGAGATGAGGTTGACAGCTCAACTGGAGACACACTCTGCCAATGCAGAACAGTCTCCGCGCCAATATTGAGCTGTTGTCTGCGGAGACTACTACTACTTTACGCCGTACTGTATCATCTACCCGCAGTATGCTTCATAGGCATGACTGCATGGGGGGGACCGTTATGCCCTTATTGGTTTAAGGAGAGTAAGAATAGCAACGCGTTGGTTTCCGCTTGAGGAACGGACGATGCAATGATACCTACTCTACAACAAAGACGTTGTATTCAAAACCTTGTCGCTCCGTTTGTCCTGGAAAGAAGGTAGCTCGATCTGCCTTCTTTCTTTGTCAGCCCTACCATTCAGTCCAAGCTTCGACAAAGTAGTTAGGTTCTTCCTTCTAGCAAAGGCCCTAGAAAACAAGGCAGTGTTTCAGGGGAGGGGGTGTCTTGCTTGTGGCAGCTTGGGATCCGACGGGGACTGCTCTGTTGCACACACCCCTATAAAGGGTACTTGTCAATCTGACGGCATACAAGTACCGTCCTGGACACTCGACTGACGCTGGGCTAAATGTCCCCGAAGGGAAAGGTCCAGCACGGTTGAATCCCCCAGCGCTGCAACCCCAACCCACGAAGCAGGACTTGTGGTGTTGGACCCTTGATAGCTCTCCCGTCGTGGAAAGCTGTATAGAAGGAGGTTCCGTAGCGGCATTGCCGTCTTACCCATGCGATATCCCGAGTGATGAAACTAGATTTCCATCAAACACTTGTTATAAAATTAAAGCCGACGTCAAACGCTGCATGTGTGGTGCATGCCATGTCATGTCATGTCACTCGGCCGTATATTTGACCAAACGGGTCTTACAGCTATCATCAAGACAGCCACAGTGATAGTCACAATTGTGAGCCAATTCGCCAATGATTAGTATTCACCGCTCAAGCTGTGGAAATCACTCATGAATCAGTCACTTGTCTACATCTCATGTCAGCCCTATAATCACGATGTGGAGTGAAAGCCCGAGATGGGTCATTGGAAGCTGTTGATCCACCTTGAAGGTGATACTGACTTATTAGCGATTCATGCGATGACATTTTCCAAGCTGAATCCAGGTACCTACGGCGTGGCTGGTGATCCTTGATGATGCATGTCACTCGCTCACTGAACTATTGATCCTCTTTTCTCTGCAGTCATCACCTAGAAGGAAGCACTTCAAACGTGATCTTACGAAGCTTCGAATTCTAAGATTTTGGTACGTCAAGACCCTTTTTTATTCTCCTTGACTTGTTATACTACGGCCAAAAGAGCGAGTCTCGGGTCCGACTCGTCACCGGCTTACTTGAACTAAGAAAACAACTACGAGCAAGGCTGGCGTGAGAATCGTTTCTTCCTGTGGATTGTCAAGGGCCGTGATTCAGCGGAGATCTGACAAGGATGCATATTTGGCACTCGAGCCATTGACGAGTTGTCACGATACCCTCCCCATGTAACTCGTCGATATCTGAGCAATGAGAGCTGTACCTACAAATCTCTGACAGGACAAATCGTCGCGGCTCTTAAGCAGAGTAAGCACTAGATAAAACCATGGATCAATATTCTACAGGATCCCCGCACGGAGGGTCACATCCCATTGATGACAGTAGTTTGATCCTGTTAGACGTCGACGAATGCGAGATTTGCAAGAATCCCATGTCGCGGGAATGGATGTTGGTCGTGTGTGTATGTAGCAGCAAAACGTTTTCCGAACAGACCAATCTACTTCTAGTCTGTACATGCATGTGTTTCAGAAATTGGGCATAATCTACGCGGTGAGAAGTGGGATAAAAGAAGATCTACACGGATGCTTGATGGGATATTTGGTATGCGCACTGCTTGCCTTGTATGTGCATGTAGCTCATGTACTTATCCCGGAGTTGAAGCCTTTCTTGGCATTTTTCTCTCTTGCCTAAATAATATACAGGTCCCTGGCCTGTTGCAGGGACGATAAGTAGTCGATAAATATTTGTGCTGGGAAGAATATGTGGCTTGCGTAGAGATATCGGGAGGTCCCCGATGTTGGTGTCTGTGGTCGAAAAACAGGCTTCAGATATTGTAGTGAATATTGACAAAGGAGAGGTGAAGATGTTACCACTGAGTTGAGTGTAGTTGCAATTGAATATGACATAATTGCCACTGGCTTGTTACAACGTTGCTGACATGGACTTACTGTCAACGTTGTGAGCGGCTCTTATGTGAACGTTGCGCATGCAGTATGTCTGACATAAAACATAGAGCTTGCGCTTGATTGGAACTGCAATTGATGAGAGTAAATATATTCGACGGTTAAAGACAGAAATTTAGTTTGCTTGATACTACAATGGATGAGAGTGAGACCTCCTGGATGCGATGTAACTGCGAGTGCCAATCATGTAGTCTTCGAGATCTTGGAAGGGGCTAATGGCAACGTTAACCCGTCATGTTAGCAGAAGAGATGCGCTGGGCTTGTTCACTTCTGTTTGTAATCGCTTTGTGAGACATATCAAGGTATTGTTGGATATGAGATGCTATGACAGTCTATTCCATCACTCAGGACATCACTTTGTACCCAGGAATGAATGGGTAAGTTGCTGGTTGACATTCAGGAGTTGGCCCAACTCGAAGGAAACCATTTGTTGCCAACGTTACGTAGTGCTTTGTCGTATACTGTGTAGTTACCTCGAACATGCTATGCTGTCCATTATTGAACAAGACAAAAACATTAGCAAACACCATGTTACTAATAGCCAGCTTATACCAAAGATCGTGAAGACAGACTGGCGGATTGGAGTCTGGCCTATCACGAAGTGTTCACAGTCTCTGAGCTTAGGTATTCCCTATGACCAAGCAATTGTTGGAACCGAGCCGTTTGAATAGAGACTCAAAGGAGTGGTGATCAAACTTGTTGCTCACAAACCCAGGGGCAGCTTGTACGTAGCTGCATCTAGGGAATTGTCTAAAACTGGTTAACTCACACAACTTCATCAAATTTAAGAGTAACTTGTGTTATCACGGGTCAATCTCGACAAATATTTGGCTAGTTGTGCATCGTCAAGGTTTCAGTCTTTGGCGATGAATGATATACCAGTGCAAAGAAACAAGAAGACGTAGAGAACTGCATCAAGACACACTCTCTTTCCTCGCGGTGATGTATACACGAGCAGTCGTCCAGGCGCTGTGCAACTGGAACTCGAATGCACAGCAGCATGAGAGTAGGATGTATACCATGTGATAACATCTCAAGACCAAACGACGTCAAACTCGCTGCGTAAAACAGCACAATTAATGCCCTTGTTAGCTCTATAAAATGTCCGGCTATGCTGTGACAAAGAGAAAGACGGACTCCTCCCATTCACACCGGGTCTCTTGAACCCAAGCATGAAGGCTGAGTCGAATGACTCAACGCCCTGTTGCTCATGATCTACTGGGAGCATCTGATGGCACAGATGGGAAATAGCCTGGCTTTGACGATCGCTCTCGATCCAGCTTTGCAGCCTCGGCTTGTCGCTTCTTTAGCAGTCTCTGCTGGTAAAAGGCGCTGGGTGATGTTAGTAGTCTCATATGTGAGAGGTGTAAGGGACTTACGCCTTCAACTCGAATACACGGGGCTCTTCTTCAGGTGCAGGACTGCTCTCTTCTTTGTCCTAGATATATAAATTAGTCAACAATCTTTCGTCGTGTGTCAAACTCACCTTGTCCTCGTCCTTCTTCTCATTTTTGTCCTTGTCTTTATCCTTATTCTTATCCTTGTCATCCTTGTCCTTATCGTCTTTATCCTTCTTGGCTTCCTTTTCCTTCTTCTTCTTTTGCTTCTCCTCGTACTCCTTCAAGACGCGCTCTTTCTCCTCCTCCAACTCCTTCTCGCGCTTCTTCTTGGCCGCTTCCTCATCGACCTTTGGTGTCGCAAAATACCGATCCTTCAAGTGAACGGGACAGACAAAGAAGAAGTCCTACCATGTGAATGCATGAGCCTTGAGTGAAAAATGAATTGTTTAAATGGTTTCGGCCTTGAGAGATTTCTCATCAGGCATACCTTCTTGTCTGGGGTGATGAGGACGGATGTGCTTGACTTGTAGCAAACGTCACACGCTTTGGCAGCTGAGTCAGCGACTTTGCGGTGTGTGTAGAGATTTGGAAACGTGGTAGACATGATGAGTTTCAAAGAGAGACAATAATAGTGACAATAATAGAGAGTGAGTGTTACTTTGTTGTGGTTGTGGTTGTGGTTATGAATTGGGCACCTTCGAAGCCTCGCGGGGAATTGAAGCGCGGGTCGCCTGACGTCAGAAGCTGATAGGGCGAGCATCCCCCTGAAAGTTAATGGCAGCACCTGTAACACCACTAAAGCTCGACTGTCCTAGCGTATGCGCCCTGACTAATAAGCGCTCTCCATCATGAATCGCTATCTTATCGCAATCCAAGGAAATATGATGACCTATGCATCTTGGATCGCCACGACCAACGGTAAACAATTCTTTTCACTCAAAACACTTCTTTTTTCCACCCAGAACAAAACCATTTATACATTGACACATATACGATTCGGCCAAAAATGGGCAAAGTTCTCGATACAGACAAGCTGGGCTCCGTATTTGGCACCCGGCCTGATATTCTCACTGGCATCCAGAAAGCAGCAGGTAAACAAACCATGAACCCCTGAAGACAACATTGTTCACCATATTCTAACAAATATTCAAGACTCTCCTGCAAGAATCGACTTGTTCAATGAAATCGCCACCCATGTCTACGATCAATTACTAAGTGGAAGCGCTGAACCTGCCCACAAGAAGAGAAGAGTCGACCTCCAGCAAGCCAACGGAGCCGCGAATGGCACAAAACCTGCTACCAAAGTCCAGACCAATGCCGCCGACGAGTCTGTCTTGCTCGAAATCAAGGAAATCTCCGTTTCCGTACCACAGAGGAAGAAGTTTGAGTTGTGTTTTACCGACGGCCACATTTACGCTCGTGCGCCAAACACCACAGCTCCTATTCCAGCCATAACATACGCGTGGTCAGACATTGGTACGCGTTGCTGTCATGTTGCCCAAGATTACGTGCTAATTTCTTGCCAGAATACGCCTTTTATCTCCCCGTACCCGAAAAGAACCAGGTCCAGCACAACTACGTCCTTTTCCCACGAGGAACATGTCTTCCCTCCAAGACGAACCCCCCGACCGAAGAGCCGCTCGTCTTTACAGTACCCGCGACGCCGCCCAAGCAGGGCACGATAGGTGGACCTGACGCTGGAAGTGCGGCAGCCGTCTCGGACAACTACAAGTCCCTCTTCCACTGGGCATTGAACCGCCATCTCAAGCCCGTTGGCGTCGACATCACTGCGTCAAACCCCAACAAGTTCCAGAGCATGGTGCGACAGCCTCACAGACCGAGCGAAAAGGCCGTCCATGTCAAGGCTTTCAGGGGCTCCAAAGATGGATACCTCTTTTTTCTCGAGACTGGCATTCTCTGGGGTTTCAAGAAGCCGCTCATGTTCATACCTCTGAACCGCATTGCCGCGACGAGCTTTACCAATATCCTCCAGCGAACATTCAACATTGCCATTGAGGTGTTTGCAGGCGAGGGCGATGCGACAGAAGAGGTTGAGTTTTCCATGATTGATCAAGAAGATTACGGCGGTATCGACGACTACATCAAGAACAAGCGCCTACAAGACCGAAGCATGGCGGAGCAGCGAAAGGCCAAGCTTGAACTTGCCGAGAACAGAGCTAAGAAGACCGGCGAAGAAGGCGAGGAGGTAGAAGCTACAGCTGGTGGTGATATCTCAGAGCTTGCAAAGGCGCAATTAGATGCCGAGCAAGCGCTGCAGGACGAAGAGGATGAAGATGAGGAAGATTACGATCCTGGCAGTGATGCCGACTCTGACGGTTCAGGAGAGTCTGACGATGACGATAGCGATGATGATGACGAGGACGACGAAGATGACGAAGACGATGAAGGAGAAGAAAACCCAGAGGAAGAGGGCAATGAGGGCGATGGGCAAGCCGAGGAGGAAGAGGAGGAAGAAGAAGTCAAGCCAGAGGTGAAGCCAAAGAAGGAGGTCAAACCCAAGGTGAAGGAAGTGAAAAAAGAGGTCAAGGCAGAGCCCGTACCATCGCCACCAAAGCCTGTCCAGCAACCTACTGTGAAATCAGGCTGGGCAGCACTGAGAAGCGTCCCTCGAGCCCCTGTACCAGAGAGCATGGACCTGGATGAGGAGAAGTTTGACGTTGTCTAAGTCAATATGGTGTTTACTTATATGTAAGGATAGAACCGGTTGGATGGTGTACGTGACGGAGTGCGGTGTATAACATAGGTACAGAGAGCGAGTGTTATCGCATAAAAAACACAATTCGAGATCATCAAAGTCAAATATTTACTGGTACATACACTGGGCAGTGATCAAGGTTCAATTAATAGCAACGAAAAGTCCAATTAATAATCCATGTGGTATCATATCGCAACCAACTCAAAGCAAAACAAGATTCTCGCCATGCAACATCTTCCTTACTTCTGGAAGTAGCGCACTTCAGTTCTGCCACTTCGGTGGTAACTAGCAAGCGGCATGTTACACTATATCCCCGTTAGCGCATCCCATCTTGACATCCACGAAGAGGGTAGACTTACATTTCCACACTGATGATGAACATCCTTCAATGACTCGATACAATAAGGAATACAACCCAAACAGGTAAAAAAGCAGACACCCGCCGCAACAGCACTACACTCAAATCAGTACATAACCTTTGTCACAAAAGTAGCTTACTTACTGCATCATTCCTCCAGACTCGGCCTTTGTAACCGTCATAGCTCTCACGCCACAACTAGGACAAACTACCGGTGCACTCTGGCTTTGTAGGTTCTGGATCGGCACGCTGTGGTAGTTCTGCTGCTGGGCTGGTGGAAAACCTCCATCTTGTTGGTGTGTAGGTGGGGGACTGGTAGGATGGTTGTTTGTGAGAGGCGGTTGGGCGAGAGGAGAGCTAAAGTCGCGGTTATCGTACTGCGGCGGTTGCTGGTCGTTGGGAATGCTCTCTTGAGCGTGCTCGGGGTGCTGAGACTGCTCAGCAGGCGGGCCGTAGTTGTTCGAAGTAACGGCTGTAAGCTAGTTAGTACAATACTCGTCCCATCAAGTATAACAACATACTAGGTTTCTCCATTGTGAATAGGTATGATGATGATCTAGTATTATGGCTTGAACACTAAAGTAAGTTTGACACAATCTATCTATATCAGGAACCTTCTTGCGCTCGAGTTTATATATACCGTTGACAGAACGTGGCTATGATGAAACGATATTCTCGGAACTTCCTTAATCAAGGATCTAGCCCCGTCACACAGCCTTAAAGCTTAAAGGGCCATGCTTGGCTGACTGGGATCTTGAGGTCATATACCTAAGCGGTACAAGTCACCGGTTACGGGATGCCGAGTGCTGCTCCGTCACTGTACTGCATGTTTTACTTCGCTGGTCATTGATGGAGGGATACGTCACGAAGGATTTCTGGACCGACGATCTCTTTTTTTACAGTGACACGTTTTTGTTTTCATTTGCCAGATGTCATGCAATAACAGGGAGTGAGTGATATATATAAACCTGGACAGAAAGGGGAGACGTTGGTTGGCAGACGTCACACTCTTGGCGGAGATGAGTGTGGCAGGACTTGTGGCTGTGCTTGAGGGTAGCATTTAAATATCACGAGGGGGAAGGGATTTACAGCAAGGCAGACTATGGATGAATTGTGTATTCTCTTTTGTAGTTGAAGTTGTTTGGTGTTCAGTCAACCAGAAGCCAAGGAACGAACAATACACCCAACCCAAGACAGCTTTGGCACTACCTACTTGTTGGCAACTTGACTAAATAACTGAAGAAAGAAGATATCAATGCACCTCCAACGCAGCGACAAACAAGAAAAGCTTAATAGTAACACAGCCATCAAATACTGACTTGTCCGATACTCCCGAACGCTCAAGTGACGTGGTCCTCACCCCAGTCATTGTTACATCTCTCCCAAACTCAATATCAAATCCCAGCAAATAGCCTATATCCGGTATGGTGTAGTGGCTAACATTTCGCGCTCTCATAACCTGAGAGATCAGTTCCGCGGAGCCCAGGGTTCGATTCCCTGTACCGGAGTTTCTTTTTTGCATCTTTCCCTACCAGTTGGCCCATTTTTTTGAGACTCTGTCAAGCATCGCGTGATTTCTATCCCAGACTTTAAATCCCCGGGTCTTATTTCCGGGTACTATCTTATCGCTCACTATCTTATCACTCCACTGCCAACACGTGACCTCAACTCCAAACTTTCCACTCCATCATCACGACCCTCACCTAGTCGTCGCCCAATTGTCCATCCATTGCCAGCTCTTCTTCGTCGTCGTATCCCACTCCCATCTCTCGCAAAAATGGCCGGCCGTCACAAACCGATTCGTCTCCCCCCTCTCAAGACGCTCCGCGTGCACAACCCAAAGCGCCAGGTTGAAAACCCCTGCATTGCCATCATGTCTAGTGTTCTCGGTAGATCTCTCCTTCCCTGCTCACTTTATTTATACACAAGAAAGAGAGAAGACAGAGCTAACAATTGGCAGCATGCTGGGCTTCAGCAGGTTACAACGCAACAGGCTGTGCAGCAGTAGAAACCCAGCTCCGAAAATGCATGGACGGCCCCAAAGCTCCCCCCGCGCCTACGAATACCATCAATTACCACTTGGCGCGTATGCAACAGTACATGACGGGACCTAGGAAGCAGAAGTAAAGAATACGCAAACAAAAAGAAAAAAGAAATAACCGAAGGAATGGGAATATGCTTCATTTTAAGCTGGGGAGGCGTCGGTAGAAAAAGAGCGCTGCTTTACGAACGAACGGACGAATTGGATGGAAAGGAATGGGAGGGATATCGATCACTGTGTAACAATACCCGTACGGGGATGGAAAGAAGAAGTAAGAAGAGGAGATGTATAAATATCTCTGTACAATTACAATACGAATGATTACAAGTCACAACACGCGGACACAATACAGGGACTCAATGGCATATCTACACGAGTCAATCTTCAGTCACACCAACATATCATCAACATCAGACCAAATCTTCATTCAAAGTGTTTGCATTTCAACTACCTCACTCTGCAAATCACCCTCTTACTATAAAACCACAACCACAACTACTATAACCCCATCATAAAGCGCACACCCAATGCCCGTATTCCCCTACGCCCCTTCGTCTTTCCTTTCTATACACAGAGACAACGAGGGGAAATCCCAACAAAAGGAACGACAAACCCGGGAGGGAAGAAGAAAGAAACGTAAAAAAGAAAACAGACGAAAAAAAAAGGTAAATGACAATGAACGAGAAGAATTACAGAAACGCCCCCATATCTTAAAAGTAGCGCCGGATCCCATGAAAAAATGTGTAAAGTGAAACTGACAAGATGTTGATGTGATCCCAGGAACCGAACAGTAATGACTCCATGGGGTGTAAGTGTTGGGAAGGCTGTCGAACAATGCCATTCAAGACGCATTACATGTCACTAACGACCGCATATGCGAATTGAGTTTGTAAGAAACAGCCCCCCGATCAAAAAGTAACCCAAGAAAAGTGCGTCCATCAGGACGAAAGAGTGGCTCGAGTTGGCAGTTCTCGTTAGATGATGACAAAAAGGAGATGTGTTCGAAAAGTCGAGTCGCTTGCCGTCTATATGGTATGATTCGGCAATGTCCAGCCGTCCAGACGCCCTTGGTTGTTCGTTATCGTGCCTTGATCATGTTATGATGAGTTTGAAGTAAAATGTATGATGTCTTTTTCCGTGCGCCGAAAAATGCGGTAATGATCCGTGGGTATCCCAAGCACAATGCACCATTTCTACCTCCTCTCCGGGTGTCAATCGACATTGGGTGCGCGCGCGTGAGGTGTCTAGGCCGTGTCGCCGACGCAAAAGAGCTCTATCTCTCCTACGCCTCCAGAGTACATGTTCCTGACTCCTTCGCGCCACTCCGTAAAGGCGATCTGGATGTCGTCGTCGCCTTCAATGGCAACGTAGTCGCCGTCTTCGTCGCGGTATCGCAGCTTGAGCATGCTCTTGCTGATGCTGCTGGTGGTGAAGCGGGCGAGCTTGGCATCGATGCGGTCGACCAGAGATTGGTAAGTGATGTTAAAGGCCACCACCAAAGTAACGTAGTTGCCCGACTCGCAGTTCACTCGAACCTTGAGCTGGGTCGGTAGAGGGATCTCGGGGCTCAATGGGTTCGCCGATGGTGGCGGCATTGTTGCTGTGCCGAGAGCTGGAGACACAGTTCGTGAGTTTGCAGCAGCAGCGTCGACACGTAGTATCTGGTTTCCACCGCCTGGCGTGATTGATCGCGGGTGAACTGGTTGAGCAGGGAAATGGTTCATGCTTCCACCCACGCTTCCCGTGGGCTTGTGCATGCGTTCTCGCTGAGCTCCAGGACTGTTAGTCTGGGCTCGAGTGGGTTGATCATTCCTGGGTGATCCTGTTTGATCTCGAGAAAGGTTCGGGTTGTGGCCAGGGTGCAAGTGTTGAGGAATTCCGGGCACTGCTGGGATGTTTCCGTGGCTAGGTTGACGAGTACGTGGCATTCCTGGTCCGTTAATATCGGGAGTGCTGTACGAACGGTTCCTCTGCTGTGCCGCCAAGGCGGCTTGGCTGCTGGAGGACATTGCTGGCAGCGAAGGTCCTCGTGGGTTGCGAGCAGAGTTTGGTGAAGGACCATCGCGGGATGGAGCACGGGGCATCGCGGGAGCAGTATATCGGTTGCCGTTGGCGTCTTCCCACTGCTGTGGGTTGGGAGTGGCACTCTTGGGGAATCCGTATTGAGGTGTCGAGAACATTCCACTGGTAGTGCTGGTCCTTGTGGAAGCCGGTGACTCGGTAACAGGGGAGAAGTAACTGTCGCCGGCCCAGGCACTGGGCGAGTGGGCGCCGTTTGGTTGAGTCTGAAGACTGAGTGATCCGGGTGGTGCAGGCAGGGGGAATCGGGGTGGAGGGGCTCGTACCATTCCAGCAAGAGACGCAGAACTTTCGCCAGTTCCTGCTCGAGCACGGAGATTGTTGCTGGAAGCTGTTCGGGGACCCAAACTCATGGGATGGGTGACTCCAGGGAATCCGGCGGGTGCTGTTGCTGGACCGATATCTTCGTCGTCCTCGTCGTCGTTCTCCTTAAGGTAAGGATTCTCCAGGCCAGCTACTTGATCTCGTGTCCAGGCAAAGTCGGTCGAAAGCGTGTCCGAGTTGGTTGATTGGCGTGGCACATTATGCTTCCTCTGGGTCTCCAGAGTGTTCACCCATTTCTTCAAGGTCTCCTCGTTCAAAAACTTGATGATAAAGTTCTCAACGCCTGGGTCTCCCTTCCACCAGATCTGCACGCTGTGGCTGCCTTGGAATAGTTAGTTCTGCTGGTCAGGACGCCCGAGTTTCAAAACTCACCTGGCTTGGTGAAGGACACAATATCGGTCACGTTGGTCATGAAAATGCGGCCCTTTAATTGGAGCTTGGCGCTCTTGTTTCGGGCCTTGGGGCCTCCCGAGCGCAACTTGTCCTTCTTATCCTTGCTCTTGCTTGATGAGATTTCCTTGCAGCACAGAAGGATAGATTCGAAGAGGTAGATCTCATACTTTAGGTGTTAGTAAAATTCGTGCGAGTTCGAACAGAGCCAACTTACATCCTTCTCTTGGTCTGTCTTTCCAGTGATGACCCCGTACACGCCATGCAAGAGGAGCTTGCCAAACTGCTCCACCTTGTGGCTCTTCCAGTCTTCCACACGGCTGGTGAGATCCTCGACAGCTTCGTCCAAAAGATCACGGTTGACTGCTTCGTTGGCTTTAGACAAAACCCTTTCAGCGGCTTCGCAACCAGTGGTCAGGTCCATCTTGACCTCGTCATCCTCAGTTTTCTTGTTAAGATCCTAATGTGTGTTAGTTGCTGGTCAGCTCGTGAAGCGCATCAACCCACCTTGAGCAACAACGGGTATTTGACTAGTCTTTGCATGGGCTTGAGCAGGAAACCATCGAGAGTGTTGTAATCGGCTGCGACAGGGTGCGAAGAACGTTGGATCTTGTCGAAAACCTGGTTGGCGACCTGGGCGGCCTTGCGCTGGTTTGCGATAAAGGGCTGGTAAATATCGATCAAAGCATCCTCGTAGTGGACAAACGGAGCTCCCCATCGTTGGTTCAGAGCAGGCATGGAGTTTGTCGTTTCGACTCGAATGAGGAACCGGCGCTGGAAATCGAGAATTGCATTGATGTTGAAGAAGATCTGATGCAGGGTATCGCCGGGAATCTCGCCTTGCTGTTCGAGTGTCTTTTTCAAGTCGTGCAGATTCTCGAGATCTTGGACGTATTTTCGCTCGGTGTCGACAAGTTCCCTAATAATATGATCTCGGTATGTCATCTGGCCACCGGTAGGCTCGTTGCTCTCGACATCGGGTTGAGCTTGCATGAGATAGCCACGTTCCTCTGCTCGGTCCAAGACGTAGTTAACAACCTGAGTAACCTATAACAATTGATGAGCCCGGTTCACAATGACGACAAAAGAGTCACAAACCTTGACGAAACCGCTTGTGTCAGTACCCATCAAATCAGTGATCACAAAGCTCTGAGTAGAAGGAATCTCTAGCTCCTTCATGCATGCCTGAACGAATTTGAAGATGGCGATCTTGGACTTCTTAGCTTCATTAGCGCTACTGGAGTCGTCGACCTTGAGCTCCTCATTCGGTCGCAGAGCATTGTAGATGAGAAGCAGAGGGTATCCGGAGCGGAAGAGGTTCCATAGAGGGTCGACGGGATCCGTGGGGTCTAGCTCGTCGAGATAGGGACCAAAGCCGGGGACTTGAGCCAGGCGCTGCTTGAGAGAGATGCAGATCTGGTACAGAGATCGCGAAGCATCGGCCTTTTGATTGATGATGTTGGCCGTGGCATGGACAGGACCGCCATTCGTAGGCGTGATTGTGGTGGCGGTCGCTAGGGAGCTTAACGAAGCTGAGGAGCCAGTGTAGGCAGTCGAGCCCGAAAGCTGGCTGGCGCGCGGCGCATGGTTCATACTGGTCTGCGGAAGGCCACCGAATCCGTTGGAGTTTGGCTGAAAGGCCGGAGTTGTATTATTTCGAAGCAACGGGGCATGGGCCATAGCCTTCTACGCCATCCGTCGAAAGATGAAGCGTTGGGAGAATGGATAGGCGGCGACAGCGGCGGCGATAGCAGCAGGGAGATGCGAGGCAGACGTTTGTTGTCGAGGGAGGTTCGGGACAAGGTACGAATGTCTAGGGATATCGCTTGGCGTCGACTCAGGAACGTTTCAACGAGCGGTTCGACGTCATTCGGCGGTGAATCGAATCGAAGTGTAAGACTTTGGCTGCTTTGGCGGGCGCTGGGGATTTCGCAGTCTTGACTGACCCAGACAGGCGGGGTAAGGGGTTGAGTTGAGAAAGGTGTCGAAGCGGTTTGTTGAGAGAATCGCGAAGGTGAAGGGATAAAAGACGGATCGCGGGTGGAGGTTGCTCTCGAAAACGGGCAGCTATACAGGAGGTAGTCCGGGCCTGGTGATGGCTGGTCTTGAGTGTAGTATAGAGGTGGTGGTCTCGGGGACAGTCAGGCGGTGGAGCGATCGAAGGGGGGTCTCAGAGATGGAAGCGGATCGACGATGCCGGTGTTGAAGAAAGAAAGAGGTTTGAGTTCTAAATCTGGCAGGCGGGCCAAGTAGTCCGATGTGAGATGATTAGGTCAAAGAGGAATGAACAAGATTAATTAATCGTCAAAGTTTAATTCTCTTTTTTTTTTGCCTCTTGAGTTCAGAGTCAAAGGAGACAGGACAGAATAGAACAGACAGCGGGCAGACGAACGAGGCTGGGCTGGGCGTTGATTTAGGTTAAACCAAACGGCAGATGTTTAAAGGAGGAAGGAATGGCCACTGGCTGGGAGAGCTGGACCGGAAGCGCTACTGGACTGTTTAGCGGGGGGGCTGCTGGCGTTGTAACTGGAGCTGGAGTTGCAGCTGGAGCCAGTGAGTGGAGGGTTCAGTGAGTAGGTGTCAGTTTAGGTGATGCTCTAGGCGCTGGGCTGACTGATTGGACATGGATTTGTTCACATGCTGATTGTGATTCGATAACTGACAGATAGTTCATGTAAAATCTGTGTAACTGTCTGTACCTCAGATCGAGAAAGACACAAGTTGATGATCTGGAGGGGGATCAGAATAGGGGATCAGGATTACCCAGAACTACCCAGTGCACGACATCACACAGTCGACACTGTACTACAGGGCGCAACTCCAACCGATAGAGTCCGTGCGGATGAGCGAGTGACTTAACTTTTAGGGGACGTGCATTTCTTTTTGGGCTTGGGCATTAACAGCATCTTTTTTCCCCAGTGCTTCGCTTCTTGTTTCGAACTAGCCCAAGCCATCTTTTTCTTTCTCTCTTTGTTTCCGGAATTTCAATTCATACTATATTTATTTCCCTTTTTCTTGTTAAAAGGATCGATCGACGAGCGATTAAGTTTTATACCAAAAAGAAGGTTTCTAGAAAAATAGATCCCTTGTTTGACGCATGAATCGTACCGTACCTAAACTAAAGCAAGACCCTGATCCTCACTTGACAGCAAGAGTAAAAAAAAGAAATGGTCTGTCGGTATTGATTGTGTTACCAAGCATTCACTAACCACTTCTAATCCATGCTCGCTCAGAATTTATGATTCAGGGATCAACAGGGGTGCTAATCCCAAATTCCCATCCGCTATCGAACACATCACCACAAACTAAACTGCTAGTCTAGTCTGCTCAAGCTAAAGCACAAGACAAGAAATCTTGCTGTCATGGCCATCACATGGGAAATACAATTCCATCCTAAAACAAGATTGACGCCCAAAGAAGGGCCTGATAGAGACAGAAGAAGAGGGGCTTTGAGAAGGCCGATGCCATGGAACCATGGAACCATGGCATGGCCTTGACATGGATGAGCCCCTGAAACCGTCAGAATGGGTGGTGGTGTGGTTCCCCCTCCCCTCCCTTCCTTCTGGAAGGCCGTACAGTAACAGACTGCATTGCATTTGCATGAATCAATTGTCGATGAGAATCGGAGGAATCAATTCCGCATTACAATCACACGATCCGAAAAGCATCCATATCAACGCGCGTTATCAACAACCGTCCGTCTTGAGCTATTGTCACCATCGCTAGGCTCAATCTACCGTTCAAAGTAACGCCATGTCGCACTGACTGCGGCGGTTACCCAGGTACGGATACTCGTACTCACTCCAAATCCCAATTGTCCACCGATTCCCTCTCAAAAAGCAATTCCTCAGCAGATCTTTGCATAAAAAGCAATGCCACTATCCGATATGTTTTCTTTTTTCATCAATAGACTCGGTCAATCATCCCATCAACCCATTAATCCCCGAGTCTATCCGTCAAGAAAGAAAGACAAAAAGACCCTTCAAAAAAGAAGCAACCATGGAATCCCACTCAACCCCCCCTTGCGTTACATCATGGATCCTCCGCAAGCCTCTCGATAGGTCGTCGAGCTCTTCATCTCTGCAAGCTCAGGGGGAGCGCGCTCGCTAGCTCTCCCCTAAGGTAGAGAAGGTTTTATGGAACCTTCGAAAAGATTGTCCAGCGACCCGGACGTGGAACCCGGCTCCTCGATCTTGTGCTGTCCTCTGTTGGTTCTGCACAATTTAAATTTAATGCTTCTCTGAAGCGGGGGAGGACTAATCTAGCAGCTTAGGTACTCTGAGTCTCCGTGCATTGCGGCACATGGCAATCTGAAACGACCGGTTTCAATGCACCATCTTAAACAGGTCTCTATCATCACGCCAAGTCATTGTTACTCATTCATATGAGGAGCTTGCACAGATTGAATTCAAAATACAACAGTCGATATCTCGATACAACACAGTACACGCCAATCTGGAAGGAGAGCAGCACTCAAACTCACGCTTTGAGACTAAAGTGAGTAGCTTGAAACATTCGACTTCCCGCTTTTGCTTCCTGCATGGTCTCTTTATGCCTCAACTGCGACGCAGCGATGATCATTCACACAAGCGCCTCGGGGATTAACCAGATTTCGTAAACGATCAGCGTTCTGTCTACTGTGCAATATCCGTCACCGTTCAGAGTAGACTCTTTGCGTGTCGTATCAGCCATCACCCGAACGCTGTGAAACTTTCGTTTCTTTTTCTGTCGCGATCAAGTGCGATAGGCTAAGCAAAAGTCCGTATTGTTAATCCCCGAGGTCTGTATCAACCTTGTGCGCCTCGTGGGATCGCCGTCAAAGTCAAGGTGCTATCCCGACTTCGTTCGGTGGAGAGGTAGAGTTCATGCACTACCAGAAGTGGAAATACTTCCGCCATCAGTTAGAGGGCCTTTTCGTTTCAAGAAAAAAAGCCTCCACATGTTGATGATGTTTTTGTGTTCCAGCCTTGTGGGTTTCATGGATAACAACCTTTTGTGGCTTCTCGTGGCGCATCTTGAAACGTGGTTTGGCTGCGTTAGACTCCAGATCGGTGGCTGTTTCGAGCTCATTTTTCAATCGTAGATGTGCATATGCACATGCACGAGAGTTGTATATGCCGATGGTTAAAGTGTTGAATGCGTTTGTTGTGTTGTTTTGTGTGTTCCAGCGGCGCTTATTAGAGCTGTGGCGCATATATGGATGCGTACATTCGTTGATGTTCTTAAGGTCGCAGAAGAGGTGGCCACTATAAACAAGAGACGAAATTAGTAGAGCATCTTATGGGGCTTGGCATATGATGGCTGTTCATTTATTTTTGATCCCGAAGCTTAGACGTCATCTTTCTGCTACAGTACCCGCCAGACTACCCATCTCTCCTGGGTATTGGACTGCTTCTATGTAGCAAATACTCCAGACCTGGTGCTTGGTACATATCTGAACAAGTCTGATGATGTAATAAATGACATCGGATGCTACGGCATGACTCTTTTCCAATCCCGTCTCACGAAACCTCGCGAGATAGTTGTCAAGGTGACTACCCTGTATCTGTACAACTTGTGAGTCTCGAAACATCACTATTGTCTCCTTTGCTGTCAGTAGTAGTGTAATTGATGACTATGTTTCATGTGACATAATTTCTTCTCATTTATTGTATTTTTTAGTCAATTTTAGATAATCCTCCATGTATATAGAGTTGCTGTCATAAGGGACAACACATAGTTTACTTGGGCATCGTTGGGCTTTTAGTTCATGACACAACAGTGGCACCAGCTAGTCACGACAAACTAAGGCACCTGATGGAAACAAAAGAACAAACCTAAAATACAGACTCTCAAAGTGACATCGTCTCTCCTTTGAACTTCGTTCCAAAACACATGAATTTTGTTAAAGCGGAGGCATCATCGCCCATCTTCTGTTGATAATCGATGCTGATTCGTAGACCCTCGGCTATCATCAACAGTGGGTTAAAAGGCCAATCACTTCCCATTGAAGTAGGCCACCCCGCGTCCAAATCATCTGGCGGTCTGCGGCTCAACACTATTATTCCAAAAGTCTAGTCTTTTGGGTATTATTATATATCACTCGTTGCTCAAAAAAGGTGAGCGAGACCGTCATACACACACTCATTACCTTGTTCACCCTGGCGGGGACGAGAGGGCCTAGCCAAAGAAATAAGAGAGAGAGACAGAGACAGAGTTT
This sequence comes from Fusarium mesoamericanum, assembly GCA_017656745.1. Lineage (NCBI taxonomy): Eukaryota > Fungi > Ascomycota > Sordariomycetes > Hypocreales > Nectriaceae > Fusarium > Fusarium mesoamericanum. The sequence continues at coordinate 144,372 of JAGDUS010000022.1, read as the reverse complement.
TGACTAATGCGGGACATGAAGTTTTTCCAAAATACACACACACATACATATACCTACACACGCTGCTGGCTTGCTTAACCATTATGGTACAACTCGTCACAGTAGCTCTGCACCATCGAGACCACTTTTCCGTCGGGAATGCTCGACGAGTCTTCGACAAGCAGGCCTATCACTGGAGCATCATGATCATACCCGAGGGAGGCCAGTCGGAGAACTGCCACTCCTTCGATGCCACCGACGCCTCCCACATCAACCCCGTCACCTTCCGCATGAACAACCCTACCATGGACTGGTGGTTCCGGTCCGAGCTGGACATCAAACCGCAGCGCCATGAGAAGCTGCTGGGACGCATCGTCATCGGTGAGATGCCCGACGAGGTGTCGGGCGAGGAGCTGGGCGAATTCTTCCAAGGGATCCCCCTGCCCATGAAGAACACGAATCCCCAGCAGAGCTCCGTGACGTGGATCATGGACGCCATCCAGGCCCTGCAGGAGAAGGGCTGGACCCACGATTTTGATTTGGACCGCTTTAAGAACTTTGCCGTTACTTATGCTGATGAGAAGATGAAGGGCGCCGAGGCCGAGGAACCAGATTTGAAGTTTTATGAGAGTTGGAAGGCTTCTGTTCTCTAGATCTATGTCACGTCATGTTCTGTTCTGTTCTAGGAAGGGAAGGGAAGCGAGATAGATTACCTCTGCCGGGGAAGCACGACTATAAATGATATCCACAGCATGCCGAGTTACGAAATCTATACTGCTGTTTTTGATTTCAACCAAACATCGACACATCTCTCAACACCACAGACTCAGTTTGGATACTACATCAAGACTTATAGGCCAAAACAACCATGCTCTTCAAGACTAGACGTCGGCTTTATCCGAGTCTACCCAAGCTCGTCCAGAGTCTAGACCAAGGCTGGAAGCTCCCGAGAAGCATGGGTCCACACTACCTTGTCTCAGTACCTTTTCCGACTTCAGTCTTGCAGTAGTGTTATTCGTCTATACCTATTACATACCCAACTTGGTCGACTCCAGAATAGCCTCAAGCTCCAAAACGACACCATTGTAAACCTCTTGTCTAAACCCATCCTCGTCCAACCCACGAGTCTCGGTACAGTCTATGCATCTCTGGATGACGGCCTGATACGCCGTATTAATCAAAGCAACCCTTTCCAATAACTTATGTGCCGCAATTGAATTACGAATCACACCGTTGTAGTCACCATAAATGGGCTTCTCATCTGGGGATCGAAGTTGTTCGAAGGACTGGCCAAGGATTATCTCTAAAAGAAGGATTCCTAAAGAAAAGAGCGTAGGATTGTTCAACGGGATGCATCCGGATGCCGCGGTAGGATTTGGAAGCTGTGAAGGACGTACTGGAAAACTTCGTAATAGAAAAGGGTATCTGTACGAAAGTGTTTCGTCTCTTCGAAAGAAATGCACTCTTTTTCTTGTCAAAGCTTCTGGAAGCCAAGGGGTTTTGCTCAGCTGAAGAACACTCGATGCGATGGCAAGTGCGAGCCGAGCCTTCTCAGCAAGAGAAACCAATGGTTTGAGGCCTCCTTTGCCCTCGAGGATGTCACTCAGAGTCACTATTGACCAGCCATCGCTGTTGATCGTAGTTCCCAATGCATACACTTGGAAATGTCGATCAGCACATTCTGTATCGATAAGATGGCCGTAACAGACTGGCCGCGCATGTCTTGCATTTCTCATAGCCGTGCAAAGGTTGAGGGACCGCTTCGATAATGCTCGCTCCTCTTCATCACAGGTTTTGGTGAAAGTGACACCCGCAGTGGCGAGACGGCTGAACGGTGCCATGGCTGGTCTTTTATTGTGTTTTGACCTCTTTGAATTCGTGAATGGTAGTTCTGACTTGTTTCCAGATGGTACTGTCTTGGCCCATTTTGCTTGGGGCTGCGGTAGACATGGCTGTGATCGTTTTGTTGTCATCGACTTTGCTGTTTTGATGCTAACCTCATCCCAGAATCGTTTTGTTGTTGAGGCTTCTACCATCTCAAAAGAGATCGCTATCTTGAATTGGGCATCTGTCAAAACCTTCTCGTCACCACGATCGCACCCAATTTCAATCAAGCGTGGCGAAAGCTCAAGACTAACGTCATGAGGATCATTGCAGAGGATACTGGAGCAGAGAGCTCGATAGATACTGGTCGATAAATCTCGTAATATCTTGAAAAGTTTGCCGCGAGACTGCTTTTTTCGATTGGGTTCAAGTTTTATACTCAGCTTAGTCAAACACTCAAGATCGCTGATGCCTTTGGAAATAGTAGCAATGTCATCTTTGTAGTCGTCTCTATGGAGGCGGTACAAAAGCTTTCTGAATTCTCGAGTCATGCGATTTTTGTGTCCCCATTCAACCTATGCAATGTCAGTGACAGGGTAATGTTTGAGATGGATCGTGTTACCTGGCCATCTTGAGATATCTGCACCCTCAACCGCCTCATGATAGCTTCGAGCGCCTCTTGTATCTCAACAACGGTCTCTTCAAACGGACTATAGGCATCCCAAAGCCTCTGCCGGATCATGTCGTTCGTTTCAGAGACTCGCCATAACGGTCCAAATGGACTCAGCAGCATTGACTCGATGTTTTTCTGTGGTACCACATCGCTGATCAAGAGAGTGCAAACGTTGTAATATTTCGCCCGTTCTGTGCTCAATTGGCGATTCAGGCTCTTCAGCTCTGATGACGCCTTGCCCCAGTCGCGCATGAATTTGCAGTAGGTTTCCAAAGTTGTGACGAGCAAGGGGAGCGAGCCCAGGACTATGCCAGCCACTTCAAAACCAGACATGATAAGACGCTGTTCTTAACGAAGCTCTGTGAATCTGTTAGCAAAGCTCTTGGGAGTAGAAGAGAATGGTAGGCTGCGGTGAGGTTGGTGAGGTGTTGGATGAGTCTTACAGCCTGCATATCACGAGTCCAATAAGCCCTTGCCAACAACCGCAGAGGTGCATACCCCTCTTTCAGCTCGAGTAATCGGGAGCCTCACTTTGAAATCTTGTTCATTATATCCGAGTCTTACGATTAACAAAACGAACCCGAAACAAAACTCAATACCTCGATTCTTACAAGGCTACAACGAATGAGTGAAGAACCCGGCACCTGGTTTGAAAGTTGTTTAGTCGCTAAAAGATAAAGTAAAGCAAAACAGATCCCATGATGGAGAACAATCATAAATCAGAGTCGATTGCAAGTCATGTTGTAAAGACGTTCGAGTCTTTCCATGACCTTGAAAACGCTCTTGCCAAAACGACTAACTCTGATGAGCCTTCGGAAGGTGCTGCCCTCGAGAGCATCTTACCCACAATAGAAAATGACTTCATCCGTTTCAAAATGTGGGCAGGTAATCAGGCAGCCCACCGAAGTGATCCTTCCTCTTTAGATCATCGACTTAGAGAAGCCCCTCATCTACAGAAGCAGATCATTTATCTTCTCAAAGATATATGTGAGTCTTTGGAAGATGCATTATCAAATGTTTCCGAGAATTCAGAGCCTCAGGATCAAGGAAAGGGAAGAGACCAAACTATGCAAGACAATGACAACTCTTCTGTGAACTCGGCCCAAGATGAAGAGTTTGTTTCATCCGACTCTGATTCCGACTGCGATATACCCACTCCGGTTCTTTCAACTCTCTTACTAGATGTAAGGGAAGCTATAGACTGTCTTTTGCGTCTTTCAGTGGCCATCGCGAATCCTGCATCCCTAGAACGCTTCCAAAAACTTGGAGCCGGGCCGGCTGAGGATATCTCGTTCCACGAACCGCACGATATCGCCTATGTCAAAGATAGGTTCCCAAAGAGCACTGATGAAGTAGCAAATGCCCTAGGAAAATACATTACCCGACGACGCCAGTTCTTCAAATACCGTTACGCTAATCGTGAGAAGTTGGCTCACGGCATAGAGACATTAGCTTCAAATAAGGAAACCGGCACATGTTACACAGAGACCGTTCCAGAGACAATCCCTACCTCTTCACCTGGACACTTCAAGACAATGACCAAGTTTGACCCCCAAGCCGATGTTATTAATGAAGATATTCGGTCGGATAGCGGAATATCGCAGACGTCTTATGCTACCTCGGCTGGATCCGCCTTTGAAGGGACAGATCCAGAGACGCTTGAACCTGTACCTCCGCTGCATGTGCCTCCAAAACCAAGTGCTGGGGAGGACGGCATGTTCGAGTGCCCGTTCTGCTATAGGATGATCTTTGCCAGGACAAGAACAGCATGGAAGTGAGTTCACTAGTTCACCCGAAACCATCAGTATATCAAAAATTAATAATATCTCGTAGGCGACATGTTTTTGGAGATCTTCGTCCATATACTTGCGTCTTGTCTCACTGCACTGAATCAAATGTAGACTTTGATCGTCGGCACAACTGGCAGTTGCATGTTTCTAAATACCATTGGCGAACATGGTCATGTCCCTTCAAATGCCATCAGCCATTCTCTTCTGCTGTAGATCTCAGCAGCCACATCAAGGATCGACATTTGCCAACTGGAGATGAAGAAGAAATCAGATCAGTTACAGCTCTTGGCGAAAGACCTGCCCCAGATGATACTTGCAGTCACTGTCTTTTGTGCGGACGCTCTATCATCGGACTGAATAAATACATGAAACATCTTGGCAGACATCTCGAGCAGCTGGCACTTTTTGCGCTTCCGAGTCTAGAAACAGGGGATTCAGAGGGGAAAATGCAACAAATGCCAATTCCCAGGCTGGCTGTCGAGGAGAGGGATGAAGAAGAAACAGGCTCATATGGCTATGATGAGAACCCTGCGAACCCGCACGGCCTGAGTAAAAAAGCCCTGGGCAAACTACCAGCCACACAGGATCAGCAGCAAAGACGAAGGCTAAGTGCGGAGTTGAAGGATGAGACCTGGCCGCGTATAAACCCCATTTTCCCGGAACAAAGTTCAGATTCAGAAACAACTGAGCTCTTAATGAGACCTGTACAGCAAGCAAAATACGATGCTGGAAAGAGGGTCGCAGAGGAAGATAAAAATCTAACAAAACTCCAGTTTGAGAATGAATCGAGAACTGGAACATGCGGCAGGGCAGGGCTCTCATTGCCATCACATGAGGTCTCTTCGGGGGACTCCGGAGGCGATAAATCTACGGATAAGAAATTTTCAAAATACCTTTCCGAAACTCGTACGGATCCTAAGGGGGTAATGGACTTGAAAATCCAAGCTGACCATGGCTCAGACTCAGGCCAAGGCCATCCGCAACAAACTCGGGCCCCCCAGGAGATGGCCTTTCTTTCACAGGAAAATAGGAACGAGGTTACAAAACCTGCCACAAAAATATTTAATAGCACCTATGAGCAGAAAAAGGCATCCACCGTCCCAGAGATTCAATCTAGATCCTCTCCTACCAAATTGGCAAACGCTAAGGCGGCCTGTTATCAATGTGATGAGTGTCCAAAGGTGCCCATGCCCCATTCTCAAATGCTGTCTACTATTGTTGCTAATATCTTTCAAGAATTTCGGCAGGGAGGTATATCTGAGGTTTGTGACCAGATATGTAGCGCCGTATACTTCTTGCTGAACTGACTGACTTAGACGACATGAGCGCATCCATCATGCTATTCCAGCAACTGGACTACAGCCGAGCGCGCCACGCACAACTCAACCTAGTAGATATGGCTTAAAACGTTGGAAATGCGTAAGAAATATGAAACTAGCTGCATTGAAAGCATGCTGATTTATCTAGTGTAAATGTGGCGGCGGCCTCTTTAACCTCAACACCGACGTCGTTTGCCCAAACTGCTATGCCTCTCGCTGTGCGGGGTGTAGCGTTTGTTGAGTTTGTTGGTTGAATAAGACGACTCCGTTTGAATGCAAATGTCATGATGGGGTTAAACCATGGTTCTGGTTCTGTTATCAGTGGTCACCAATCTCAGCATGTCGAGGTAGGTCAAGAGGAACTTGACGAGTATTCCCAGCTAGAAGTTGACGTCAAGGGTTGATCAAAGATTGGTAACTAAGCCAACAGATCATGCATTGTTTTTTCAGTAGCGAACGATGCTCCTCCTCAGTAATTGAGAAAGAGTCTGCAGTGACATCATGCTGACTATTTAGAACATCAGCATCACAGTATGGAAAGACTCCTTTTTCAATGCAACGCCACAAGTCTATAAGCAAAGATCCAATCTTCTACTCCCAAGCCCTATACCAATAGTACAAAATAAACGCTAGTCATGATTGCAAATCATACAAAATCAATCCCTTTCAGAGCCTTCATTCATCATTACTCCACTGCCACGCCTCTTGAATCGCCTTCCAGTATTTCTCAGGATGCTCACGCATGTGTCCAACATGGTTTGTGCCGTCAAAAAGCTCCTGTCTCGTCTCGTATCCTCTCTGCTGCGACTCAGCAATATAACCCTCGATATCCATATGGGAAATGATTTCATCTTCCTTGCTGTACAAATACAGTCTCTTAGAATCCAAAGTCTCGTAGGTAATATCGTCAACAGTACGAAGGGCAAAAGCACCAGAAGGTTCACTGCCAATCAACTTTTTGAAAATAACATCCAGGGTCAAAACAAAGCCCCAAATACCCTTTGTCACAACAAAAGGCCAGGGGAAGAACTTTGCAGTACCGATAGCCATCGCATGAGACCACTTTCCAAGTCGTTCCCAGGACCAGAATGGATTTCCGGGCGTTGAATCCAAAACCAAAAGCTGATGCGGCAGCGTTCTGCCCTGCTTATCCGCAAAAGCCTTGAGCGTGGTAGCATAGCTAATAGCACCAGTGTTGGACATGCTATGCACAAGAATAGGCGCAGTCTTTTCATCCAAAAGACCATTCAGGTTATCGATAACAACCTGCATAGCGCGCATTCGCGTCTCGAGACCTGTAAACATGGCATCGGAGATGGGACTCAGAATGATGATTTGCTTGGAGTGAGGGAATAAAGCGCGGTAGCCATCTGCGTATTTTCCGACATGTCTGGCTTGACCGTCGCCCCAGCCATAGATGAGAATAGCTGCTGGATGGTCGGAGGGTGTGTTTTCTGGTGAATCGTTGCTGATAAGAATGTTGGCGTTGATGGCGTTGAAGCCAGCTAGCTGGGGAAGTTTTTTGCCCGACATTTTGAGTTTTAATTGGATTGAGCTGAGAAGTGGAAATAAGATAAAATAAAGAGTAGTAGCTGACAGACACAAGGGTTTTATACTTTGAAAATAAAAATAAGAAAAAGACACTAGTCGATCATGAACACGTCTATTGCTGACGTTGTACCACAGGATAGGAGATTGATTACAGATTATGTTGGGGCGATGCAAAAAGAGAAAAGTCCGTCGGACATGTTTTGCAACGTTTCGGACGAATTACTCGTTTGGGCTCCGCTCTCACCAAAAAAGCTTTGGACTAGAACTCAACAATATTAGAAGCCGAGGCTTTATTAAATACCGAATTATCTTATGGAATTAAGGAAAGATCGTAAGATTGTACGATGTTTAATGGAGATGATGAGGCTCTTTCAGATACGACGTTGGGTTTAATTGATTCTAGAAGTCAAAATTAACGTCGCTTCATGTGGAGACGGAGAATTGGGGATGATAGACGTAAATGGCATGGATCTTGGCGTGCGTCAGGAGCTAGACTAATGTCCGTCTTAGTCCAGTCTCTCAGTGTGTGCCGTCTTACTCAGATTAGGTTGCTGACATGAGCACCACTTACAAAAGTCATCTGGTGATATAGAGGGTAAGGGGGAGGGATTTTGATAAAGCTGTCTCGTTGTGGATGACAAAACACATCCCTAGAGTGTTATCCATGGTCAGATGCACCAGACCAGATAAAAGGCATCATAAGGTGCGGTCTAGTTGAGTTACCATTATATATTCATTATAATCCAAATCCAATGCTAGTGAGTGGCGTCAAGTAAAACACAGCTACCTCCGTATGCTCATATCTATCCAATTATATCCCAAGGTATCAAACATGAATCAAAAAAACTTTTAAAATGTAGCCTTGACCTTCCATCCAACACGATGAACTCTCGCAGCGAAGATGAACGTCGTGCCAACAAAACAAAACACTCCTGCATAAACCTTGACCCCAATCCAACCATGGGGCTTCTCAAGAATAGCGCCGCTGATGGGATTCGTCGTCAGTCCACCAAGGGACGACACAAAAAACACCATGCCAGTGCGGAAGCCAATCTCTTGTATGGGCGAAATCTGAGCGACAAGGGGTGCAATGAGAGAAACGTAGGCGCCAGAACTGTAACCAAAGAGGGCAGCAAAAGCGATGAGGCCGTTTTGCGTGTTGCATGGAATCCAAAGAGCCAAAATCCAGATGGTAGATAGATAACACACAATGATGAAGATATTGTAACGACCGATTCTGTCACCGAGAATTCCCGAGATGATACGTCCAAAGAGACTCGCAGCGTTGAGGATGGGAATCAAATACTGAGCAAAGTTGGGGTCCACACCAGCCTGCAGCGCTTGGACGGGCAGGTAATCGATGGGAATGAACATGCCGAAAGTGAAGAAGAAGAACCCAAGCAGACAAAAGACAAACTCTGGTTCTCGTAAAGGCTTGACCAACTGCGCGCGCGAAACCTTTTGGGGACGAGGTGGTGTGAAGCACTTGACGGTTAGGTTGGCGATGATGAGGAGGAACATAATCATGAATGCACAGATTCGCATGGACCAGCCGAAACCGACGAGTTTGATGAGGCGGGTGACCATGATGGGGAAGATGATGCCGCCGATGCTGGAGCCGGTGGATAAAATACCAAAGGCGGCTCCTCGCTTGGAGTCGAACCATCCGTGGATGACAGATAGAGCTGATGATGTTAGTTGAGTTGAGATCATATAGATGGATGAAACTTACCTGGTTGAAAGATGGCAGAGACACCAATGGCAGAGCATACACCCTGTGACAGAAGAATCTGGTAGTACTCTGTACTAATAGAAGCCATCATGATACCGAAAACATGCAAGAAACTTCCACCGAGGATGAGCCATCTGGGGCCATAGCTATCGTAGAGTTTTCCAATGATGGGACCCATGCCCATGATGAAAAAGATCTGCAGCGAGGGGATCCATGCGATGGTACTGGAAGAGTATCCTTTCAAGAGATCATTCTGATAATACTCCTGGAACGCTCCGACACCTGTTACAAGTTAGTGAGTGACCCAAGTTACACTGCAGAGAGAAACGTACTGTTGATCCAGCCAAAACTGCAGAATGATGTACACCAAGCCCCTAATACAACAAGCCAAGCTTCGAGACCACCATCAGGTGCACCACTGCCAGCCACCGGCTTCACAGGCGGTTGTGTAACACCATCTTCAATATCTGACTTTTCGTTGTTGAACCCTTGACCCTGAAGGGTGAGCTCCGATTGGTGGGGTGACTGTTGTGCTGTTGGTGCTGACATGTTGTCGAAGAGATGTAACGATGAGGCTCAAGAAACGGTGCCCAGGATGATGGAGAACTAAAGACTATATAAGCTCAAAATAAAATAGATCAGATCCTAGACCCTTACGAGCCTAAACAAGCATATCGGGTCATCTTGGCCGACTTTTAGTAATTATTAATCTCGCGTCGCGAGAAAGGGATTCCTTGAGAGTTGATTCAGATGTTGTGATTGGCTGTCTCGGCGGCGGGGGATGTTGCGTCACCGAAGCCGAAGCCAGATCGTAGATAAGATCGCCTTATTCACTCCAATACACCGAAACTCCCTCTTCGGCCGGCTTTACAAAAACAAAAGACCGACCGAGACATTATCAATCAAATCTATTAACCAAAATCTAGTCTCATGCAGTGATCATCCATCTGATCTTCGGCGAATTAAAACAGACAATGTCATCATCTCGGCCGAATCGTCGCATCGAACGGTCATGCGAGGTGTGTCATCGCCGAAAAGTTCGCTGCGACAAGAAATCCCCTTGTTCACAATGTATTCGGAGCAAATTCGAATGTTCTTATCCGTCTTCTGTTGCACCGCCTGCGAGAAGGCCTAGAAAGACGACTATCAATGATGTTGCTACTCGCATTTCTCAGATGGAGAGGACTATTGAGTCGTTTCGGGCACAACAAGATGCGACTACTGCTAGTACTTCGCCGCAGCCAAGTGCTTCTACAACGACTTCTGTTACATCGGGAAATACCCCTGTCGTTTCTGAAACTGTGACAGCTGGTACTGGAGCAAGTGATGGATGTCCAAGACGACTAGAGGGTCTTTTGTTGAACAAAGGAAAATACAGTCATTACGTTAATGAAGTTCTTCTCTCACGAGTTATTGAACAGGTAAGTATCTAGATACATACCCACTTTAACCACAAATCAACTTACACACGTTCCAGGAAGATGATGTACGAACAGCCTTGGCAACACCAAGAGACGAACTCCCCCACGACGTCAACTCTCCCGCCTCCCCCTTCAACCCCATGACACTCCTATCTCCCAGTTTCTCAACCGAGTCACTCGCAAGCTATCATCCTCCCAAAAAGACAGCTATCCGTTTATGGAAAGTATTTGCTGATTGTGTCGACGTTTGTGCCAAAGTCACTCATCTTCCCACTTCAGAAACAATACTCTACACAGTCACCAGAGACCCTGCACAAGCGTCTATTGAAAACCTAACGTTTTGTTTTGCTATTTATTATTCTTCTGTTACGGCTTCAACACCTGAAGATGCGCTTAGTATCACTGGTGAGGATAGAAAGAAGGCGCTTCAGCGGTACAAGGTTTGTCTGGAACAATCATTAGCCCAGGCCGACTTTTTGAATAATCCTACCATTATTCTATTACAAGCCCTTGCAATATACACGGTATGTTCACTCGATAAAAATCAAAAGATCGAGACTAATATCATCTAGGCAGCTATGCGCGTTCACAACGTTAATTCAGGTCGAGCAGTATGGATCATGAATGGTCTCGCCCTTCGAGCAGCACAATCCATCGGTCTTCACAGAGACGGCAGCAAACTTGGCCTATCACCTTTCGAATCAGAGATCCGCCGCAGATTATGGTGGCACTTTCTTGAACGAGACGGCAGAGGAGCCGAAGACTACGGTCTCCAAAATCCATCCACTTCTAGCCATATGTACGGCGTTGAACAACCGCGAAATCTACACGACAGCGATATTTTCCCCGAGATGAAGGAACTTCCTCCCTCAAGACCAGATTTCACTCGAATGACTCTTCCGCTATGTAGTAACCAAGCTTCACGCGCTTGGGCTCAAATATTGCAGATGAGTTGCTCACCAGAAGGTTTACCAAGTGAAGATGCCAGAAAACAAGTCATACAAGAAACAATGGCCAAAGTCGAAGGAATCCTTCAGCGGTGCAACCCCGTCATTCCTGAACAGAGAATGCAAATGCGCATCTCGCAATTAATCCTCCGCAAAGTCGACCTCGTCACGCGCCGCCAATGGCAAACCCTCCGCCAACCCAATGGCGACGAAACCCTCGCTACAGAAACCGACGTCGCCGAAGCAGTAGATCTCCTCGAGCTCGCCAACGACATGTGGCGCGACGAAGACATGGTTGTCTTTCGATGGATAGCCAGTGCATTTCCGCAGTATCACATGATGCTGTATATTCTACGACACTTGTGCGTGCGACCAGGGGGACCGCTGGCGAAGAAGGCGTTTATGGCGGTGGATATGCATTTGGAGAGTTTTAGGCTGAGTGGGTGTGGGCCGTTGAATGGGTTGAAGTGGACTGTTCTTACGACGTTGAGGGATAGGGCCTTTGTGCTGATGCAGAGGGTTGAGAGGGAGAGTAGGGAGAGGGAAGTTGAAGTTGGGAATTTGCAGGATGGTGATCTTGCCATGTTGGATTGGACGACGATATTGGATCAGTTTCAGATGGATGGGGATGACTTTTCGCTGATTTTTTGATAGGAAGACTAAAAGATACCTGAGTATATCCATGTATAACATGGCCAGAAAAGAATGAAAAGAGAAGGGACCTCGACAGTGGTATCACAAAAGTCCAACAATACACAGGTATATCTATGACAAGATCCAAAGAAGAACAATATTCTTGGGGTAGGTGGATATGTCCAAGGACTAAACTCCTTCCATTGATCTGCCAGTCCATCTAAACTCGCTCCAATGGATTGACGGCGTATATTGTTTCGTGTACTTGGTGTCCTCTCGAGTATACATCGCGATATAATTAAAGAGCGTTCCGTCTTCTTCTGAGTCTGGGGCCGGCTGTAATGTCAGTACCTAGTCACATTTTCCAGGAGCAGAAGTCTTACAGTTTTCCCCGCGAAGGTAATGCTGCTGCCAGAGGGAGATGAGTGCCACGATAAGCTGCAGGATACCAAATATGATCGTGACGACGACTTCGGGGGATGTGCTTGCTACACTCATGGTACAAAGCTTGGAAATATCTATTTTTTTGTTGTTGCAAGATAATAGGATGAATTTTAAATGGGAAACTTAAAGAGGAAAAGGAATGCGTGGTTGAGATTTTTCCTCACGGCTCTACAGACCTTTAATATCAATTAGAGTCTTGTAGCGTGAGCAGTAAGCCTGCAATGTGTGGCGTCTCGCAACCCCTTGCTACTTCATTGTAAGTTATTGGACGACCTTGGTACACCCGCTATCGTGGGATCGGATTGAGGTGACACGGCGTAACAGGGTCTAAGCAAGCTAACTGACAAGTCGGTTTTTCGAGATTTCATTGGTCTCATTGGAAGAAGGAAAAAGGACATGCATGTGGGCTGTGCCAGAAATCTTACAGCGATTTTGTATTGTGCGAGAATAAGGTTGCGTTTATGCCCTACATAGGTAGGTTGTGACTCTTGATACAAGGCAACCTCTTTTTTTTTAACGTTGTATAAACCATCAAATAGTGATCTGGTCAATAGACTGTCAAGTCCCTTGCCAATACCCTCTACAAGCTTGTATGACCCTGATACCCTTGTACATCTACTGTCTACAAAGGGGGGTGCGCTGGTAGGTAATGGGGGCCTCCGTTTTTGGGGTACTTGGTCCTTGACGACACTTTTCCTTTGCTTATCTGACTGATTTGCTCCCTCTCTCGAATATGACATACAATCAACCCGTTTCACTTAGTACCTACTATATTTTCTCATAAATATTTAGCTTCATCCCGCTCTGTTTTATCTTTTTCTCCAACGCAGTTTTCTCTCCCTCTTTCTTTCACACAACACACCCTTTCTTGGCTTTGCCTTCATGATGAACTCTCGTCCCGCATTTCCAGATCTGTTTGAGTGGTTCCCCCATGATCAGCAGCTGCAACTTATCTATGACACCTCTCATTCAAATGACGGACCAGGGTTGCACAATGCTGTACCTGCTCAGGTGTCATCAGACCAACCTGGGGAGCTTCATATACACAGCTTGTCCCAAGAACCTGTCGTCTCTGTGCCTCAAGGCATAGCTTCTCTTAGTCATGCCGAATTAACAGAAACTCATATGGGCCCTCCCCCTAAGCGTCGGAGGAAGAAAGCTCCAACACTACGTGCAAACGATTGGGAGCCCTATAGAGCTCGAATTCTGGAACTTCACGATGAACAGAAGCTGCCTTTGCCAAAGGTCAAGGCTATGATCGAACAAGAGTTTGAATTCACTGCTGAGTATGGTCTTTCCAAAACGCCATTCCCCTGAGAAACAAGCACCAACTAACCGCCTCTGTCAAGACTACGACAGTATCGAACCCGTATAACTCAGTGGGGTAAAGACAAAAACGTCAAACCACAAGAGATGTCGGCAATCGTCAGGAAACGGTAACAAAGAAAGCTGGTCGAGGTCGACAAAAGGGAGCAGACCTTCACTGTCAGAGGCAGAGATGTCGAACCTCACAAAATCGACCGCTGGATGGCCAGAAACGATATTGCTCCGGCCTCGCTGTATGCTCCCAGCCCTGCTGCATGTAAGATAGCCCCATACACTTTACACATGCGTTTAGATTTGAAAGCTGACTTGAAATCACAAAGCTGCCCCATCTGCAGTTGGTTGTCAAACCATCTCTGAGCGAGGTTCTGTGGCTTCTAGTCCTGCATACTCCGTAGCAAATTTGGACTTCTCGCCCAGAGACATCACGTCTATAGTCTCAAGCCCCGCTGCTCCTTCTCCTATGTCCTCTGTGGGAGAAATAGTCTACCCTCACAACACTACTTTCACTGGACAAAGTCCTGCGCCCGTCCACCAATTTCTGGCCACTTACCCTTGGACATCCCACTCAACTGTTTCAAACTCTGTCTCCGATGAACAACTACCCCGTCGTTATCGACAAGACGACGAAGATCGTATTAGAGAAGACTTATCTGTGGCAGAGGATTCGTTTGGCATCAACCACTCTCGGACACTTCAGCTCAGGGTCGACTTAGGGCATATTCTTGTGTCACAAGGTAGATACAAATCTGCAGAAGAGACAGCCCGCAGAGTGATAGAGGATTGTCGAAGACTTGAGAGCAACAGTGCCATTATGGTCGGTGCAAAAGACCTTCTTTCCCACATTTTACACGAGCAAGTGACATCGCATCAAGCCCAGAGGCCAGCAGAGTCGACGTTTGAGTCCAGTAAAGCCATTTTAGGGGAAGAGCATCTATCCGCTCTACGGAGCATGAACGCTTTATCGTGGCATCATTTGAAAAGTGGAAAGCTCAAAGACGCCGCAAAACTCTGTAAGCGATCAATCAAGGTAGGAAGAAAGGAACTCGGAGAGAGACATCCGTCTACGTTGAAACTTGTGGCGACGTTATCGTTTATATACCGTGAACAAGGGCGGTTGAGCGACGCTGAAAAGCTTTCATTGCAAGCACTACAGATCAGAACAGAATCTTTTGGAAAGATGCACGAATCTACGATCGAAACTATGTCTGATGTGGCATATATATACTTTTTACAAGGACGATTAAAGGATGCCGAGGAACTACTGGTGCAAATAATGGACATGTTAATACTTTTAGTTGGGGGAGAGCACCCATACATCTCAACATATCAACAGATTCTGGCAGGAATATACATGGCACAGGGGCGGTTGAAGGAGGCCAAGGATTTGGGCGAACGGGTGGTGGTGGCAAGGAAGAAACTATATGGTGAACTGCACCCCAAAAACACTCAGATCTATGAGCTTGATGAGAAGGTTAGAGACGGATCAAGGACGACGGTTTAAAAAGGCTGGGACTTTGGCAAAGGCTGGAGGGCCTAGTGGGCAAGAACCAGATTTAGAGATGGATTGAAGAATACTACCGTCATAGCAGTGTATATACCGGCACATATTAATCGAGAGTCAATTGCGTATTTTAGACGATTTCAGATATAGGCAATTGATTTGTTGTCAGGAATGTGGACGGTGATGTTCTGTCGATGCTCAGAACGCCCTACCCGACAACTCTATCGACGCCTCTCGGAGGTGGACGGGGTTAAGGCATGTAGTTAGTTGGTGAGGTTATTAGGGTTAAGGTACCGGAAACAAAGAGCAAAGAACGAGCATGGATTAAACAAACAACCCTCACCAGTATACCGTTGAGATGTGATTGTCGTCTATAATGGTAAGCGCTTTGTAATGGATCAGCGCTAGCAGAGAAAGTTAGGTAGGAATTGCCCGAGATGCATCCCAAGCCAATGCCGCACCCCTTGTCGGCAGGGCCAGGCCATTCCTTGGGACATCAACCAATCTTGACTGAGTGGATCCTCGACTGTTTTTGGCCTGGACCTGAACCTGCCTTGATTGATGGCCGGCCTAGAGCCAGAGCCACCTCCACCTCCACCTTCTGCATCTCATCTCCATCCATACCATACCATATCAAACCAGACCAAACCAAACCAAGGATAGATCTTTAGCTTCCATCATCTTCAATCATTCGTTCCTCCGTCAATTCCATCCTTGCATTTCTCGACTTGATCCCATCGCGTCACTCACCACTGCTACAATCTCGGTTTCAAATCTTCAACAAGAACTGTACATACATTACATCCATCATCAATACCTTTTGGTCATCCCATCTCCCATTTCCTTGTATTGCGACGCCATATCCGGACCTTGTTTTTGTGTCGTGTTGCGCGTCCTACTGTGACACTCACTGTCCTCCCGCTCAACTTTTTGGACCGTTGAACCTCCACCATCCGCATCTTCGCTGACCGCTCCAACGGCCCATCTATATCCTCTCTTTTCCTGGGGGAAACTTCTCTATCCGCAGGGGCCTAAGGCCTTGCAACTCTAATGTCAAATAAGAACGAAAGTTTGTCCACCATGGATCCCTTTTCACCTGCACATCAACCCGACGAGGGGTACTCCGAGGACCCTCTAACGCCCACCGTTAATCAAGAACTCTCGACCGCCCTCGCTACCCTCCGATCTCCATCCGATTTAAGCTCATGGCTTGTCACAAACTCGTCTCTCCTACCCCTCCAGGTTAGGACAGGTACGTGATGCTGACTGTAACTCTAACATTAACGTGCTGACATGCCTAGAATTGACCATGGCCCTGCTCGATAATCTACCTACGTCTGTCATCGCCGAGATCGTCCATCGTTTGAACCCACGACTCTACATCGATTTCATCCAATATCTGCCTGCCGAAATCTGTCTCAAGATTCTAGGTTTCCTCGATCCCGTCTCCCTCGTCGGCGTCACGCAAACATGCCGCGCCTGGTATGAGTTGGCCCTGGATAGGAAGCTATGGGAGCGCCTATACTACATGGAGGGGTGGAAGACCATCCTGAGCGAGATTGAAGCCTGCGAAACAAAGGTCAACAATGGCCTCGACTACTCGATTCGTCAGCTTAGCCGAATGCAATCAACGCAAGACGCTCACCCCAACAAGATCCGCGCTGTTGTCAATCCCGATGAAGACCTCGAAATGACCGATCGCGACCGTACACCTGGCCCCAACGAGGCTTTGTCTGGCGGAAGCATGTTTGGCAGCCCTTCGTCCTCCTTTTCGTCGAGCAGACCTGCAATCGTGCCAATGGGCGAGATGGATCTCGATGGCTTGAACTCCAGAACAGCGAGCCTAGACCGAACCTTGTCTTCGTCTTCCGACAGCAGAGGAAAGCGCAAGGAACCGAGCGGCGAACCCGAGTCTTCAGTAGCTCCCATGTCCCTTGCCGATGCAGCCAACACTTTACCGCCATCGCCACTCTACATCTGGGATGTAGGCCGATCACGATATCGTATCAACTGGCGCTATCTATACTCTATGCGACGCAAATTGGAAGCGAATTGGGAGCTTGGTAAATACAGCACCTTTCAGTTCCCTCACCCTAACTTTCCTGAGGAAGGACATCAGGAGTGTGTCTATGCGTTGCAATTCGACAAGGACTATTTGGTGAGCGGCAGTCGAGATCAGACGATGCGCATATGGAATGTGCACACCCACCGGCTCGTCCGACCTCCGCTTACAGGGCATATGGGCTCCGTTTTGTGTCTACAATTTGATGCCGACCCGGAAGAAGATCTACTTGTCTCTGGAAGTAGCGACTCTAACGTTTTCATTTGGAAATTCTCAACGGGAGAGCTGGTACAAAGATTGACTAGAGCCCATCACGAATCAGTCCTCAACGTGCGATTTGACAAGCGGATTTTAGTTACATCCTCCAAGGACAAAACGATCAAAATCTTCAACAGACGTCCTTTGAAGCACGGCGATCTCGGATATGGCGGAAGCGATATTGTTGGCCCGGTGCCTACCAACCTGCGAAGATATGGTTACGAGCCGGACTTGGCCCAGGAGCTTCCCGTCAAGCCACCATTCACCATGATCGGTCGTCTGGACGGCCATAGCGCTGCCGTAAATGCCATTCAGGTTCGCGACCGCACTATTGTTTCCGTCTCTGGCGATAGACATATCAAGGTTTGGAAGTGGCCGGAGCAAGTTTGCACCCAGACGATTCCCGCACACGACAAGGGAATTGCGTGCGTCGAATTCGATGGGCGCAGAATTGTGAGTGGCAGCAGTGACTGGGAAGTATGCATTTTTGATGCACCTACCGGTCTAAAAGTTGCCCAATTGCGAGGACACGCACACCTGGTCCGTACTGTCCAGGCTGGTTTTGGTGATCTACCATACAGCACAGCTGAAGATGAAGCCGAAGCCAAGGCGGTGGACGCTGAGTATTTCCGGGCTCTTGAGGCTGGCGAGATTGACCATAGCATGGATCGAAGACGTCGTAGAGACCGTCGGGCGAATGCTGGTAGCTCGCGACCTGAGGATGTGCAAGCGTTTGGTGCCAAGGTGCCTCCTGGTGGTGGTGGTGGAAGAAAGTACGGCCGTATAGTATCTGGCTCTTATGATCAGAGCATCATCATCTGGAGACGTGACAAAGAAGGTGTGTGGAAACCTGCACACCATCTAAGACAGGAGGAGGCTGCTGCTGCTGCTCAACGCGAAGCCGCAGCAGCATTGTCGAGTGCAACATCGAATGTCGCGGTAGCTGCATCATTGGCAAGCAGGTCGTCACATGCGTCTACCATTGTTCCACGCTCTCCACCGACAAACGGCACACCACTCGGACCTCTGATGCTACGCGATCACCATGGAGATACTCATCGAACAGCGTCTTCATACGAAGTTCTCATTGACCAAACTGTGCCGCTTGGCCCAACTGCACTACAACAAGTACTTGCGACGTACCCAATCGTGCTGGCTCATCACACTTACTTGCAATCCATCATTGAACGAGAGACTTCGCCTTTGGTTCGAGCCCAATTGAGAGGGGTAGTCACGGATGCTTTGGCCAATCTTCACACGCGCCAAGCACCCTTGCGACACCAGTCGAGTTCCAGCAGCTCGCAACAAACCTCCACCGACAGCGTTCGCACTAACCCGAGGTCGAGTATCGGGGTACCTCCTATTGCCACTATGCCCGTCCCAACCAACGTGCCAACTGTGCAACCACCAGCCGCGGCTAATGCCAATGGACAAGGTGCGCCACCTGGACAACCGGGCCAAGCACAGAATGCAGCTGCTGGTCATCATCCTCACATCGCTACGGCAGAAAACACCTCGGCACGAGTCTTTAAGCTTCAATTTGATGCGCACAAGATCATCTGCTGCAGTCAAACTCCAACAATTGTCGGATGGGATTTCTGTAACAAAGACCCAGCGCTGGAACAAGCTGTCAGGTTCTTTGCAACAGTGGACTAGATTTGCGAGGCATGTTTCAACGAAAGCATCATTTCAAGCGAGGGAGTTGGGTTAACATGGCCGAGATTGGGTTATATGTATCAAGTAATTCGAAAAGCGTCATCGGAAACACAACTCGATGACCAAAATTGTATACAATCATGTTGGAAATAATCTTGAAAGAAAGAGCACATGTTCCAAGAATGCTGATATTTAAAATATGGTGAAATAATATGCTTGAATGACCCTACTGACCCTTCCTAACCAACGCCTTGTCCCAAGAAATTCGTGACAATTGACCATTCTCGTTATTAACCTGCAACCTGCTTCACCTTGTCCTCAGTCTGGGGCGGCTCATCGACGAAATCTGGCACGACTTCGTCTTGCAGGAAACCCGGCACCGCACCGCCCATCTCATGCTCCATCTCAACCTCCATCCCCAAAGCCTCAAGCTCAGCATCCAACTCGTCCTCCTCAACATCATCAGGAATATCATAACTCCTCGCCAAGCTCTCCTGGATCTCATTACCCACATCCATCAAGTCCGCCATCTCATCCTGCAGCCGCTCGATCTTGTCAATATCGATCTTTCCATACTGCTTCTTGAGTTCCTTGTTGGTCGTCTTCATAGCGTCGACCTGCGTCATGACGTTCTTGAGGTTGTCCTGCATGTTGCTCGCCTGCTCCATGTTCCACACCTGGCTCTCGAGCTTATCCTTCTCCGCCTCGTACGCTTTGCGACGCTGCAGCACCTTGAGCGCCTTTTGCTTCATCGCTTGCTTTCCGGGCCCGTCGCGCATGCGGGATAGCTTTTCTTGGTAGGCGCCTAGTTCGGCGTTGAGGGCTTTGAGTTTGGTGTCGAGAGAAGAGATGCGGGTGTCAAGATTGTTTATGGCACCGTTGAGGGTGGGTTTGGGGCCCGTGGGCTTGGAGCCGAATAAGCGGTTCATTTTGTAGAGCGATGTGTTTGTTGTGTGTAGGTAGGTCGGAGATGGTAGGGGATGTCGTGGTTGTGGTGTTGATTGAAGGTCGAAATGTGGTGGCCTGGAGAGATGACGTTTCGCTGTGCACGCGGCTCAAAGTGGCGGGGCTAATGTGACTCCCCCAACCTGGGGATGCGAGACGACAACTGATTCTGAGGACACGGGTGAGCTGATTACCCTATACCATTAAGCTTTCAGGGTTCAATGACGTGAAGATCAAGCTTGCACAGGAATTTGAAGACTGCTAGAAACACTAGAATAACAAAACTACAACCATAAAATCTAGAATAATTCATTTCACTATAGTCTCTGCTTTTTCCTGGTGTTCACTTTGTTGTTGGTTTCTTATTGCATTTGACGCATTTCTCAAGCAAAAAGTCAACAAACTTTCGCTGATCTGCCGTACTGAAACCTTGTCCTGGTCTAGTCTTGCCGCAACCCGCTGGTTCCCGTTCGTAGTTCAAGTCTTTGCTCACGGATGAACGCCATGATAATTTATTTTGTGACACTCGGGATGAACATGTGGCTATTTTGGAGATACGACGTATTTATTATCACTTTTCAAGACATGAGGATGTCCATGTTGTCTAAATACGGGCAAGTCTGGAATCGCACTAGAACAATGCTACCCAAGGTGTCAACGTCATCCAGCTGAACCGATTGGTCTTTGCGTTAAAGTTGCCTGTCAATGTTTGAGTCTCCCGTCAGCCTCTGATCTACAAACTGCCGGGTCACGTCAATTGAACGCCAG
The DNA here is from genome assembly GCA_017656745.1 of Fusarium mesoamericanum. Taxonomy (NCBI): domain Eukaryota; kingdom Fungi; phylum Ascomycota; class Sordariomycetes; order Hypocreales; family Nectriaceae; genus Fusarium; species Fusarium mesoamericanum. Next base: position 123,543 of record JAGDUS010000022.1, on the reverse strand, counting down.
CTTCAAGTTAGTTGCAGCGCTGTTAATGAAGAATAACCACTCTGTGCCTGGTAGGCAGATACAGGAACAAACTCTATAGAAACAAATGAATAATTAATAAGATTACAATAAAATCAGCTTCATTTTATGGACCCTCAATACCCATGTCGTCGCTGGGTACCCCTTCATAGTTTAGCGCTTGGATCAACGCCTCGAGACTTAGACAATGAACGGCTCAGGAACATCGCGAGTAGTCATATACGCGTTCCTCGCGAAAAGAAATCCCCGCAACGCGATGGCGTCGCCCCTCACGTATTGATCCAAATAAACCCAAATCAATCGAGTAACCGCTCATTGCCTGGCTGTCACTTTTTGCCATCTGCCTGCCAGCTGCCAGATTTCCAAATTCCCGGTCCAACGATGGCACGTGACCCACGCGTTTGGCGCTAGCGCGAGCGCCTCGCAGCAGCCCACCCACATCTCAACTCCAAATCCGTCCCGCATCAAAACAAACTTTCCAACCTTCATTGCGCAACGCTCACGATTTGACACAACACCGCTCACAACTCCCACTGCGATCCCGAATCGCCTACTGTTGTCAAACCTTGAGCTACCCAAAGCTCCTTTTTGACTTTCCACCGCACCGTTCTTTCCACGTTGCCCGCCGTTGTTTCGGCATTTGTTTACTTTTTGCTGATCCGCGCTGCATCTTCACGATGGAGCCGGATGATATCCCCAAGTGGGATTTTGGGCAACTGCCCAAGGGAATGTAAGCTTCTCTCCTCTATTGCCATCGTGTGTCATTTCCGCAGCTTGCTGACATTTTTATCCCACAGTAACCCCGTCCCGAACGACTTCATTCCCTTTTTTGCGACCACCGACGGCACTCGTGTCGACGCCGACAAAATGTAGGCTTCGCAACCCGTCGCAAACCAAACCGCCGATGCTAACAATACAACAGTTCCCTGAGCTTTGATCTCGCCGCTCCCACATCTCGCACTCATGCTTTTGCTTGGGATCGTGTCCCTGTACTTTCTTCCAATGCAAAGGGCAAGAGCCGCCAGATCATGAAGCGAGTTGCTGTTTGCACCAAGCGCAAGCAGCCTCAGCCTTTTGTTCTGCTCCCTCAGGTCAATTTTGTAATCCCAAACACCCGCGAGTCCATCGCTTTCGACGAGTCTCTTCCCCGCAAGGTCCGACGAGGCACCAAGTTTGAGCCGATCTCTAGAGAAGCGGCCTACTCGGGCAAAGCCATGACCCATGCATTCATGCTAAGCGAACTCATGATGGCTACCAGTAAGTTTGCACTGAATCATTTGAACATGACCATGACCTAACGCTCGCTAGTCAACGTCGCCAACAACTTCATGTACACCTCTTCATGCACATCCTACGAGGACCGACGAGCTGCCCGCAACGGTATCTGCCAGATCACCCCCCTCAAGCGACGCGCCGATGTTCTCAACAACGAGCCCGACGTCCCTGTCATGCTGGCCCCCACCGGTGGTAACAAGCTTGGCTTTTACTACAAGGTGCTGCCTATGATCAAGCGAGCCTACTCCCGCGGTATGACCGAAGTTGATCTTACTACCGGTTCCATGGTCAAGCTCTCTACTAGCTTCCTGCGCCGACGCCGAAACCCTCGCGAGCACGTTGCTGCCTTTGGTGTTCCAGATCTTTCTGACATCGCCGACGAATCCGAACCCGAAAGTCCTACCGTCGTTCGTGAGCCCGTCCTCAAGTTCGAGACTCGATCGCCCGCCAAGCGTCTTGCTCGTCTTGCCAACCCATTCTCCAAGTCCACCTCCCGTGGCAACCGACTTGCACAAGGTTTTGTCAAGCTCGTTCCTGGTCTTGCTCGTGGAGGTTTCTCTACTCCCGTCAAGTCACGATCGTCTCCTGTTCCCCAGACCGCCAGCCCCGTCTATGACTACGCTGTTGCTTCTCTCCAGTACTCTCCCAGCGCATCTGATGATGAAGCTGACGATAATGCCTCCTCATCCAAAGAAGGCTCACCTGAACCTGTCGAAGACCTTCCTTCCTCTCCTGTTCGCAGCCCTGGTCGCACATTCCGCGCCCCATCCGAGTTTGACTCTTCTTCTATTGCTGGCGACGAGAGTATCCAGGGTCCTCCCTCTACACCCAACCAGTCTTCACCCGTGAACTTCTCTCGTCCTGTCGGACCTACTCCCTCTCGCTGGAACCGACCTGAGCCTACTACCCCCTTCACACCCATCCCTCAGACTGCCACCGTTGCTACTCCCGCCGAGACTGACAGCCCTATTGGCCTCTATGCTCTGCTTGCCCCAGATACCCCCAAGGCTCCTACCTGCACTTACGAGACCCTCAGCGGTACCGACCCTATTGACTTTGGCGCCCCATCTGCTTTTGAGAGCTCCCTCTCTTGGATGAACACTTCTGCCACTGCTAGCGAACAAGCTCGTTCCCAGAACGTCAACCATGCTCGTCGCCGCCGAAGTGAGCCTCTTCTTCTCAAGTCTGTTTTGACCCAAGCTCGTCGCCGATCAGCTTCTCCTCAAAAGCTTCGATTCAAGGCCGACGACACTTTCCACGATGTTATCTCTATTGCGTCGCTATTCGACCTTCCTACTTCGGATGATTCTACAGTCGCTGAGCCCACTACCGCCGAGCCTATCCTCACTGAGCCTACCGCTGAACCTATCCTCGCCGAGCACACCGCTGAACCTATCCTCACTGAGCCTACCGCTGAACCTATCATCGTTGAGCACATCACTGAACCTATCATCGTTGAGCCTACCGCCGAGCCTATCATCGCTGAGGACACAGAAATGAGCGATACCAACGTCGCTGTCACTCGTGATGTAGCAATGGATGACCCTGTACCCATTGCTACTACCGATGACAACGTCGCTGAGACGATTGACCATCCTGTTGTTCATGATCAGCCCGCACCTACCGAGCAATCTATTGTCGAGATTGACATGCGTGAGAACCCTGACATCTTCGGCGCCCATCCCTCGTCTCCTCCTGCACCCATTCAGAACCTATCTCGCATGGCCGATGATGCCTGTAGTGGCCTCGCTAAGGTCGTGGTCACCGAGGAGAACGGCAGACTTTTCGTCCGATTTAAGCTGTCGGCCGAATACGCCCACATGTTCCCTGCGAATCAAGGCTTCGAGGACAACGATCTGACATTCTCACCATCAGCGGCTTCTTCTACACCAAAAGCCAAGTCCTCTCACCAACTTGCAATTACTGCCACCCCTCAACCTATGTCTGCGAAGCGTGTGACACGACGCCAAAGCGCAATGACCCCGCTGAAGAGAGCTACCATGAATGCTACAGAAGCCGCCCAGCTCCGAACGCCTGCTCCGGTTACCAACCCTAACCATGCGACTCCCAAGTTCGCAACCCCCGCTACTGGTAATACCGATCAAACGCTCGCTGTCTCTTGGTCAGATGTGGAAGACACTCCCACTGAATTGGACATTCGCTCTCAGCACACCGAACCTAGCCCTGCCACACCTAGGTTCGCATCACCAGCGGTCACTAACGACGACACGACCATTATCTTCCCATGGTCAGATGTTGAAGATAGCCCGGCTCGCTTCCGAACACGTCCCCAGCCTGCTCCTAGCCATGCGACACCCAAGTTCGCAACCCCAGCTGCTGGTAATGACGCCACTCTTGCTGTCCCCTGGCCCGATGTTGCCACTCCCGCTCCCGCTCAGTCTAGCGCAAGCACTGAAGTTGTTCCCGCCGAGGATGAACACCAGTCTGTCGCCGCTGTCGATAACGATAGCCCCAACCGCGAGTTTATGCGCAGCTTTATCGCGCGCACTCGTCAACCTACAGCGACTGAGTCGGGCTCGCCCACCCCCCTCGCTGCGACGCGCAAGCCTCTCGGAGCCCTTAGCCCTAACAGGGGTACTCCGATGATGGCGAAGCGCAAGCACGAGGGTGAGGATGAGGGCGAGGAGGAGAAGCCTTCGCCCAAGAAGGCGAAGCTGGAGACACGGGGCAAGGTGGCCCGTATGAAGTCAAACCTGGACATCGACATGGTTGACTTCCCGGCGACTCAGGTCACAGAGTCGCCGGCTCCCACCCCCACCGATGCCGCCAACGAGGAGGCCGCATCCCCTCCCACAACCCGCCGGTCGTCGCGCCTTCGAGGCCAGGGCGCCGGTGGGCCCAAATCTTCGCTCCCAACCCCCATCAAGCTCTCGCGAGCTGGGGCCGGGCGTGGTTCCTTGGCACGGAAGCCACGCTCGGAGGAGCAGGAGTTGGACCGCAAGACGCGGTCCAACACCAAGAAGAACATGGGTGACGCCGAGTCCCCGGCCGAGGTCCTGACTAGAATCAAGGACCAGGCCGAGGAGGACTCGGACGTCGGAGAGGGATCGGCCGGCGGGCGACGCGTGGGGTGGAAGGACCCCTTGGAGAAAGTCCAGGGGTCATCCCCTAAGAAGAGGGCCGAGCCTAAGGGCAAGGCGACCCAGGACAAGACTGGGGTGGCAAAGCCCAAGGCGACGCGGGCTGCCAAGGTGGCGGAGGGACCCAAGTCCCAACGCGTGACGCGATCTCGCGCACGCGGCGGGGCTTGATCCCTCCGTGTCTTCGGACAACACCTTGGTGTCGCCCCGGGTCTTGCCCGGATAGTTAGTTTTTGGAAGAGGAACGGCGGCGCTGGGAGGGGATCTCCCAGCGCCTTTTTACGAAAGCATGAGCGCACGGCGCGGCGTTGGTGGGTCAAAGATACCACGGTTGTCTTTTGGTGTTTTGCGCCTGTTTTCGGTGAGCCGACGCAGGAAAGTCCTCGGAAGGAGGCAATGAATTGATAATTGTTTGAGTTAAAATATTGTGCCACTTGTGATGCCGTGTTGTGTGATGTTCTATGTCGCTTCATCCATACATGTTTACTAACCATACGAGTTAGGTTTGAGTTTGTTTCACAGGATCTGGGTCAACAATCTGGCATGGGCTGAACGATGTCCCACGATTGACCAGGTAAGCATTCTATCATTCCCATCTGTTGTGTGCGAAATGCTGACACTTGGATGAAGCAGGTTTACCTTTGAACAGTGGTCCCGACCACGCCGCCGGCGCCGGTGATAGTAACAGGTTCAGGGTCTTCCATGGTTACATCGCGGGTGACTGAAGCGTCGATGGCATCAGTGGTACAAATGGGTACAGGGTCTTCCATTGCTGTGTCACGAGTGACGGTGATATCGGTATTGTTCATTTCGATTTTCTCAGTAGGAGTAGCGTCAACGATCATTGGCTCAGCAGGAGCGGCGTTAGAGATAGATAGCTCGACAGGAGCGGCGACAGCGACAGATGGCCCAGCAGGCGCAGCGTCAACAGTGTCATCGTCAGCGGTAGCAGTAGGCTCAATAGGATCGGTGACAACAGTGTCATCGTCAGCGGAAACAGGTACAGGGTCATCTGTTTCCATCTCAATGGTGACAGCATCGTCAGTGGTGGGGAGGACATCCTCGGGAACAATCTCGGGAGGAGTGGCCTCAACAACCATCTTGAGACTACAAGCTCCATGGCCGTCCACGGCCTCCCGGCCGGCCACCGTTCTAAGACAAGGAGGAGGGCGGCCTCTGGCCACCACCAAAGACTCCCCGTTTCTGTCGTGCAGACGCAGCCCCCCTCCCGCCCATAACAAGCGGCTGACGACGCTAACGACACCAACGACACCGAAGTCACTGTCAGTCGTGACATGGCAATGGAGGACCCTGGATTCATTCACATCGCCGACAAAGACGACAACGATTTCACCGAGATAACTACTCGAAGGTCAATCTATGATAAGCTCTTCATGAGCGGGAGTGGACGCATCAGAGACCGTTGCAGTGGTGGCAAGTTGCTCACCTTTGACGGCGGCCCGTGGCCACTAGTGAATGTACCCCGTTTCCATCAATCGTTCAGACGCAGTCCCCTCTCGCTTGAGACGAGCACCTCCCCGACGTTGGCTTACAACCATGGCTATGATCTATCGGATGATCCTTTTTGTTGTGTACACCTCGAGTACCGCTGCTGAGAGAGCATCTACCAGACATACTTGACAAACTCATGTACGTTTCTCATCCCACTGGGTATTACTGAAGCTTGCAAACATTCGTATGCTAATAATGTTGCAGGTCATGGAGTCGAGAAAGTCCAGACACAACTACCTAGTTGGCATGTCGACCCTTTCGACGGCTCCAATTTCCCAAGACTCAACCCAGCGACAAGCCGACCGAGCTGGCAGTACACACTCCGACGAAGCATATCACGTTTATATTCAGAAGTTCTGTGACCATACCGTGACATCACGCTAGTTGGTCCCGACCAGGCATCATATATCAACTTATGCACGAGCTGTTCTACAAGACCAAGGGTGTGAATAGTTTGGGTGCAGCCACCAAGTTGGCCATCATGCGTTCACTCAGCAAGCTAGTGTGGCTTCATGTCATGTACTGAACATCGGCGCGATGCTACCAGTCAACCACCCGCTTGGTAAGTATTTCTCCGAGGCCGTAGGCACATACAATAGAACTAACGCTGTGTTCCTCATAAGCTTCCTTCGGCTTGGTAAGCCCGGACACACATCTCTCGAAACCAGCGACGGAGTCGGTCAAAAGGTTGGCTACTAGAACGTAGGTGAATTGATCGTCTGCGAAAACGTACGAAACTAACTTGCCGTGATTCAGGGACGATGGCACCACGACCCCAAAGCTACTCATCAACAAAAAAAAGTACAAAGTTTTGATCTTTTGGGAAAGGCCGGTGGCCACGATCACGAGGGTTGCCTGCCGATTTGCGACAGATGTCTTTTGCCCAATGCGACTGGGACTACCAAGGCCGAGAAGCAGTTCTGGATATTTGACACCACCACTCTTGGGAGCGCGCTCAATTGTTGCTCAACGAACCGTGGTGGAGGAGGGCTCTCACAGGAGGACAACTGCGGGGCATACCTGGCGAATGTGACGGATAGACCTGAGAATACCAGTTGAATGGACGACGAGGAGTACGGCCAAGTGTTGGAGATGTGATTTCTTGCTTGTCTCTATCCTGGTGGACTTGCCCAATTCTCCAGGGGGCCAATCCAGTTGTGGCACTCGCGAGCCGCTCCCATATCAGAACTACATCCGTCGCGCGTTCGTGTTATTGTGGTAGACTGGCTGGATATGGATCATTTAGGCCTTGATACAGTCTCAAATGCATTCAGCTGCCTTGGTCGCTTTGGAGCCGTTTGCTGCTTGTCCTGTTGTCGTTGCGAGAACCTATACCACGGACACAGAGGTCTATGAGAGGCGACAGACAACGATGGGAAGTGATAAAGGACTCAGTGACTTGTTCAAGGTCATTAGTGGCAGTGGAATATTGCTCCCGTGGCTTGGCGGCTGAACCTTTCCTGCTGAGAAATGGCGTCGCGGTGGAAATGGTTTGTTGCAGCTGGTTCTCCTGCAAGGGCAAAAGCCACGACCAAGGTCTCTGTCTCCGGGACATCAGTGACGCTGCTACAGTCGCAATGGAAGACACGGTACTTTTTGACTCCCCAGCGTCGCTGATACTGCTCTCACGGAGCTATCACTTCAACCATCCACACCCATTGAGCAGCTTACTGCTATCAGGAAGCCGGTCTCTCAGCGCGGATATCACAACTCGGAGCCATTTACAATGCCAGACTCTGTTATGCGACCCTAAAAACAGCTCAAACTACCGACTTGACTGGCCCGGATACCTGAAGAGAAAGGTTAATCGGGTGCAGACTGAGGGTGTCGCGGAGTGATGGTGAAGTCAAGGCAAAGTATGGCGACAATCACCACCTCGTGAGCAAGAGAAGGCATGATCTCTTGCCCGAGCTACGCTTACGTGGTCTGACAGAGTCTATTACGTTCATTCTCGAACGCGAAGAGGATTTTCTCATAAAAGCCTCCATCAATAAGCCGCCCGGAGGCAAATGTCGGGCCCGGGAATCCGGGTAATCGTTCTCGGGGCGGGTATCCGGCATTAGACACTGGTGAGTACCGGGACACTGACGGCTTGGAATACTGTTCTTACTGACCAGGTCCTATAGAGAAAGTCAGATTTCATGTCGTAAGAGAAGTATAAAGGGTCGCGATGAGATGCGTAGTTGAAGCACATCACCAACATCAACACCAAGACCAACATTCATCGACACAGCTTAAGCGCAGCTCATCAACATCTACAACCACGAGTCAACATCCTCAAACATTTCCGAATCTACTTGATAAACCACTACAAACATGCCAAGCAAGATTGTCATCATCGGCGCCGGCTTCGCAGGAGTCTGGAGCGCCCTCTCAGCTCAACGTCTCATCAACCTCAGAAACAAGGAGAAAGACATTGAGATCATCGTCATCGCACCCGAACCATGGCTGACCCTAAGACCACGCCTCTACGAAGCCAATGCCTCCACCATGAAGCAACCCCTCGAACCGCTCTTCAAGGCCGCAGGTATCAGCTTCCTCCAAGGCAGCGTCGAAACTATCGACACCGACTCACAGACTGTTCAAGTTCGATCTTCTCCAGGCGATAACTCCGATATTCATTTTGATCGACTTATTCTAGCAGCTGGAAGTGCAGTTGTACGACCCAAGAGCGTCGCTGGTCTTGAACAGTATGCATTTGACGTTGACTCTCTCACCGGTGCCACCAAGCTTGAAGCCCATCTCAAAAGTCTGGATTCTCTTTCCATCAGCAAAAGTCGGGACACTGTGGTTATTTGCGGCGGTGGCTTCACCGGTATTGAAATGGCAGCAGAGCTTCCCAATCTCCTCAAACACATTACGAACCCCAACATCATCCTCATTGAAAGCGCTTCAGATATTGGCCCCGAGCTTGGAGCAGGCCCACGTCCCACCATCATGAAAGCCTTGGGGACTCTCGGGGTTGAGCTCAAGCTTGGAGTCGCAGTTACTGCTGTTGATGCCAACGGAGTACAACTCAGTTCTGGCGAGCGCATCGATACAAAGACCGTCATCTGGACAGCTGGAATGCGAGCAACACATTTGACCCAGCAAATCCCCGGAGCAAAAGACACACTCTCTCGTCTCTACGTAGACCCGGATCTCCGCGTCACAGACTGCAAAAACGTCTTTGCAACAGGCGACGCCGCCCATGCTGCCACCGATACAAACGGCCACATCGCATTAATGTCCTGCCAACACGCCACCATCCTCGGCCGCTTCTCCGGCCATAACGCAGCAGCAGACTTACTCGACGAGTCAACCATTCCATACTCTCAGCCTGGATACACCACATGTCTTGACTTGGGACCATGGGGCGCACTGCTAGCTCACGGATGGGAAAGAAATGTCAAGATTACAGGAGTATTGGCAAAGCAGGTGAAGCGATATATTAACCAGAAATTAATCGTGCTGCCGCTGGATGCAACAGAGGCTATGGGTGCTGCGGATCCAGCTGCATATAGCATGGAGAGTCTCTACAAGAGTATTTTCAGTGCTCTCGGTTGGATATGGTGTAATTGGGAGGTCAAGTAGATGTCTCTTACAAGGTGTACTTCTTTGTTAGTTATTCTTCATATCACTGTATTAATATTTACTTCATATCTACATCTTCAGTGTTGAATCGAAACAAAACACAGTCCAGGATGTCAGATGCAAAGCTGCACTCACAAGGATGTCCATGTCCCACCCCCACACGTCAGTCCTGTACTGTCACGTCAACTTACACACATGTCTCTTTACCACCTACCTGTTACTACATCTTGCCTCTCACTGCATCTCACTAGTACCTCTGACTACCTCTTACCACCTACCTCTTACAGCCTCTCACTGCCTCTGCCTCTCGCTACCTATAACCACCTATCACGACCTCCATCTAAATAAAGCTACGCTCTGTCTCTCTCTGGTCCCCGATCAATGCATCTACCCGCCCATCTACCACAAAGTAAACGAAACAATCCATCAATCACAACCCTTCATCCCCTCATAGATAAATAAAACCCTCATTTCAACGGCAGCTTGCATTCTCTGTACAACACCAGATCTGCTGTCAAAACCACGGCTCATCCTTCCCCTCCTCTGAAACGAAACATTACACATACACAGAGACATTCACATACGCATACATACATACGTAGTAGATTAATCATCAATAAGCCATTGCATGAAAAAACGCGTATCCCGTCGTCATCACAAGTCTCTAATAATAAACCTGTTATCGTAAACCCCATCATCTTCGTGTCCATCTTCGTGTCGTGCTGCCCAGTTAACAAATACAGATAAAGAGGGGGAGAGAAAAAGTACATCATGGAGGGTCGCGTCGTGCCGCACTCAAAGGTAACACAACATGTATCAAATCAAACCATCCTGTCCCTCGCTTGGATGAACCATCTTTGGGAATACAAGTTCAAGGGGAAAACCCTTTCACAACATCTGTCAGTAACATTCACAAAGTGAGGGGTAAACAGTAAAAGTATTTTAGATATTTTTTTATTAAATTTTTTGGGTATCTTTCTTTCTTCGCCTTTAGATCTAAAAGACTTGATTTGATCGCTGTCCAAGTTCAACTCGACAGGCCCATTACTATCGTCCCCCTTGATTTCCACCTCCAGCACAAACACGGTTGTACATGTTTCCGTTGTGACATGTTTCCCTTTGCCCCAATGTCCGGGGACTAATAAGTTGTTTGTCTATGCTTGCACAAACACAAACAAAATGTCGTGCACATATCCATCCAGACCAAACAACGAAAAAAGCAATGAAACTGTAAAACCAAATCAAACTCCAGCGAGTCAAAGAGCTTTGCTCTTTGCGCGCATTGTTTCTTCCCTCCCCCCCATCTAAAACTTTTTGCGCTTTTTCGTTATTCCCAGGTTGGTTTGTCCCCTTTCTGTTCAACGCCTTGTTTTGGTACCTTGCCCAATTATGTACAAAAACTTTCTAAAACAATAAACAATATGTGCAGGTCTCTCCATGACCAAAGGGGGTATGTTGATGTGTGTATGCCGTCGAGGCTATATCGGGTTCAATGACCCAAGAAACAATAAATGAAAAGGAATGACACGAGTCGGGGTATCTCTGCAAAAATAGCAAAAACAAAACATGAAAAGAAGATAAAACGCCAAGCAACCCCATGAGAGCTGGCTATATCATCCAATGACTTCTAGTTTTTTGTCTAGTAGTCATTGCGGTCGTAGGTCATTAAAGTCGATCGTTGAGATCGAAAGGAAGAAGTAATTTTCGCAGGCCATTAAGGTCATTGACATCGAAAGCAAATTACTTTCGCAGGCCAACTTTGCCCGCGAGGTTCTTCCAGAATCGTGCTCCCTTGCGCTCCTCGCTGTGCGTCCGTAGCATCACCTCGTCCCGTTGCATGGGTCCTACAATGTCCTCGTCGCCTCGGGCGGGGAACTTGCCATCCGCATCCACCAGCCGGGGAATCGCGCTGGGCAGTCCATCCTCGAGGCGCTTCCATTGCATACCAGCAAAGACATCGTCCAGAGGCGGGGGTCGACCGAGGTTGGAACCGCCGCTGTTGGCTCGTGCTCGTCCGCGGCCACGGCTTCGGCTTCGTGAACCGCTTGTTGAACTGGGGGCAGAGCTGGTGGCTTCCACGATCTGGGCCATGAGTCCGTCGTGGGTTGCCCTCCATCGCTTCTCGATTTCGGTCCATTTGGCCTCGGTAAGACCATAGATCTTGCTCGTCTCGCCGTAGTTCTCTCCCGTGCGCACAAGGTGCTTGGTGTAGTTGCATCGCGCCGTGTCCCAATCCTTGCGCAACTGCTGGAGGCTCTCCATGTTCACAGTCTCGGGTTGATAAGGCTGCGGAGTAATGGTAAAGTTGGCGTGACCAAGACTATCAGACCACTCGTCGTACTCCTGGAGGATCGATGGAAGAGGGGTGGGAAGCTCGGGGCTGTTGGAGCCAAAGCGGAAGGATGATACTGAAGGCCTGGTGCTCAGAGATGGTCGGGGAAATTGTGTTGTAGCAGAGGGGACTGGTGAAGGAACCTCGGTGGTGGTAGATGGTGGTGCGACGGTTGGCGATTGGAGAGGAGACTCTGGTGGGGGTCCACAGAGAGGGCTGGTCATTAATGGCGGTAGTAGAGGTGTTGTGGCCATGCCTCGCTCTCGCTCAATGTCGGATTGCTCGACAAAAGCTTGCGCCTTTTCAATGTCGAGGGGCGCGGGTAGGTTGATACTCTCGGTGCTTCCGTAGTAAGATACTGCAGGAGTAGGGAGTCCAGTGTTCTCCAGCATGCGATCATGGCCGGGTCGGCTGGGGGCTGACATGGATGACGATCGGCTTGAGGGACCTCCAGACAGGACAACACTCTCGAGGCTGAGTTCGGTGCTGGGTGACATCATGGGGTTGCCTCGGCGGCCGTTTGGTTTCCAGAGCGACATGTTGGGGAAGCGGGCACCAATGCGTGAGGTGAGGCCGGCAAAGGGTGATTCGCTACCTGATCTCTTCTTGCGGGATCGCTCGTCAATGGGCGTCTCACCATCACTCAGAAAACCCATGTCGTAGTCGATATCGTAGTCGCCAACAATGTTGCCGTCAAACATGACATCCTCGGTACTATTTCGGGGCGCATATGGTTCATCGCCTACACGGGAAGAGGCTGGGTTAGTAACTTGAAACGATTACGAAAGTGGCAGGCCAAACACGATTCCTTGCGAAAAAGATATGACGGCTTGACCAGACCACAAGACAAAAAAGACATACACAAACAGTCGTAGAGACTAAACTGGTCTGAAGGTGCAAAACTATGACGGTCGGTGTTGTCCTCGTCGTGAGTGTTGAGGTGTTCAGGTTCTAGAGGCTCCTCTTGGACATCGGGGAGTGATCGCATGGGTGGTTTTATGTGGACGGATTGCGTAGGTGAGATGGGGCTTTCGTTCAATTGCGGTGGCAGATCGAGAGAAGAGGTCGAGCTTGACATGCGAAAGTGGCCCTTTGCAGGGGAGAAAGTCGGAGTGAGTGGTGAAGCAACATCGGATGAGGACGAGTTTGTTGTGTAGTAGACGTAAGAGAGGTCTGTCTCGGGGCTAACTTGTTGTACCTCCCACTTGCGTCGATCCTCCACCATCTGCGGAAGCAGCAAAGGCTTGAGCCTGGGCGACATGCCTACGGTCTCGGCCGTTGGAAGGATTGAGGAGAAGTCGAAGAAGCGAGCGGGTTCCGACTTTTTGGTATCCTCGTAGTTGTGAATGTGTGATATTTTGGTGTTGAAAGGTTTGTATGTTGAAAAAAACAAGAGAAAGAGGAAAACAAGAAAGTTGGAGGGATGCCTCGGGAGGTAGTGGATGTTGATAGTCTAAGAGGCCCGTAGTGACACCGCAGCGGGCCCCAGGAGGGTTTAGCTCGTTTGCAGGTACTTTGCGCTGTCTGTCGGGCCAGGTGGCGGCGGATCCGGGGACCGGGGGGTAATGAGAGCAGAGAGACAAGGGTAGATGTTGCTGGTAGTGGAGGGTGGGCTAGGAGAGAGGAGAACAGGGGGGGGAAAGACCAGAGGTCAAGGTGCGAGCGCGGGGCGGGTCCTTTCCCAAACAAGACTGGGCGCTGGGCTCTGTCCTCTGTCCTCTGCTTGCAACTTTGAACTTTTTTCAGTCTGAGAGCGAGGGCATAAAAAAAAGAGGTGGGGTTATTCGGTTGGGCAGGGAGTCAACTAGGAAACGGTTTCGTATAGTGGAGTTTTTTTGTTATCGTCTCTTTTTCTGACGAGTGCAGAGAGACAAGAGAGGGCTGTGTTTGGTAGAGTTAAAACAGGCTAGTATATCCGCAGACTGTTGATGCTGACTCTTGTTTTTTGTTGGAGTGTTGATGAGTTGACTCAAGCAAAACAAGTGACCATCTCTGGTTGCTTTTTTGACTTTTGTCCGGTGCTGGTTGGTTATGTCCTCGTGAGGCGAGTTTGACTCGTAACAAGCGACAGAGGAGAATCTAATTAATTGATAGAATAATTAATTGATTGATTGATTAATACTCTGTACGGATAGACGAGCAGAAAAAGCGGAATCTACAAGTGCCGGGGCATGACCACGGTAAATATGTAACATCATCAGGTGGTTGCAGTAATATGGGATAAGTAGACTCTGCTTCCGGCGGCTGGGGCAGTGGGCGCGGCAGAACGAGTTGTACATACTAGACAGTCATCAAGTTTGTTAACTGGAAAAACAAGAACAAGCGCTCGGCCGTCCACGTGTTATTGAACCGAGGAGGGTTGGGCGCGACTACATGAGACTGCACAGCTGACGTTTGTTGCTACTCTAGAGTTGCTGTATTGAACCGCGGCTACAGGTGTGTTTACCATTGATGGACGGATGTGTCTGGTGATGGGGGAAGTGGTGGGATGGCCGGTGAGGTTGCTTTGGTCAATATGTTTCTACCCTATTTTACTGCACAACGATATACTCGTAGACAAGACAGGCAGTGATAATAAACAGATGTTCTGTACCGACGTTGCGTCCTCAACACATGTCATGCCATGCAGTGTCTGTACATACAAAAGAGGGAGTAGTATAGAAAGTGCGTTATACCTCGTTCGTGGTGTGCAGGGATCAAAAAGGTTGGCTGACGTTCAAGGTTCTGCCCATCAAAGGCGGGGGAGAGATACCTCAGAGACCTCAGTCTGTGTCTCTTGTCGCGGCTGAATGTTAATTTGTTCTCTCTGCAACTGCAGGCGTGACGTGGGAATAAGGTGATGAGGAGAAGCAATACACAAAAATCATAGGTTGTCCTGCTGTGACACTGTACCGTACAGCCTACAGTGGACACTTACAGCACGCACAGGATCAGTTTACAGAGCCATTCTTCAGGGCATCAGGCAAGTGGGGCCGTTGACAGTAAACCAATTGTATTGAGGCTGGTGGAGAGAGGTTGGGTCGAAATGGCCAATAGAAACAAAAAGGCGGGCAAGAGGCTGGCTGTTATTATTGAGGCAGACTCTATGATGTGCGCAAGGGAAAAAACAGCCCGTGCATCTCTTGTTTGTGGCTCAGATTTAGTGCTGGAACTGCCGCGATCGACAAAGACTCAATAGCTAATTTGAAACAATAGCTCACGGGAAGAGACAGTCAAACCACCACAACAAAAAGAAAAAGAAAAAAAGGTCAAATAAATCTCAAAGTGTGACGACGATGAGCAAGACACAGACGAACGATGACATTTTGATGAGGGAACCACTACAACAGAACAGCCATCCATAGTCAAGGTGTAACAGGGATCTACCATGAAGCACAAGTAGATGGATTACGAATTATCGAACTTGCTAACCAAAAGTCATCGATGATGATTCTATTCTTTGTCATTATCTGTGTAACCACGAATGTCGTCTTTTTATGCAATTTCACTAATTTATTTTATACTTCTGTGGCTCAGACGTTGGGTAAAACCGTTTTTATCCTGTGTAACTAACAACCAAATGGGAAAAGACTCTTCAAGTTGCATTCCAGTACAGAGATACCAAGCTTACATAGCTTCTTGCCATTGGATGCAAAGATCAGCGCTTCTCCAAGTTTTTTGTTTGTTTACTTTCTGCCGTATGGCCAATATTTTTATTTATTTCCCGGTCCCATATTGTTTGACCTCATGACATATTTGCCGATCTTTCTTTTTTTATTCTTTTTTTTTACGGATACTGCAAAATCCCCTCCTGTGACACTGATGACTCTCCTCTCGTTCGTAAAAGTCCCTTTTTTTTTAATTGTTCCCACTCTCGGTCAGATCAGAAAATGTGACATTGTACAAGGCCCCCCAGCCCTCGTAGGCAAAGAAGCCGGTGACAAGGATAAGAGAGAACAACAGCTTGGGCCTTGGGCTTTCATGTGAGTGAGGAGCCAGAGTCCCCAGTCCAGCAGGGGGTACGTAGCCTTGCACATGACTGCTGGGCTGGGCTGGGCACCGTTTGTCTGGGTCGGCCTCGTTTTTGGTCAGTGGGATTGGACATAAATCCTTGCCCCCAGATTTGATTCAAAGGCGGTATCCCTTTTTTTGGTGTCTTCGCTTCGCCTGTCACCGATGATCAAAAACTCTAGAACATTATTACTATCTCGCCTAAGCAGCTCATGTCTCTCGTCGGAACCGGAAGCTCAGGCCGAACGATTGAGCTCGCAATCCAGACTCCATCTCCAGTCATGGATGGTCCTCTACTACGCTACTACCAATAAGATGGTACGTACAACTCGGATTGGGGGGACAAAGCCGCTGACGGATACAACTCTATTATTTTCTTGATCTTACTTGGTAAAAAGCAATCTTCAAGTGGCT
Source organism: Fusarium mesoamericanum (assembly GCA_017656745.1). Taxonomy (NCBI): domain Eukaryota; kingdom Fungi; phylum Ascomycota; class Sordariomycetes; order Hypocreales; family Nectriaceae; genus Fusarium; species Fusarium mesoamericanum. Next base: position 107,328 of record JAGDUS010000022.1, on the reverse strand, counting down.
TGAGAATATCTAAACTTGTTGAGCTTGCTGCAATATTACGTCGTTGTTCAGTCTTCTTTACTTGCTGAGGCCAGTTACTCAGGTTAGTTAATTACGTCGATCACTTCCTTCGCGAGATGAGGAAACGCACTGGACTTGTTTCCACGAGACAACTCCTCCGCCCCCCCTCGTTCCGTTTTCCCCGTCTTTGCGAGGGGAATCCACTTCCTCCAAAGCATCTTGTCCAGCCTCTCATTGTTGCATCCACTGACCGTTTTTGTCCACTTTGATGGGAGTTGACCGCTTTCATCAGTCGAAACTTGAAGAGAGCGCGGTCCACTCTGTCAAAGCAAAGTAAGTTTACGACGGGTGCTTCCGCTTAGGTTTATTTTTTATTTTTTTGACTTTTTTTCTTTTTTCTTTTTAATTTTATTTTTTTATTTTTTACGGTTAGAGAGTCAGTTGCAGTTGAGAAATGTCAAAACGTTTATTACTACCCTCCAAAAGAAGAAAAGAAGAAAAAAAAGACTCCACCAAGTGGTTTGACTTGTCTCGTGTCTCCAAGACCCTTGAAAATAATAGGAGTTGACACATCGAGTCATTCCAATCGAGATAAATGGTCTCCCACGATTTCCCTCTCCCATGTCCTCTGTCTGTCATAAATCCTGTCCTTTGGGAAATCTTGCATCTTGGTCTTGGGGTCTCGTGGCAGGACGGGGCACATTTACCTATCATGGCATAGCGGCCATCTTAGTCCAAGCTTCCCAGCGGAAGGGAAGCGACCTTTACGCCGGGGGGGAACCATGGAAGAACATGGAAGGCCCGTTAGTTTTAGCCTGTGGCTTGCAAAAACTTTGACCAGAAGTTGTTGCTAGGGGTCACCAAAGAAAAAACTGCGCCGCGTTCCGGGAACAAGGTGATGGGAAAAAGCTTAAAAAATATATTTGAACCGAATGGATACTCATTTTAATTATATCCGCCTAGTTGGCTGCTAGCATCGGGGAAGAATCGTGATTTAAGAACATCAAGTACTCTACTATCTCATGTGTATACTGGACTGTGGTATTGTTACTCACATTGTATCCGGATCAAAAGCCGTTTTCACTATCATCCCTTTACCGACTTGCCAAATTGTCGGTGCCAGACCGACGGTTAAGCCTGGCTGCTGCATTAGCTTCCTCGACCAAGATGGGCCCGGAAACTGACTTTGGAGGCTGACCGTTGTGCCCGCGGAAGGCTTCCAACCGTCCCGGCCTATTCGCTTGTTGTTCTAGAGAAACATGGGTAAAAGGACATGGGTAAAAGGACATGGGTTTGTTGACACAATAGTACCAGAGTAATATGATTCTGTGTTGACGATTAACGATTCCGTTTCAGACCTGCCGGTTTGGATCACTTGCATCTGACAAGAACACGGTGTATTATCTAAAGACCGAGTGAGAGCCGTTGTAGCTTGAGGCTTTAAAATGCGCAAATTATTCTTGCAGTCAAGCCCCAAGTGGCGCTGTGTTGAACTAAGTCGGTTGAATAGTTAAGTTAGTTACTGCGTTATGCAAGTCTCTGTTTAAGTTTACGCTTTGCAGTTCGTTGAGAGCTGTCAGACACGCGTTGTGGCGCGAGGAGGGTGGTTGAATTGTGCCGAGTTGAGATGACAATACTACCCGTCCGGTGTCGGCGTGATACTTTATGACAGTCATTGGTGGTTGTTAACAATTCTGATTAAGTCAATTGACAACAATGATCTACGATACACAAGAGTATTCTTTGTATCAACCAATAACAAGCTAAAATCTCAATAAGAAACAACCAAGAAATAACTCTGTCAAAGTACTTATCCCAGATGCCATTCAGAACCCTTGAATGCACTCACTTTACGCCCGCACAAACTCAATTCCAGGTTTCCGACCCTCCACCATGAACAATAGGGTATCTAGCCCGAGGCACAGTCAATTGCTTTCGATCAGTCTCTTTTTATTCATTGTCGGCTTTGTCAACTAGACTCTCTTCATTGGTCCCTTGCAGAGTCTTTACCAACTTGGAAAGGTACATTGATGCCTCAATCGCAAGGCATCCATAACGAATACCTGTGATGATCATTTAACAAACAAGGAAACCAGCTTTGCTTTGAAACTAAAGTAACCCACCAAATGCCGTCATCGACATCATAACCAACATCATCATCATCGCCAATATCATCGAGTTATTACTAAAATTATGAAAATTTGTAAGATACACATTTTTTTTAATGACGGTGGCTTCGGCTGCGGCTTCGGTAGAGACGCGTACAGTACTGTAATAGTGCATTTGCTAAAACCTGCATGCTCTTTATGAACGCCAACACCCAACATTCCTCTGTAAAAGATACAGTTTTTAATTGTAATTGATAACTAAAGAAAAGCATAGATTTACTTTTCTTCAAGTCTCAGATTAACGAGTGAATTGACCTTTTCATCTCATCTTGCGGCCGTTGTGTATTTTCGTATTGTTAATTGGCTGGAAACAAACTTCAGCCCATCGATCTGTGGCTTTTATGCTAGAACCAACATGAACAGTACCTACACACAGACCATGAATTACCGTTGTGTTTCACGGTAATTACTTCATCAACGGTTGCGGCTTGGGCTTACATTCCTGAGCTTTGGCTTTGTTTGCATTCAAGAGTTAGTTGCTTTGTTGACATAGGGTATATGATACTCAACATGATCTATAACATAACCAGAAAGAGAAACAACACAACCCGTACTTATGCAGCTCATCATTAATTAACTTTCCTCGACCTTATTAACTTTTTCATCATTCTGTTCCTGGTGGCAATTGGGGCCTCAATTGCTCTGTGTGTGTGGTTACATCGATAAAACTCAACGGCAACTGATGTTACCCATCAAAAATGCACAATTTTTACATTCAATAGTGAGCCTCATGAATTATTGACTGCGACATGTGTTAATCCTCACGTACAAACGCCAATCACTTGCTGCATCAGATGCACGTCACATTCCCTTCACGGAATGCCAGGATGTCTGTTCCCCGAGGTACGCTGTTATAAGTTAAGCTTTTGATGCTATGTACTTGCAGCCGGTCAGATAGGATGCATTCCTACTCTCGGTGGTAATATGAGAAACAAACCGCCAACATCGCATTCAACAAAATGCAATGAGATCAAAATGACAAAATATGACAAACATTCCTCAGGAACGCTGACGACAGGATGGAGGAGCGCACAACCTTGGCCCATCCACATGCATCTCCACCGTGGGCTGACCCAAGCAAGCCAAGTTCAAGTCAGAATTTTCAGTTCCTTTTTGCTATTTTCTTCAAAAAGAGTCTGACATACAGCTTCCGGCCCCACGTCCTTGTCTTGGGTGCAGCGGCTCCGAGTGTATCCGTAGACGATGATGTGCTGCGATACATCGTGGAGTGGAAAAAGACCCGGAAGATCCCCTTCTTAACTTGTCTGCATCAGTCGATATGCAAACAAGAAAGAAGGGATAACCTTGTCTGCCCAGACCCAAAGTGCTCTGATCTTTTCCTCTTGGTGCCATTGCTACTCTATCATGGTGGCAATTGCTGCAAGACAGAACTGTGGCTGATCGATAATGTCTCAACATTGCAAACCTTCTTTTTTGTTCTCAACAGTGGCTGCTGTAAAAAGTTCCTTCTCCCTCTTGTGAACCTATTGACGAGATAATGACTCTTGAAATTGGCCCTGGCTATACCTAAACAAGAAGACCGCGGTCGGCGGAACACGGGGTCCGGAGGCTTGTTGGCTGTGGTGTGTCGCGTTCCTGACGATCGTGACAAGGGTCTTGAGAATGTGTGTGTGTGTGTGTGTGCGTCTGGCGGCGGCGTGTCTCGTCAAGGTTCGGCTTCGGCTTACCTCTGTAGGAGCAAGGCTGACACGCGATGTCGGGTCTGTCTAAGCGAAATTTTGCTTGTGGAATTCCCAGAACCGAATCTTTGCATCTCGGGATGCTCGGCAATCAATGTCTCAATGCATGAGGGTTATCCTATATCGGTACTGTTATTATTACTCAACAGAACATATACCATTTGACCGGATGCAATCTAGTGATTATGCATCTCTTCCGTTCCGAATTGAGATCTTGAACTGCAATGTTGCAATCCCTCTTGCGCTGTGAGGGTAGTAATTGCACAGCAAGCGCTTGGTCTTCGCGCCATGCCGACTGCTACTACAGAGTATACTCGACTACTACTGCATTGCAGCCTCAATTTCGCCCCTGGTCAAGTGGCTTTTTATCGTCTGAACTCTCATCCAGAGATAATTTGCATGAAACAATTCACCTCGGCCAGTGCACGTGGAAGTATTCCGCACCGGCATGGATGGCATGGCCTTGAGATCTGCAAGTCAGATTGCAAGTACAGTACTTGCAGCCGCGGCTGAGATGCTTGAATCTGTCGATACTGTACTTTGTCGACGTGCCGTTGGGCTTTGGCCAGCAGGTTGCTTACAAGCGTAATTTGCAACTATACAGAGCACTTCCCCTGCACGTGCATCACACCGCTGCCGCATTCTTGCTTTTGTCTGTTGGTAATCAAAGGTAAAAATCTCTTCGCGCCCGACTCTTTCCATGGTATTCGACATTCATTCATGTGAGAGGAAAGGCCCTGGCTTAATTAGTGGCCAGCGCGTTGTGGCGGACGCTTATTCGTCAGGCATAGTCCAAGGCTACCAAAAACCAGACCGATATCCAAGATTTGAGCGTGGGGGAAGCCATCAGTCGCTCTGAGGTGGCCACGATGGTATCAGAAACCAGTATTCCTTGGACCAGGCTATCTCGTGGTGCCAAGTTTAATGGTATGGCATGTTCTGTCAGAATTGACAGCCCGGTCAGTCGACAACGCCTGACCGGTCTCCGGGATATGTCTGTTCCTGCATATTCCGCTGGCCTCGCGCTGACTGTGCAGTTGATTGGTATATGTATCTGCGGAGGAGATATCACACATGGGGGTTAATCCTACGTGGTGTTGCCAGTCGCGGGATGAGGATGAGGCGATTGCGGGATCAACTTAAGATTGCCGCCGTGATGAAAACGAGGCCATATTGTAACTTGATCTACCAATCTAATTGAGTTTCTGGATGTGATGGATGGGCGACGTGTTTATATTTCTTCCATGTGTTGTATTTGGCGGAGTGTTGTATTGGCAATCTGATGAGATGACTGAGGCCAACACTCTGTGATGTGTAAGTGAGGGATTGCTTCGTTCAAGTATGGTTTGCAGCATATCGCAGTCTGTCATATCTGATTGGTTTCATCGTAAAATCTTTGTGCTCTGTATGCTGAGTTGTAGATGTGCTTCGTACAATGGTCGAACGTTAGTGTTGGTGTTCATGGTATAGGGTAATTGAGTTGGTACTGGTCTTCAACGTCTCGCGGCACTGCGTGTTCATGGAGCTTGAACTGCTTTTTCTTATTCCAAACATACAATAGAAGATGTTAAAGTAGAAACATTTAGATTTGTACCGTTATGGCGTAACTTTTGGATGTAACAAATAAGTGTCGCTGGGTTGTCGACATGATGCTCATGGTGGTTGGTCATGTCCCTGACGACAACGAAACGTCACAGATAATACCCCTTCTGATCACTGCTATACAGAGAATCGCCGACCGGCAGAGAGGAATCAGATCACTTGATGTAATTATCTTCTTTGAAGATTCATGTCTGATGCGACCCGGGAAAGGCTCATGGCGCAATTGGTATGTATGAACCAACCTCAGCCAGGAGTGACATGTTGACTAATAGTGACCCAAAACGTCGCCCCCAAAGGTCGAACGGAATGAACATAAACCAAGGACGTGGTAATAGGGTATTTCAGCGATATGTAGTCGAGGCGCTTCGCTTGGTTGGCCCTCAGATCATGGTGTTTTGACAGATTTCGGCCTGGGGATGGTGTATCTGCCACCAAGCGACTTGACTGGTCGCAAAGATTTCGAGTCTTTCAGATCTAGATGGCTATGAAGAGGAATTCATAAGTCAGCGCATTGTTCGAGCTGTTCTTCTCACCTTGTCATATGTCGGACTATCGGTAGGAACCCAGATACTCGTCTTTTTTTTTTTTTTTTTTTTTTTTTTTTTTTTTTTTTTTTTTTTTGGAGATGGGAGCATGGAAGGTCTTGAACAATGGGATAGCCAGATAATTTAACAGGCAGAGTGTCAGGTCTCTCGACTTAGGGAAAGATGATATGTCCCTTATATAAATGACAATCCCGTTGCCACCCCTTCTGCATCACTCATAAGCTGAGCACCAGTAGATCGCCTCTTCTGGTGATACAAGGCGACGAAAGGGCTTCATCGAGTGCCATCCACCACCAAGCTGAAACTCATCGATTTGTGTAAATGTCGAATCAAGATGATCTGTCTGACACACCCCGGATGACGCGGTCCGGATCGTGATATCGGTAATCGGCCCCACTCCGGAGGTTGCACTCGGGATCGACGTAATCCTTGATTTGAGAGCCTCATTAACCAGGTTGATTGTGCGCAGAAAGATAGAGACAAAAACAGGGTTGTGAGGATAAATACAGTGAGTGATATTCGCTGTGTGCCAGATCTAGACCATCAGAGACCACCTCAGTGGGTGTCATCTGTCATATGTGACGTGAGGTGACTGCTCTTTTGCAGCTGAATGCCAAGGATGGAGCATGTGTTTGCGCGTTCTTTTGTTTCCATTTTCTGAAATATCGTATTTCTCTCAGTAGAGAGTTATCTTGTCTTATCTCAGTGCGTGTGAGCGTGTCTCCTTGTTTGGTTGATGCTTGTGATCGTCTTTGAGCTGAGATTTCATGACGTCACGATTCACGATTAGATGCCATGATACTCCCTTCCCTGTCACATTTGACGTAGGCGGCGGGGTTATTTCCATTCCAATTCCAGGCTGCCAAACAGTAGCGCTGGACAATATGACTAGACAACTCCCATCGTGAGTCCGTTGCTCAATCTTTGACAGACCCAAAGCTTACTCTCACAAGAAAACAATCATGGCTACGGCATCCGACGACCCCAACCGTCGGTTCTCGACTGGTGTACCAAGTGAACCTGAAATCGTCGAACAACACCAAGAAGAAGCTCCAACCGTGAGTCACGCCCTCGCAGAAGAGAGCCAGAACTTTGAAGAAAAAGGCGCAGCGCAGCTCGAACACGGAGACGTCGAGGTCAAGAATCTGGGATGGAACGAGTCGCCTCGTGCCGTGCCGCACCTCGTGGGAGGACTCAAGAACGACGATGTGTGGACCTTGATCCGCCGCTTCGATAAGCAGGTGTTTTACGTCAAGAGCATCCAGGAGCCTCCGCTGGGAATGCTGGATATGAACATTGCGGACGACGAGGAGTTTTCGCCAGAGAAGCTTAGGGCGCAGATTGAGCGGCTTTACGTGTCTGTTCTGGTGCAGCTCTTTGCTTTTTATAAGCAGATTATCCGTCTGAGATCATGGAAGGAGACCCAGAGAACTTCAGCTTTTCTGGGAGTGTATACCCTGGCGTGGCTGCTTGACATTCTTGGTCCGACGCTCATTATCTTTCTCATGATCCTCATATGGTCCCCTGATGCTCGCAACATTTGTTTCCCTGGCGCACCGCCGTCACTTATTGATCCCAAGACGGGAGGAGTCAAGACACCAGCTGCTGGTGTACTGGCTTCCGATGACTCAGTCACTGGCGCGCCTGAGAAACACAAGGGCGAAGCGGTTGAGCAAGAGGCACATAGCTTTGTGACGAGTCTTTCGACGGTATGTTCCGGTGTATGTCGTTTATTGCCTTGCTATTTTGTTCGTATGGAATCAGACTGATGGGCTGTAGATTGTTGTTAGCACTGCTGCTGGAAAGCACCCCCAGACAGATCCCGATGATGACAGCGCTGCTCCGGACCCGACCAAGCTCACTGAGGAAGCCACCGAAGCTCGACAAAAGTCTGTGGGAGAGAATCCCCACGCTGAGCATAACAGGGCCAAGAAGCCTGTGTCAAACGCTGTCTGGGACAAGGCTCGTCCGACGATGCATATGATGGCCGACTTTGTCGATACATGGGAGCGATTTGGAAACGCTCTTAGTCCCGCTGCACCCTTCCACTGCCACCGACCCAAGCTTATTCTCATTGGCGTTCTTGTGCCGATGCTACTGGGATCTTATTTCACATCTCCATACATGGCCATGAAGGGTATGGGTTTCGGCGCTGGCTTTGGATTCTTCGGTGATCCAATTATCACACCTGCTTTGAACTTTATTAACAGAACGTATCCTCGTTGGGAGAAGTATGTTGAACTGCGAAACACCATTCTCCGAGGCGTCCCTACCAACGCGCAGCTGGCCATCACTCTTCTTCGTATTGGGGAGAAGAACAAGGCCCCTCTGCCTCCGCCGCCCACATCAGACGTCCCTCCTCCAACTGTACCCCATGAGACAGCCGGAGAGGGTCTTGAGCATTTAGGTGTGTAATGACTAATACAATGTACAAGTGACTCATGCTAACACCACCAGAAGGAGTATCGCAGGCTGAGATTGCCGCGGCTGTTCAGCCCGACCCCAACATACTTAACGAAGACGATGAAAACGACGAAGAAAAGAGCAAGCACAAGAAATCGCATCGCATCATGAACTTTATCCGCACCACTGCCAAGGGCGGCGTCACGACAGCTTTGGCTGCAGACAAGGCCAAGGCTAAAGCAGGCGCACCTCACGCAAAGAACCGTCTTGGCGTCGTCAAAGGCGAGCAGCCCAACCCCATCACAGGACCAATCCGTTTCCCAGCGCGATACAAGGGTAAGAAGGGTCATGCGTACATTACAGCTACAGCTACAACACCGGCTGTTAGCTGGACAATTGAGCTTGAAGATCTAAAGCCCGCATGGACAGTGTCAATTGGAGAGATTGACGAGTTGAAGAAGATGGGCGGTCTTGGATGGAAGAGCAAGATTATTGTTGGATGGGCGATGGGCAGTGAGATTGTAGATGGATTGATCATCAAGACCAAGGATGGACAGGAGCATCATCTCACAGCTGTTTCTATGAGGGATCAGTTGTTCAACAGGTTGATTTCCATGGGGAGTCAGATGTGGGAGGCGTGGTGATTGCAAAATGTGCTATGGGCCATAATGTTTGGGTTAGCATGTAGGTGTTTGGAGTTTTTGTGCGTACAATAGCATAAGTGTCCGATACCGGGAATACGATATACGATTGATGTGGAATCAATTTGAACGAATATGCCACGTTGTGAGTCTGGACCTGAGCAAAAGGACCTGCTTGGTAAGCTGTGAAACTGAGGCTATCGTCAAACGCGGGGAATGACGTCAATTGAGGGAGTCTTGAGAGTAATCAACGCTTCGAGATTATCATCCAGACTCGGTCTATTTAATATAAAAGGAGCATTCATCTACCAATTTATCCATGATCAACTCGCAAACTAGTCCTTTCTCATCATGTCATTCACTCCAGAACAATACGACCCCATCACTGCAGACTCATGGCTCGTCTGCGACACCTGCGGCACTCAATTCCCTACCGCTGATCGCTCCGCCCTCAAAACATGTCACATCTGCGACGATCCTCGCCAATTCGTCCCTCCCTCTGGCCAATCCTTTTCCACCCTGGGCGAATTGAAGAAGCACTTCAAGAACGAATGGGTAGAGTGTCCGTCGGATCCGAACGTCACCTTTATCCACTCCACTCCCAAGCTAGCTATCGGCCAGCGCGCTATTCTTATCAAGACCCCCAAAGGGAATATCCTCTGGGATTGTATTACTTTGCTGGATGAAGAGACTGTACAGAGAATTAAAGAGAGAGGAGGTTTGAGGGCGATTGTTATAAGTCATCCGCACTTTTATAGTGCGCATGTTCAGTGGGCGAGGGCGTTTGGTTGTCCTGTGTATATCTCATCTGAAGATAAACCCTGGACTACACTCTCTTCTTCTCACCAGGTGCTTCTCACCGAGTCTTCCACGCCTATCCTCGACACCGGTGCGACAGCTATCAAACTAGGCGGACACTTCCCAGGGTCTTTAGTCCTACACTACAACTCCCGTCTCTTCATCGCCGACACGCTCATGACAACAGCGTCAGGCGTGGGCAATTGGGACATTGATGCAACAGGAGCAGAGCGTCCATCTCGACCACCGGGCTTGAACTCGTTTTCGTTCCTCTGGAGTATTCCGAATTTTATTCCTCTTGGTGTTGATGAGATGGCGAGGATGTGGCGGGCGTTGAAGGGTGTGGAATTTAATGCTACGTATGGTGGGTTTATGGGGATGGATATTGAGCATGAGGATGTAAAGGAGAGGGTTTTGGAGAGTATGAAGATTCAGGCTGGGTTTATTGGGGAGAAGGATTTTGAGAGTAGAATTAGTGAGTGAGTATGGACTTTGAGAATCAGTGAGTAAGTATGTGTGTAATTATGTTTGTTATTTAATAATTGAAGTAAATCAGTGCCATTCTGATATCGTGGGTATCGATGCTCAATGCCATTTTCCAACCCGCTTTCCCAACGCCTTAAAAGAGATATTGACAAAAGAAATATGTTATTCCTTCTTCCAGAATTTCCACTTTTGCTTATTGTTTGGTGATGAAGGACATAAATAGCGGTTAAGTAGTTCGCGGCCTTCGTCGGGAAGGTCAATAACTGACTCGTTGAGAGTATCGATAATAAAGCGGTTTGCTAGACACGATATTAATAAATGTCTTTATCAATGCAAGAGTGGGAGGGAACGTACGCATCAAGTCAAGACCATCCTCTCCAGCATCAACAGCCATGTCTATCCTGGTGGAGTTATAACATCCGTAGCGAAGCTGTAGTTCGAGCATGCATCTCCACAGCTCTCTTGTTTCGTCGAGCGTCATGCCTTCGCAGCTGCGTTCGGAGCATGTGCTTGCTTGTCTGCTTCGCTGGTTTGTATCGGTGGTAGGGGATTTGTTGGGCATCATGTCGTTGGTGGGAGGACTCCAGGTTGTGGGTAGGGAGAGAGGACCGGGGTGGTTTTGACGATACATTGTATAACTGATGAGTTGAGTTGTGTTTGAAGTGATGATGAGAATAAATTTGAGAGAAATGAAGAGGTTTATATCAATTCCTCGTCTCCCTAATTTTTGTATTTTCTTTTCTTTTTTCCCAAAGCTCAGCTCAGGATAATGGGCAGGGCGAGTTGGGTTGATGAGTTGTCTCTTTGTTAGTGGGGGCCCAATAAGACAGGCAGAACCCTGCTAATAATAAGTCGATGATGATCAAAGCGTAAGTAAATAATCAGGTACAAAGAAGCAATCAAGAAAGATCCTTGTTTTTTCGGGGGGAGGGAGTGTTCATTATATACTTGTTGCCCAAACGGCGACTACCGATTGATGGGTGGGAGACTAAAGCTAGAGGTGGGAAGAGTCAGCGGAAAGACGCCTCTTTTTTTGTTTCATTCACAATTTGTGCTAGTTGATGTCTTGGAGGGTGGTATTGAACATTGAGTCACATGGGGAATAAACATACAAAGTAGTAGGTATAGGTGGTGAATCAGGAAGGGATACGACATCGTCGACGACGACATCAATGATCGACTCTGCATAAAGCATCATCTCGGCAGTTGAGTACGTACCCCCAATCAGTGTACTCCGTAAACAGGGCATTTCATGTATCACCTTTTTTTCCTTGGATAAGAGGGCGCGTGTCACTGGGCACTAGCTCATGATCTGCAGTCCAGAACTAGCCTAAGCCCCAAGAAAGAGTGTGTGGGAATCCAGATCAGGCTTGCAAGCCTCAATCCGAAGCCAAGAGAAACAGAGAATTGATGGAGTGTCACAGGACTAGTAAAACAGGGATTGTGATAAGATGATAAGCTCTGGAAGATACCGATGAGTAGATGACCTGATTGCGACAATGAGTGAACAATGACGAGCATCAGTCAGTCATTCCCTAGTTTGTTACTGATAAGAAAAGAATACACTTTCATTCGATGCATGCATATCCGCTGTAGCCGGTTGATGAATGATCAGACTCATATCCATTGAGTCACTGTCACAAGCCAAGTTAACAAGGCTGATAGAAACAAAAGAAAGGGAAAAACATGCCGCTCGCCCCGAAAGACCCTGGAGATCCACTAAGCGGAGACTCCCTTTTTAGCAGCATCTCAACCCAAACGCCATTCTGATAGATGATTGAAACGAAATAGGTGAGTAATCAAGCGGTGTGGCTTGCATGCAAGTGATGTGATGGGATGCAAGGGATGGCATGTCATTGAGTTGAGTGACATTCTATGTTGCACCCAAACTAAATCGACCACTATCATGAATAACAACTCCACTTGACAGTATCAATATAATACAGCATGCCTTTCTACAGACTTCAATATACTAAAGACATACCTTCTAATGGCGACCCCGAAACTGTAACTATCAATAACTGTGGCGTCACCTTTCGTGGATTTACAAGCTGTGGCGTCATCGAGACTGTTTGGGAAAGTTAATTCATTGAAGCTATCTTAAGTGCTGAGAGTAAGCATTTGACAGCTGGGAATGTTCCTGATCCCGGCAAGTTACATCTGTTTTGGTTACATCTGCTATGCGTGACAGGTCAACATCAGGGAACTGAGGTCGTACACATCGAACGATCTGATGGTCAGATAGTTAATTTAATTCGTAGTTTAAATAAGCAATCGCGATGGAATGCGGCAGTGTCCGTGGCATCTAGATCTAGATCATGAGATGGTAGAGCTTGGAGATAACATGAGAGGTGCTCTTTATGTTAAACTGAGAGGAGGTGCTTGAGTTGAGCTGAGAGGTGCCCCTGTCAGCGCTAGAACGACCTGGATTGAGAGCTGCGATTAAGCTGTTTAATTGGTCAGATTGTACTTTATATGGAGCACCTGTCAGGTCAACTTAGAGGCACCTCTCGGTTTGTCTCATGACATCTCAGTTCAACTCACACTGTCACAAACTCACCTCTTGAATACATTGCTATTGTCGTGCAATAAAGAATTAATTAACCATAAATCTAGTCATCAATCTACAGCTCCTCAAAGCAAATCCAGCCATTTACTTACAGCTCCTGCTAATAGTCACCAGCTAGTGTTCAATAGCTGACACTTCAGCCCAGCTTAAACCTCTTCTAGCTCCGAACGACAGTCAATAGTCCAGTCCCCTATTTACAGTCAAATAAACAATGGACAAATATAAATAGAACTAAATTGACCAATTTTTGGACCTCACTCTTTGCTTCTCTGTTTTGGCAGCTGTCGCTCGTTATTTGTCGTTGCTAATATGCGTTTCGCTCTTTTCTGTTCAATTGCCCTTGGGGCTAATACTGCTATTGCGAGTGTTTGCAAACCTCGCCAGTCGAGCGAAACTAGTAAGTCAATTGGCTGTCTTCATTTTGGGCGGTGATCAGTGTTGACAAGATGTAGGTGTTGTGATGGTAGAGGCTACAACTGTGACTGTTTCTGAGTCCGGTTCCCCTACAAGCACAAAGCTTGTGAGAACTGGCGGTACAACCTCAGATACAATCATCACGACTTCATATATAGCAGTCACCACAACTACCGAGTTTTCTGCGAGTGCCGCGACATTAACTTCCGAGGATACAACCACCGCCGATTCAGTTACAACGGTCCTGTCATCTGCTTCTACCGAAACAACAACCCTCCCCGAAACGACCACAACAGCCACTCCACCCCTCGAAACATTCCAAATCATCGCCCCAGAACACAATTTCCACGATGAATACCTCATCGGCCGCAAAATCACCTCCCAAGTAATGGGTTTCGACCTCGAACCCCAATCCAACATCCCAACCCTCACATTCTCCATCGAAGCAGAGTCATCTTTTGTCCGCGAGATAGACGGGATGTACTTGTGTATAGAATACGCCTCGCCCTCTTCACCAGGCCAACTTCAACTCTGCAACAAGGATAGTCTGGGTAACGGGCGCTGGAGTTTACTTACCTGCGAAAAGACGGACGAGCACGGTCTTGAGTGTTCTGTGCCGGCTGCGACGTGTGGATTTAATATGAATACGGGACAGGTCGTTTGTAATGACTTGGAGGGTGATTTCACGCAGTTTTACTTGGTGGGTAATGGGAATCAGAATGGGTTTACTCTTGCTTTAGGTTCGAGGGAGCATCCTCCTTCAGACTACTATACGGCGGTTGAGGTTGAGGTTACTTCTGCTCGTGGTGAGTTATAGTCAGGGTCACTGAGTTAAATTTAGGAAGTAGTGTTGGTATTTGCTTTCTGTGTACCTTGAGTCAAACATTAATACCATGTGTCATCATGATGCATCTCACAACCGTTTGAGACCCATTGCCCTACACTGTAGAGACAGAAATATGACCTCAGCCTCATTTGGCGGTTGGTACAGATTGAAAGTAGAACAGCCAAGTTATACAGATAATAATGAAGTTAAAATTTTCTTTCAAGTTGCACCAAACACCAAGTGCAATAACACGAGGAAGAAAGATCTTTAATTATAACACTGTAAGCCATGATGGACCGGATGCAAAGCATTCCCGCTATGCCACAGAGCGATCCTTGTTCTGACGTATTAATCCAAGAACAGATAGGCTCAGACCTTGAATTTGAGGGGCCTCAACTACTTTCGCTGGTGATATGGTGGTTGAGGCTATGCTTAAGGCTGTGGCATGCAGGAAGTTGATTCCACAATATGCGTCATGTTGGTCACGGCACTTCGGCTATAACTACAGCCTACCGAGCAGATCTGTTCCACGTTCAACCTATGCTTTCAAAAGTTAAAAGTACCATATCCAAGCTGCATGATCTATGCGGGGCAGATAATGTAGAAACAACGCGGGCGGTTGATATCCCAGTAGATGGGATCACTTACAGAAGGGAGCAAGACATTGACCTTCGATGGAGACAGTATAACTTTTCATTAAAAAATATTCTTAATATGCATGCAATTAAAACACCACTCACCCCATCTCTACATGCGTTGCTCCATTTCACGAGTTGATACGGTTCTTTATATATGTGCCTAGTTGGAGAGCTAAGCGCTTAGGCTTGTGGGTTGGGCGTTTATTGTATGTAGCATGTCGCTGATCTATCTGTCGGCACCAACCAAAGAAGAATCCACCGAGAAGGCACGTATGTCAGCCAGATGGATGCCCTTTTCTCTCCAAGTGTTCAGCGCTGCAGCAAAATTTCGCAGGCACCTATGCATCCATCCTTCCTTGTCCAAGGTCCACCTTGTTCTGTTGACTGGCTGCCCGGAATTTATCATGCAGCCGAGCCTGAAATCCCCTCCTCCTCTTCTTCCTCTTCCTTCATCGCCCGCACCCTCACGTCCTTGAACAGCCCGGGCGAAAAATAGCGACGTAAAGTAGATCAGACGAAAGTTTACGTCTTGAAGCAGTTGAGACGAAATTATCAGCCCACTCTTAGGCCATACACACACTAAGAGTGATCTAACATTTATGCAACCCGCCTGTCTACGTCCTCACAACCTGATCCAAGCAGTACCGATTTTGCAATGTCGGGGCTCGAAGGTCTCGGCATTGTAGCCAACGTTATCGCCGTCGTAGACCTCTCCCTAAAGGTCATCTCATGGTGTTCCAAGTACGCTCAAGACGTCAAAAGCTCGCACGACGGCCGCGCCCGGCTCCTTCAAGCTGCCATAACACTGCATTATGAGTCAGAAAAGATCCACGATCTCCTTTCGAGAAAAGGATCCAAGCTACAGGCCTCCCAGAGACTTGACTCTGTTATAGGAAGTAGTAGGATTCAACTATGCGAACTGGAAAGCCAGCTTTCGCAAAAAGGCAATCGGCCAAACCTCAAATGGCCTATGCAAAAAGAAAAGGTCGAGATTGCTATCCAAAATATTGAGAAGACTACCAAGACTATGCTAGAAATGCTTCAGATCGATATGGCGTGAGTCAAATTCTCTTTTTTAAACCTTCAGCTAGATGAGTGAGTGACAGAAAGGTTGGCCTCTAGGAGGGACTTGAAGAAGTCTAGACGAAATAATTAGACCACTCTTAGGATACATAAGCACTAAATGTGATCTTATATTTATGTCGAACGCTAAATCACTTCCAGCGGCCAATCTTTCTGGTCTCCCGAGGTCCACAACCGATCGGACAAGATAACTCGACTCATACGAGGAAGCACTTAATATAGGGAAATTACTGACGTTATCACAGTGACATTCTCGTCACTGTAGACGATCGAGCTGAGGCTGAAGAGCAAAGAGCGATAATTGATCGGCTGCCATACGTCAGTGATGCAGTCTGGGACTCGCACACCGAAGGACGAAATGCCAAATGTTTACCAAATACTCGAGAGAGACTTCTTGAAGAGATTAACGCCTGGATCAGAGATACCACTCAACAATCTAAAACAGTCTTCTGGTTAAACGGTATGGCGGGTACTGGCAAATCCACTATTTCACGTACGATTTCTCAACATGCATCTCAAAATGGATGCCTAGGGGCAACATTCTTCTTCAAACGTGGAGAAGCTGACCGAGGCGGAATCTCGAAATTGGTGCCGACAATCGCACGACAACTTGCAATGAATCAGCCTGTTTTGAGGCCATATGTTCATGCAGCCGTCCTGGATGACCCTTTCATTATCACCAACGATTCTGTGACGAAGCAATTCAATGCACTCGTTTCCGGACCCTTGATGAAGAGCTCAGGCGATTTGTCAAGCAAAAGCCCAATCACAATCGTGATTGATGCATTGGACGAATGCGAACGAGAGGGAGACGTTAGGCTCATATTAAGCTTACTTTCTACTATTAAGACGACTCATGGTCCCCGACCTCGAGTATTTGTCACGAGCCGCCCAGACCTTCCCGTTCGACTTGGGTTTAAAGACATTGAAGGATCTTATCGGGACTTAATTCTTCACGATATTTCTGCATCGGTCATCAAACAGGACATATCTATCTTTTTCCGTCACAAAATGGAACTCATCAAACAAGATTGGAATAAGTCTGTTGTTGAAAGTCGGAAGTTGCCACAAGACTGGCCTGGAATCGAGAGTATCCAGTTGCTCACAGAAAAGGCGGTGCCTCTTTTCATTGTCGCTGCAACTGCATATCGTTTCATCAAGGCTCGTAATTTGGGCGACCCTGCGACGCAGCTGAGTAGATTTCTTGAATATGAGACAGAAGATACTGCAGGACAATTGGACTCTACTTACAGGCCAGTCTTGGCGCCATTATTCAGTTCGGCCTATTCAAAGAACATTGAGGACCGGGCTATTCTAGAGTTCCGGCGTGTTGTCGGTACCATTATCAACCTTTTCGATCCCTTATCGACGCCAGCAATTTCACGTCTCTTGGATGTTGGCCAAAATATCATCTACAACAAGCTGGATCTCCTTCACTCTGTCCTCGATGTCCCTCCCTCTTCAGACGCACCCGTCCGAATGCTTCACCTATCCTTTCGAGACTATCTTATGAGTCCCGCCGCCGAAAAACATCAGTTCTGGATAGATGAGAAGAAGTCGGCAAGGAATTTAGCCAAAGACTGTCTCCGCGTCATGCAAACTCTACAGCCTGATATTTGTCGTTTGAAGATTCCTGGAACACACCGTTCGACATTGAAGCCCGAGTTCATCAACGCATGCATGCCCCCCGAGGTTCAGTATGCGTGCTTGTACTGGGTAAGCCACCAAATAGTAGCTGGACTTGGGCCTGAGGATGCCACAAGAATTTTGATGTTTCTGAAACAGCATTTTCTTCATTGGCTCGAAGCTATGAGCTTACTTGATAGAGCTTTCCAGATCACCAAACTAATGAGGGAGTTGCAATCTGCCATTCCCATTAAGGTGAGAGATTTTCTTAAATAATAGCTGGGCCTTGGACAAACAGCTGACTTCTGGCTGCAGCACACGGGCGACATATCAGAGTTAGTTGACTTCATCAATGACGCGATTAGATTCGTTGATGTCGACATTCAGGTTCTCAACTCAACACCCCTACAGATTTATTGCTCCTTCCTGGTCTTTGCACCAAGCGACAGCATTGTCGGAAAAACATTTGCCGCACAGGTTCCAGCCTGGTTGGCTTTATTGAGTGGACAGGCAACTACCTGGGACTCACGGCTACGTGTGTTAGGGAATGCCAATGACCCTATTTACGACGATTATACTGTATTCTCACCAGACTCAAAATTATTGTGTTTCATCTCTAAGCACGGACATTTGAACGTCTGGAGCTGTGACACTGGAGAATGCATCCATGACATTGAACCCGAAGCAAAGAGCTATCCCCTCACAACTGAGCACAAATCACCAAAGGCGCCTGTATTCAAGTTTTCAAACCTAAAGATGTCTCCCAATGGCAAATTAGTGGCAGTCATACTACAGAAGGAATGGGACGAAAGGTCACAAATACTGATATTTGACTTGACAACAGGTCAAGTTCATTGCCAAGTTTTTAACCTCAAGTCTCTCTGTGATATTGCTTTTTCTCAGGACTCTAAGTTCATCTGGTCATACACAATGAATGGAAAGCTCTGTGTCTGGGATCTGTCTGCAGGGACTTGCATTGAGGAGCTTGATTGCCCAGTAGCCATGGGATTGGCAGTGATATTGTCCTCGTTTGAAGACCCCAAAGCCGCAATCCTCCAGAACCGCTACAATGGCACCTATGTTTGGTACCTCGATAGCAGCAAAGTCGACAAGGACCACACTTTACGATGGACCGCAGAACCGTCCTTCATAGGTCGGAATGTTTCACCAGACGAGAGGCTGTTGGCCGTTCCTTCATCAGATGGTTCATCTCTCGTCATATGGGATATCCCAAGACGTAAATCCCTATGGAAATTGCCGACGGTGGTGAAAAAATACCTTGATCAACGTATAGCATTTTCACGAGACTCAAATTTCCTGGCGATAAATGTCAACGATGGGCCAATTCAACTCTGGGATATGAGGGATGGCAAATGCTTCAAGATCCTGACATTGGCTAATAATAACAGGTTGGAGTCAATGACATTCCATCCCGACACAAGACATCTTATCTGTACCCGTACTGTCGGTTATCGGACCAAAATATGGCTATGGGAAATTAACACAGGTACCTATGCTGCGATAGACATCGAAATCGTCCATATGGGCACCAATATTTTATTCTCTCCAGACGGTAAAACTATGACCTCGCGAACTTCCAACTACACGATACAACTATGGGACTGGCAAAGACTCCTTGAAGTACCCCCGAAGGCTGACTTGGAGATGGGCTCCCTTTCCTTCTCGCCTGATTTGTCTATGATAATGTCACTTTTCGACGGTGGCGAAATTGTCATTTGGGATACAGCTACTGGAGCGAGGTTATATAGCTTTTCTTGTTCCCTCGCATATTGGGTGGGGTTCTCCCCTGATTCATCACTCATTGCAACTACGGAGGGTGGAGCAACTGCAAAAGTATGGAACCTACATGAACCAGACTTTGAATGGCAACTCAACCAAAAAGGGTTAACAGTCGAACTCATGTTCTCCCCAGACTCCCAAGTTATAGCCACTTTAGGGGCCGAGATCAAAATATGGGTGCGAGAAATTGGTACGTTCAGATTCAAATCTCTCTTATCGTCTCAAGAAGAGAGTGAAAGGTATATTTGTTTCTCGCGGGATGCGAAACTGGTAGCTGCATCGAGTCCTGGCAGGGTCAAGATATGGAATTGTGATACAGGTCAGCTTGTTCAATGTCTGCCATTTATCGGTCGCCCCAAACAGCTTGTTCAAAGTCTGCCATTTGTCTTTCGCCCCAAAACCCTGTCAATAGATGTACGGTCTTCGACGGTCCCGTCGTACTCGATTGTTGTTGCTGTTCATGACAATGTTGAGGTCTGGGATCTGGAAACGTGTTCCCGTATCTTCAAAGGTGGCTTAATTCCTCGTTCTTATTACGCAATCGCTTCATCTAGGGGTGCGTTCACATTCTCGTCATCAAAAGACCAGCTCAAAATCTGGGACTGGTCGACTGGGGAAACGCTTGCAATTTGTCCTTTGTCTTTTGGCATTGGTAAACTACAAGATTTCTTTCCAGAAAGTTCGATTGTGTGCACTACGCGAGGACATTGGGTCCTGTCATCGGAGCCGGGTCACAACAGGCAATTAACGCAGATATTTGGGGTTGAACCTAAATGTGAATGGGTTCAGTGGAAGGGCCACAACCTCTTCAAGTTGCCTCCGGATCTTTTAAGTGTACAAACTAAAGTAGCGGTTATGCCGGGAGAGTCGTTAGAATTTATTGTTGCTACCTATTCCAGTCTGCGAGGGGTTGTCATCTTGAGATTCTCGAATGAAAGGGGCATGTTGGATGATCTCATTTCTAGGTAGCAGCAATAACAGAAAGTCTCCGACATAAGTTTAGCGTAGAGAAGATGAAGAGCACAAGAACAGGTCTAAGGTAAACAAAAATTGACTATGGTGTTTCGCCCCTTATGCATTTAGCCAGGTTTCTGCGATCCTGAGTGAGGCAGTAGCACTAGCACCTATATAGTTTGATCATAATACCTACTGAACTAGAGTTTCTGGTTTGCGGATCATTATGCAGGCGTTCTATCATATGTAGATGTCCTTAGACACTATCATCCTCTACCCTGCCTGCGAATCTTGGACATTAGATCGGACATTTGTATCTTTCTTGGCTAGGATTTCCCAGTGTTATTTAATGTAAGTTTTTGCAGTCCAATAGTCTAGGTGTTTGTAATAGTATCCAAAAAGGATAATGCCCCAGTCTACGATCAAGGTTTACAGAGTGAGTCACCTGAGGGATGATAGAGGAAGAGAGTTACTTGACTTTATGCCAACACATGATAGAATGACTTTCCCGTACAAATTCTAAACAACACTCTATAAACTTAATAAAATTTGCCAACCTTATGAACATATATAGAGAAGAGCAAGTGATAATTAAAAACTTTTCCCCCAGTAGAATTCTACATCGACCTCCAAGACACAATCATCAACACACACTTATCAAAAATGGAATATCGACATCTGCTCATGGCTGCGGCATCAGAACGACGAGGGAACATACTAGCTCGTTGTTTGTTGTACACTCTCTGTATAGCGTCCGCATGCGCTGGTGGGTTTGTCTTCTGGTACACGTATCATTTGCGAAGCAAGGCTGGGCTTGATAAGTCCAATGCCAACATCAACATCCCATCTATGAATCGGCGCAGCATGTAAGTCTTATCGTAGCCCTGGAAACAATGCATTCGCTGACATGCGCAAAGGCCCGACACGACACAAGAGTCTGTTCCTACCATACTGACATTCACGAATACGACTTCATGTGATCAAGGAACCGTTGCGGCCGGCGAAACACAAAAGTTCCTCCCCCTCTGCAGATTCTGTTGCGCCCACGGATACTGCCCTCAGCCATGCATATGCACAGGCTACGGTGAGGAATCTTCCCTCCCTCCCGAGACGGGCATCCAGGCTTGTCGTATTCAGGGCACGGAGAAAGCAAATGACGAGTTGTGCGCGTTTGCTTGCGCCCATGGGTACTGTCCGTCGGAGTCCTGCACAACAGGATGCGAGTTTACAAATGGCAAGATGAACAAGCTTGAGTAGGTGCAGTATGTACTGTAGCTAGCTACCTGTGAAAGCGGCATCTAAAAACGCCTTGCCCGAATCTGCCTCGAACCTTTCCCCAAAGGAGCATGATGCATCTCAAACCACCAGTAGCGCGCCACGAAGTCGGTGATGCAGGGTTGTAAGTGGTTACATATTTGCGGCTGAGGTTACAACAAGGACCCTGGTGCATACCCGTTGAGGAGTGGAAAGAAAAGATACAGCATCAATATATCATCATTTAATCTTTCACTAATTAAGTCTCGGGATCACGTTGATTGACAGGGGAATTAATGGGTAGATAAAGTGCCAAGAGGGGAACTTATCCCTCTCCCGTCTTGTCATTTTCTTGGTTTCCCCCGCTTCTGCTTTTTCGTGTAAGTGAAGTCAAGTAAAGCCACGATGGAGCCTCTACGACATGCGAATACTATGCCGCCTCAGGGTTTGACTCATCAGAGATCAGTTGCTAGAAAGCCAGTGGGAAAGCCATCTGCAGTGCCAGTGTCTTCACCACAGACTTTTTCACTTGCGCATAGGCCTGCCCCTCAGCAACAGCAGCAGCAGTATCCATCGAGTGGCTTTCCTCCTCATAATCAGCAACAGCAGATCCAGCCGCAGGTCCAGAAACAACGTCCTCAATCTTACCATCCTGGACAGAGTCATCCTGGATACCCTCAACAAAGTCCACACCAGATACAAAATGTTCAGCCAGTCATACAACCCGTGCAGTCCATCCCGCAACAGCAAGTGCAGCCTGCTCAGCATCTTCCACCACAGCAACAACACCAAGGCCAATACTCTCAACAACCTCACCCCCAAGCCTTCCAACATCAACAACCTCACCATCAATCGCCGCAACAGTCGCAAATCCAGCAGCAGTCTCCATTACTGCAACAGCAAGTTCAGACACCACCTCAACAACCCCTGCAACAGCATGTACTGCCGCAACATCAAGTCCAGGCGCAGCATTCACAGCACCCTCAGCAACAACTGCATCAACAATCGCCGATACTGCAGCAGAAGACCCATCAACCACCACCTCAACAACAAATTCCCAGTCAATATCCTCAGCAACAGCCATTTAGTCCGATACCGTCAACCCCAAACATCGCGAATCAGACAGCCCCATCGACACTAGCAAACGCTCCTCAAACACCACAACCTCAACCTCAACCTCAACCTCAACCTCAACCTCAGCCCCAGACAACACCAGCGAGCCCAACTCCTCAAGTGCATCTTAACGACCCCGGCCATGCCAACATCGGCTCATTTGTCGTTGATCATGGGAGACCTGCGAGCACCGGTAGCAGCCCCGGCATCGCAACACCTGCCACTACCATCGCAAGCGTCGCTTCACCCAGTCCAATAGCCACTCCAGCATGGGATCCTGCTTCTCCTCCGCCAATTCAACAAACGTCGACAGTAGAGATCAGGCGAACCTCTACCGGCCAACCCAAACTGTGTAATCACTGTCGCAAAGGTGAGCCGACCAAACAACCCATAGACACCCTCACTAACCGTTCTAGGGATCCCTCTCAATGTGTCGGTATATACCTGCCTCATCTGTAGCACCGCCAACATCGCGACAAACTTTTGTGTTTGGTGCTTCACCTCCAATGCTGTCAACACTTCCCACAGTCACGACAAGTCTTACTACGCGACCGAATCCGATCCCCGTGTACAATCGTCGGTACAGGATGCGACAACTCACATGTGGACGATCCGAAAGAATGTTTCCGGGCGGCTTTGGTACACCCATAACACCACTGGTCTCAAGACCCATCTCAAACCTACGACAGCGGCTCTGTCCGGGTTTTCAGGCTTACCACCTGGCTGGGATGAGCGCAGGACACCCGATGGACGAACCTTCTACTTTAACAAAAGAATGGGAACCAGCGCGTGGACTAAGCCAGCTAATTCTCTTCCCGAGGGTTGGAAGGAGTTGAGAACACCAGATGCGGTGCCATTTTACGTCAATGAACAATTGGGATTGTCAACTTGGGACCGACCAGGACAACAGCCAAAGCAGGGCAATAAAGTCGTGATTAGGAGAAGACCTGGACCAGGCCAGCCGATGACTTCGCAAAACGTCGGAGACAACCTCCTTTCCGCTACGATCAACGCCGCTAGGCTGACCGGCCAAGGCGTCGAGTCGGCCAGTAGACAGGTCGGCAAGCTAGGCAAGAGGAAGAACTGGAGGAAGCTGGGAAGAATGCTCAACCAAGTAAACGGTATGACGGGTGACAATTCTGGAAGCGATGGCGAATACAACGACTACAACGACAATGACAATAGCGGATTTGGGTTTGGGGACGATTCGGGCGGCTTCCAAGATCAACAACAAGGGCAATTCCAGCAGAGCTTCGATTCATCATTCTTGGACCAGTCGCAGCAGTCATTCGACTTGAGTGACAGCCAACAGCAAGCCATGTTCCAACAGCCAGCGTACGAACAACAGACGACCTTTGAGTATTCCGTTCAATCTGATCAGCCAGGGTATGATATGTCTACATTCGAACAGCAGCCTGGGCAATTCAGTATCACCACAGAGGTTTCTTACACTACAGCCGAGCCTCAACCCACGTTTGAGCAACAGAGCTTCGAGCCTCAGCAGGATCAATTTGTTCAAAGCTACGAACAACAATCTAGTCTTGAGATTCAGCAACAAACCACATTCGAGCCGATGCCAACCCAAGATTCTACTGTCGTGGATCCATGTCAGCAGGCTCAACCGTTCGAGCCTGTTCCAACTGTACAGCAGATAGACTGTCCGCCAGCGATACCACAAGAGACTTCTGTGCAGCCCACACCCCAACCAATGTATCAACCTGAACTGCAGCAGACATACTCTACTCAGCAATACATCTACGATCCAACTCAGGCACCCCAAATGGCCCAGCAGCAGGTTACTGTCACTTACCAAGTACCCACCTACGCCACCGAACCAGCACAACCCTTCATCCTTCAGTCTCAAGCAGCGGAACCAGTCTACCCGATCTACATCCCGAATAACCAACCTGAAATCATCACTAGCGATGCACACCTCGTTGAAGTGCCGGGTACTGATGACACAACTCTCAATCTGAACAGTGGATATGGAGGCAATGACATCCTCGCCGGCACAAGCCTGGCCGCAGAACAAAATACTCTGGCAACCCAAGTGCCGCAAGACCTCGTGGTCAATGTTACTATGCAGCAGTCGCAGTCACCTGTAGTGGAAACTACTTATTCGCCGGCACCGGCGGTTCAACCTACCGCTGGAAAGACGGAAACAGTCGTGTCGGTTGATGCTGTGCCAGTGGACAACTTCAACACGGCCGAGAGATGCAATCAGTTAATTTGATGAGATTCGAGTCGCAGTTTGGTAGCAGTCTGTCAACTATTGGACATAATGTTTTGAATGAGTGTTATTTTGTTTGATGTACTATCGTTGTTGAGCACAGCCGCTGTCTATGATGATGAATTGTCAATTTGAATACACGATATCGCAGCTTTATGATCATGATTCCCCTAGTCTATAGTTCAAAATGCAAGAAACACTTCATTTACTCCATGCGCTTAGCCACCAATACCCAAACACACACCCAACTTTGTATCTTTGTCTTTCACGCTCATGCCATCTGATAACTGTCAACCCTCGCACTATCACCTCGTGTGATCATTCTCCGCAAGCCCCAAAGCGAATTCGCAGACTCTTCCTCCTCGCCAACCCAAGCAGGCGGAAAGCACCTCTGCCACAATAACCACAACCCACTCGTGATCAACGTCACAGGTATCGCAATAGCCCAGTACATCCATATCTTATTCGACACAGTCCACTGCCCCGTATCATCATCAACGTTGAAGAACGACATACTGAATAGCGCAGAGATAAACGTCCCGGGTAGAAACGCCAGCGTGACAAAGGCAATGGTCTTCATCGCTGCGCTATCAGACTGTGTAGCTCGACCAATCTTTACCGCGACTCGTGAATCGTATTGCGCGACCGAGTTGAATGCTAGTTGGACTTCATTTAGAAGTCGCTCTTTGTTTGCGGATGCTCGATGGCGAAGACTCCGAAGGATGTGGTCATACCACAGTAATCGTTCGTCAACGCGTCGAAATCCTGCGTTCCTTTGTTTATCTCCCCATCCGACTTCATCTCGAAACACGTTGTGCTGCTGCATGATGGATGCAACAGTCTTTTCCGCAACTTCAAGCGTCTCCGAAACGTGAATCGCATGTCGCGCCGTATCGTGCATGTGTCTGTACCTCGGACTTGGTCTGTTGCTCCATTTCTCTTTTTCGATGCCTCTTACTTGATCACGGACGGCCCAGACGCTGTTGTCCTGTAAATTGGATAGTTGTTCGAGAAGGCGCGGGTATACCCAGAAGGGGTCCTTGAGGGCATCGTTATGAGAGTTTGTCAACAGCGGTTTGGGAAAGAGTTCTCGGAGACGAGTTTGTTTGGGAGATTCAAAGACGATGAGGTATGTTTGTTGGGTTGAGGCGATCCAGCGGGTGAAGATGTTGAATTTGTGCCAGACGTGGGTGTTCTGGTCTACTAACTGCTTGACGAGGAAGCGCGACCATGTATCTAGCATCGACGGTTAGTAAGGTGACTCCAGGTATGTGTAGAGGGTTGCTTACTTAGTGCCTCAAGGTCTCCTTGATCATCGCGGAATGTCTCGCTGCCAAAGTAACCGTTTGATCTACGGCTGTAGCCAGACCACCACAGCTCTGGCATGAGGAACTCATCGGTGAAGCATTTTCGACAAGATGGACACTCACGCACCATGTCAGCGTCTGCGAAACTATTCCCATTAGCAGCCATTTACCTCATATTGTCTGAGTACTCACATAACCGTGACATGAGAGTCAGTCGTCAACGAAGGATGTAAGCCATCGCTATAAAACTCGCTAGGTCGAATCTGTTTCAACCTACGCCATTCCTTTCTCCCTATTCCAATTAGCCCATCTTCACACCAAAGTTTGAGTTAAAACACACCTTTATCCCATGATAACACGCAAAATTCTTTACAGTTTTGGTGTACTGGTCTTGATGGCTGTGGCATTTTGTGAATAAACTTGTCGAAAAATGTAAGAATTAACTAGACGTTGGGCTGCTGCCTTTTTCGACCACCAGAAACAAAGATCAGATCATGTTTTTGCTGAGGCAGTGTTGAAAATGCGAAACATGATGTTGTATTTACAATTTTCCCATCACCAAGAGAAGAGCTGAGCCTCGTTCTGGGGGGGTGTTGGGCCAATCGTTTTATGGCGATTGCGTGTCTTGTCTATATGCGCCATGCTTACCGTCCATGCAGGGTTGCATTGAAGCCGACGCTGATTTAAATCCTGAATCAGTTTTGGTGTGTATAAAGGCGAAGAGTGTCGTAGCTATTTCGTCAGGTCTTTCTCCAGGCCCCGTTTTGTTCTTTTAATCCACCTGACATGCATGCGGGTTGGGCGTTTGTTGTATGCAGCGTGCCGCTGATCTTTCTGCCGGCGTCAAAGAAAGGGTATCATTTGCCAAAAACATAAATGGGGATGCAGATATGCTGCGTTTCGATGTGCTCTAGTGTTGAATATTTGTCGTGTCTTGCAGACCATCCACACTGCTAGGCTGAGGTAAGTAGTTACCCTGCAGACCTCCAACAGTGATGAAATGAATTAGGTACATGTATGTACCTATCAAGGTGAAATTTATCACGCTGTGTTACTAGTTCTTATTCTCTTTCTATTCTACTCGCTCGTCTCTAAGAATGTACCCTTCAAACCGTTCTCTTTCTGATGTACGGAGAGGAATACTGTTGGTATTGAACTCCAGGCGAGTGTTACTCCAGCTTCACCGCATGCCCCAGCTCCAAGACTCGCATCATGTCCCGTTTAAGCCATTCGAGCTGTTCGAGCTGTTCGAGCCGTTCATACCATTCATACCATTCATACCATTCATACCATTCATACCATTCATACCATTCATATTGTTCGCGCCGTTCTGTGCTATATGATAGCGAAACAATGGTCGAGGTCTGAGTAGAAATTTGTGGTGCATCAAGCCTTGCTCGATCTTGACCGCCAGCCACGTCTCCGATACTAGCGTCCGAAGCATATGTACCGGACGGTCTTTCCAGCCAGATAAATTAATAGAAAGAAACAGCATCGCCAAGAATGTGAAGTAGCATTCGAATGGAACGTAATCATCGTCAAAGAGTATTTCGCCATGGTTTGAGTTTGGCCACGAAGTGATCACGTAGTTTTGGCCAACCTGTGTCTCTTGCAAGGCTCGCAACGCGTCTGTGCGGAGGCAGTACTGGAGGCCATGGAGTATTGACTGGATGTCCTCTCCTTCTCTTGTGATGGTGGGCAATGCGTGGCCCCAGAGCATCTACTCGTCGTGTTAGTGATTTTTGCTAGGTCTTCAAAGGAGGTAGGTACTTGCCAGCATCCAGCGCGTTGGTCTCTCGCATTCTTCGTAACGCATAGGCGAGTTTGCGAATATCGTGTTCTCCAATTCCTCATCTATTATGGTCGCGTACAATCTTCTCATTTCATACAGCGAGGTGTCGGCAAAGATATTGGGCATATAACGTAGTGCAAAGCCCTGTTGGCTGTCTATCTTTTTTTCGTGCCTGAGCAATAGTATGAATGCGTCATCTAAGTCCGACCGGAGATTCTAGCCGTTGCGGTGGAAGAGGCCGAAGGTATCCATGACGATATGATTTTGCTGATATCGAGATAGCGATGTAGGATGATGTTCATCTTTCAAGATTAGAGAAACGGGTTCTTTATACTGAGGAACCAGGTGCTTAACGTACCTAAGGAAGGAGACAAGGAAGCCTCAGGTTATCAGAAAAATTGGCCGCTAGGAACATAAGAGATAAAATTATTAGACCAGCTTATGCTGCTTAGACTAGTATTCTTAGACTACTTATTTTTATATCCTAAGACTTAAGAGGCCAACTTTTCTGCTACCTACTAGATATCGCAAGAAGGATGAAGGGTGGTTGAATGACTGATTGTTAACTCAAAAGCATTATTTATTCGCCATCGCTAGAACTAGCTGCTACACATGTATAGTATCCATGATTCCAACTCGGCAGAGAA
Source organism: Fusarium mesoamericanum (assembly GCA_017656745.1). NCBI lineage: Eukaryota > Fungi > Ascomycota > Sordariomycetes > Hypocreales > Nectriaceae > Fusarium > Fusarium mesoamericanum. The sequence continues at coordinate 78,732 of JAGDUS010000022.1, read as the reverse complement.
CAACGACTGATAGAAAACGCTTTAGAAAAAGTTGTACTCGACTTCGTAGTCCCTGCAGGAATGGTCATCAGTAACTGGTGCAACACAGATGATGTAAAGACGTACCACACGATCCCAATATCTCTTTTCTTTTCCGTCACAGCCCTCAAGTTCTCAACAATGTTTACCCTGCTTTCCTCCCCTTGTTGAGGCAACTAGTCCTCTTCATGGGACCGCGCCAGCTCTCTCAATGTGGGAATATCGCCCTCTCTCTCTGTGGGTGACGGCTGACCATGTCAGCACTTTGTTTCTGTTGCACAAAGGCTGGTACTCACTGGTAGCGAGGTTTCTGAACCCTCATCATCGGCATCGTCTACTGTGGCCTGCCATGCAGTCATGTTCGGCGCGAAATGATTGTTCCATGCACCCCAGTCTATGGTGATGCCTTCAAAAGTCTGTACCTGTGGTATTGCGCCCATTTCGGCATCTTCGATAATCACCTCGGCGTTTGGTTCGACATAGTTGAGTAGTTCAATGACATGATCAGAGTCCACTATGGGGCTTTCGTCGTTGTCGAGCATGTCGTGGTCTTGCGGTTCGTCGTTGGACATGTTGGGAAGCGAGTGTGGGTAACTGTATTAACGTGCGATATAGCTATTTGGAATTATAGCATAATGAAAGAGAAGAAATGGATGAAGTCGTCGGAAAGCTCAGCATCGCAATCTAACAAAGACATGATGTGAAGGAAGGAGCGACATCCCAAGCGAAGACATGCTATGGACGGAACCCATCTAGAGAACTGTTGTTTCAGCTGCTGTTCGAGACCCATCGCCTCACCATTTGATCAGCGCTGCCACCCGTGGACAGCAGATTCTAGACTTGGCTAGTTTGTATGCGAGACCCGAGCAGTCGGTAGACACGCTGTCAAGTGGAACGGGACGTCGATCACTAGCTGTCTTTCCATCAACACCAGAAATGCGACAGACTCCGTACTTGGTCATACATGAATAGCTTCATCTAGTATCAGAGTGTATAAAGTGCATTATCGCCATACCCGCGGAATATTAATTCAGTGCAGAGTGCAGCCATCACGACTCTTGGCTATCAACACCCCAAGCTGATCTTCACATGCCCAGCGTTAATCGCGGAAGCCGTACAACACCCTTCAATAAATGCAACATCCCAGATCGCCATAAATGTCTTCACCGAGAAAATAAAAAGCGCATCATCACCAAACAAGCTTTTATTAACAAAACGTGCCATCGCCAAAACACATGCGATCTTCAACCCAACCCCGCACACAGCCACGGGCGACTCAGAATATACGGAGGCAGTCCGTCAAACAAAAGAGCGACGTCCCGTTGTACGAACCTATCAAATGAACAGACATGCATTCCGGAATCGTTCTCTTGCAGCTACGTTTTACTCTGGATCGGCCATCATGAGGCTTTTGTTATGGTGGTGACATTCGAAGACGTCATAACCTGCATGGGATTGTTCAAAACCTGACTCGGATTCTGATCGAGATGAAACGTCGAATTCTTGTCATTATGTATGCACTTGTTGCACGTGGTTTTTCGGCAGAGAGTTGCGTGACCTCATGGTGTGTGGATCATATGCCAGAGAGGGCATGATGCGAACTGTCAAGTACTGCAACGTTAGATGTATGACACTTTGGAGTACGTATCGCCACGACCAGGCAACTGCAGACATTCATTCACATCGGGAAAACAAATTGTAGTGTTAAACTTATGGTATTTCTGCCATTCAGTGTGGGTGCTATGCTACCTCTAGGTGGCCATTTGTCACCGCCAACCCATTCATTACCCTCCGATGTCTTCCAGAGAAGAAACAAGAGTAGCCACTCAATATAATTCCCGTTATCCATTTCCCTTGTTTTTTCGAGTGCAAAGCTGGCCTCAGGCCTAAGCACCGAAAAAGTAACCGATCCAACATGGGGTATCCCGAATGCATGCGCAGAGTTATAAGACAAAAACAAGTACAAGAATCATGATAAAATACAACGCCGTTTGGGCAATCAAGGTGTTCTCGTTCCTTGATGCGCCAGTATGAAAGGAGGTCTAAAATGCAAGAATTTCCCACTTCTCTGTTGAGGGGAAAGGTCCTGAAATGCTAGTATGCTGAATACTGGAGGTTTGGTCGTAGAAGCATGCCGGGTGAGGAGAGCGAAAGAGGTTGTACAGGTCGTGATGTTGGTGGTAAAGCGAAAGGTGTTTGTGGCGATGCGTGGCGTGGGAAAAGTAGTGGGAAGAAATCTGGAGTGTTCTATAGTCGTTTCATGTGTGGACGTGTCGAGAGTTTGATGGTGATGGCGAGAGTCAAAAGGTAGTAGTAGGTAATAGGCGAGTCAAGATGTTTGCGGCGGTGAGGTTGTTTGTGGGGTTTGTTCTAAGGGGGTATCATGGTTGTGTGTGTCGGTGACCGCCTTCTTGATCTCTGCTTGTCGCAGCGCATTTACTTCTTGTGCGACTTGCTAGAGCGAGAGTAGTTTCTTCGCACGCGCTCTCGACCGCGGCGCTCTTCCTCGTCGCTGCTGTTGCTGCCGCTGCTGTGGCGGCGACGATCCTCCTCGTACCAAGCGCTCAGCGACTTTCCGCCAAAGGTGAGATCCTCATCCTCGATGATGGTGGGCTGGACCCAGGCGTAAGCTGAAGGGTCGACTTCGCGGGGGACGTAGTAGTAGTAAGTTTCGGTTGTGTGAGACATGGTGACTTTTGTTTGTGTTGAAGAGAGAAAGAAGGAGGTTGGTGTTTTTCCTTTCTGCACGGAAAAGTCGGGGATCTTTATTTGTTGTTGTGGAAGAAACTTTGTTGTTATTTTTTGCTGGGGAGGAATGGACACGCCCCAGTAAACAAAGAAGGTGGCACTCTTACACAAAGGGATAGACGGTGAGTGTGATTTGTTGTTACTGCGTCAAGCAATAATAAAAGAGGTCCAGCTCAAAAAGATGTATTGGAAAAAAAGCTGCGACGGGTTATCTCGTGAATGGTTGAATTGTATTGAGTATATAAAATAATTCAAGAAGGAAGAAGAGAGAGAAGCTCCAGGAAGGGGATTTCGGGGGGAAGGCTGATGGATATAGACACTGGCAGAGGCTGTGGGGGGAGTGTAATTAACTGGAGCCTCAGGTGAATCAAGGTGGAGGTGTGGCGGGTCTCGGCTGGAGGGGGCGTGGCAAGGACGACGACGCTCTAAAAGGGCGTGGGGAAGTCGTTACAGAGCTGAGCTTGAGCCGCACTGTGGTCGTCACTGAAGAAGTTGATTTCTTCAGAAGGTGTCTAAGGGTCATTCAATCCCCTATCCACAGTGGCAATTCACCTCCAAAACCCAAACAAGGCATCCTGACTCGGCCGCACTGTGGAAGAGAAGACACAGCAACGGGCAGTTTTGGGGGTGGGTTTAGCCAAGAAACCGGAATCTCGAACGGGACTCCTTTTTTTAAAAAATTTTGAGGCCTGGACCTCCGAACTGACATGACAAGGGGATCCATTCCTACAGCGTATTTTGCGGGGATGGGCGAGGGCCTGGGATAACGAATGCCCTAGAACCAAAACCAGCATTCCACTGTATAAATGATAAGAAGACACAGAAAGAGTAAAAAAAGGAAGCTATTCGGGGGTGCCGAACATCGGCCAATCTGTTGTTGAATCGTGAGGGAATTGTTGCTGTTTATTTGTTGACTCATTCTTTGTTGTCGCTCACACCATACAACACACACACACTCTCTCTCTCTCCCATGTGGTTAAAAACTTTGACGGAGGAACATTTCGGGTTGTCGTTTTTTGTGTTGGGGGGTTGAATCCGACGTGTTGGAGTCAAGATGGATGGACGGTCTTGATCATGAGTGGAGGAACTGAATGGATCTGTAGACTAACTTGAGCCCTTTTTTCTGTTTCTGTTTCTTCTTTTCTTCTTTTTCAGAGTCAAGGGCGACGATCATAGGGATGAGCCATATTTAAAATTTTGTCGGGTGAATTATGTCGTGTCATGCCCGTAATCGTAAATCATGTCTTGTTTTTTGTTTCGTGGCGGAGAATAATACGGGTTGTCTTTTGTTAGATACGAGTTGATTAATTTAAAGGAGGTAAGACAAACACAAAACAAACACACATCATTGAAAGCGCATTGTTGGGGGGCATCAAAAAACCTTGGCCGTGTTTATTAAGTGGAATAATAAAAACATGTCTTGATGGGTTGGCGTGTCACGTAAGTGCTGTTAGACAATTGTGATGATCATGTCTTGGAAGAACAAACGGACACACAGTAGGTGACAAGCATGCAGTGGGCCACGGATCCGCCTCGGTCAAGTAAAAATGGTGAACTGATCGATTCATCGTCAATTACACGATGCTAGGGAACTCGCCGAAAAGATGCTAATAATAACGATGATAAAGAAAAAGTGAGGCTGGATCTCTCTCTTTTCCCCCTTATCATTAAAGCTCGGGCCCTTCCATGAGCCATGAGTCGATGGTACGATTACCTCGTGGGATTATTCTGGGCTTATATATCTTTCCCCGTCTGTGTCGTATTTTAACTTAAAGATGGGTGAGATGGGTGAGATGGGACACACTAAACACTGTGCATGTAAAAAAGAGGCATTTGCGATATTCCGTTTTGTGGTTCAAAATGGATGGGATGTTGCCTAGCAGGGCAGACTCAGCCCAGCCCAGCCCAAGCCATCCCGGCGGTACTATCACCGCCTTGCGTGAGACTATTGAACAAATGAGCATCCGAATACGTAGGTAGGCAGCAGGCCTCAGTTTCTCTTTGTGTCTCTCTTGGCGGTATATGTCTTCTGGTATCTTTGTTTTGCAGAAAAGAAAAACCGCCACGCTGGCCAAGCCAGACTTCACCACGTATTAGACGCATTGGTGATGTAGATGGGGCCTGATTGCGGGGAAGCAGGCATTCACAGACGCAAGGCAAGGTAGTGGAGGAGGCTCCGCGGGTCCTGGGGGGGAGCCTGGCCTGGCCTTGTTGAGCGCGAGAAAATGGATATCTAACAGGGGGAGAGAGAGGAAGGGGGAGTGTGGATAAGTTGTGGGATGTACAGTGCAGCTTATCTGTCAAGAGCTTGCTTGCATTGACAAGTTCCCAATCGAGTTACCTGTTCGAGCCGAAGCTATCTACATACAAGTATGCGAACCATTTCCCCGCATGTAGAAATGATAAGATACGCTGGGGATGCTGACATTCCAAATATACCCGACCGACGCGTAAAAAAGACCACATGGCGAAAAGGACAAAGGGGCGGTACAGGTTGAGAGAACAGGTTTGTGTCCATCTGCTGACTGCACCGCTGACGATGCCTACCTCCAACGGGAACGGCAAAGACGGACGGTGCGGTACGAGCATATTGCCGCAATTGTCGATTATTGTATTATGCGCAGCTGACGGCAGCAGGCGGGCTGAGTATGTAGACATGAATGTGTGTTTGTATATATCAGATAGGAACTATTTGCGCCGCGGCAAGCGTTCTGGACCCTGATCTTCGCCGAACAAGATGGATGCACATCGTTTTGTGCAAACAGTATGAGATAACAGCACTCACAATCACATCATCGTGGGGGGAAACTGTGAGGCTCGAAGATCATATCACCTGCATTTTGTTCTTGACACACACAAGATGGGTTATCTGAGACAGGTGGGCTAGGTTAGTCGTTGATCTAAACCCCATGATTTGACAAGCGCGCATGTGCCTCGATTTTGATGCCTGGGAAAGCCAAGCCAAGCAAGTATCAGGATGTGGAAAAAGGCGGGGGAGAGGATACAAAGAGTAAGCTGCGGGTGGTTGGGGTTGGGGTTACTTTGCGATGAGATGGGTTCGTCACATGCTGAAACCCGCCAGTCACGATAAGTGTTTATTTCAGCCTGGAGAGATGGTTTACTAGAGCTTCACGCCACACGGAGTATTGTAGTGAAACGGTGAAAGAAGCGGTGATGCATTAAACAATATAATTGTCGGAGATATTAAAGAAACAGAGTTTGGCATGATTCAATGGTGATTGTTTAGATCAAAAGATTACAGTAGATAAAGCCGAGGCTTTAAACTGTGCGGCTCTAAGGTCTTCTTCTGTAAAGGGGAATCTGGGGTCAGGTAACTTTACAGGGGTTCCCAATCATCCTTTCCGCGGGAACCTCTCCTCTAGCCTGTGTCAACCCTGGAAATGGACCATTCATGGGGGGAGCGTACCGAATATCCCGGAGCCGCTCCTTAAACGTAAGCTTTAGGAACTCTTTCCGGGGTGCTGGACCTAGGTAGAGAGTCCTATTCCTGGCGTGCAATGCCTACCTAGGTATGGAGTAAAAGACCTAGAGTTAGCTCATAAAGAAAAAAGAGCCTCGACTTTAACGGCTGAAGGATTATTGAAAAGTTTATTCCAAGACATAACCAAGACTATCGATATGATCTGACATGGGCTGAAGCTAGTACCATGGGAGTTGCCGAGAGAAAATAAACTTGTCAAACTTTTTCCCTCTTGTCTTTTAGCTTGACTCGTTCTGTAAAAAAGGGGACGATTATCAGAATTTTCATTAATACAGTTGGAGTTTGTTCAGCCACTGAGTTGAGTCAGTCTGTACAGTACAGTGTGCGATTACCCCGTACTTTTGTCTGAATGAATCGCCTGTTGCTTTCGCTACACCCCCTTTTTTTCTTGGCATACAGGAGTAGCCTTGTGTGTGCTCTCTCTCGCGTCAGCCACGAGGCATGACAAGAGATTGACCATGTCGCGACACCGCCATGATGTGCTGTCTGTTATTATACTGTTTGCTCACCGACTCTGACTCTGCCAGCAACCCTTTTGTTTTTATTGTAACTTAATCTGATTCATTTACTAGAACAAATGACTCTCTTTGTTATCATCGGCAATTGAAACGACGCCCCCCGCGAAAACAGGATGCCGCCAAGCACCGAAACGACAATCCTTTGTTCTTCCCCCTCTCCGGCTTCGGCCCGGCTTTTGTTTTGCGTGGGTTAGCCTCTGGCTCCCGTTATCCGGCCGGTTTGTGCAAAGGAAAAATCTTTCTTTGGACTACCAACTCGGACCGGGACTGGACTCCTCAGTTAATCGCACAGTGATGGAATAGAATTCTGGGGAAAAGTAGGCGAGAAACGGGGCTAGCTGCAGAGCCGTTTGACTGTTTGAACGGAATGTTCCTGTGCCTGTCTGTCTACTACCCAGGACCTGCACAAAATTTGACAACGGGCAGTCTTGTCAGTGGGTTGCAAGGCTAAGAAACAAAGCGCTGCAAGGCGTCAAGTCTTGTCATTTATTTTTCATTGGTTGCATGCATGTCAGGCAAAAAGGTTTCGCCTCTTTAACGACGTCACAAAGGCATCAACGGTTTGTCTTTTTACGTCTAAAGATCCACTATTTTTTTTTTTTGTTTCTTTTATGGCCGTCATCAAAGAGATACAAAAGAACAGAACAGAAAAGAAAGAAACTGTGAAACAATAACCGGTTTTGACAGGGCGCGGCGGGATACTCCCGTTCCGGGATTAACGGTTGTTCTGTCAAAAAACCTGCCCCTCCATTATGATGTCATGTTGCCCTGGATCAATCTCACAATCGGTTCCGAGATCTTGGATTCTCAAGAGATGGGGTGTGTGTGAACGTCTGAATGGTTCTAAACTTGCCTGCTTTGCATTGATTTCTCTTTAATGATGCTGCAGTATCGATTGAGACCAACATTGTATCTTGAGGGCTTGGCAGGCTTACACAACGACGTAATCGTGTTGTATACGAGCTGTATCATGCAAGCATTGTAAACCATTGCAAAAGTTTTTGCTTACATTGCCACGAAGGATGTTTCGGTCCGGGGCTCAGAGATTTCTCCTCAGCTTTTTTGAGATGTTGATTGGCGTGGGTTGAGCCCTGTAAATAAAGATCATCGACGGTGAGCGTTGCTGAGCTGAGCTGAGAGTAGGTGATCTACAGGTATAACCCTACTAAGGAGAAGGAATTAATAATCGGGGGTTCAATTGACGTGGTGCATGTATGTCAAGACAAGGGACGTTCGGATAAGTGTGTCATGTCGCTGATCGATTATGGATCACTGATGATGTGATATCTAGACGATGGAGTAGTCAATCTCATTTCTACAGCGCACTACTGGTAGCCAAATTATAGACTATTAATTTACTCTCGTTCCAATTCAGGCACTGATTGCATTATCGTCACTCCAGACCTGGAGATTTCACATAGGAAATTACCAACGCGAAATCATGTGACGTAAACCCCCACCACGCAATTGATTCACTGTAATACAGAATAGAGTGCCGACCACAGAATTAAACTTGAAGCGATGTGACATGATGCTCTGCCTCGCCTCGTCTCAGCCTCACCGCAAAGAGGTACGCGACATTGACAAACGACGTCATAATTACCGATCATTCTGAGATGCAGAACGGCACTCGCTTCCCCCGTCTTGCTGATGCCCCTGTAACCACACTAACAATTGCCTTTCAGTGTCTACCCTGGACAACCTCGCATCGGCAAGACCTCGACCAACTACGCCCGCATGGCCACGGACAAGGCGCGATGGCGAAAATCTTGCGTGGGTGTCAGGTAGTAGCGAATGTCGGCGACTACGACAACGAGGCGCTTTAGGGAAAAGGCAGAACCGTCTATCCATGCCTTGAATGAGCTGAGCAGAGAGAGAAGAGAGACCGGCCCAACTTGAGACGACTCTTGCAGCCATGCGCGACGGCACCGACGTGGAGGCTCTGAGATGGTGTCCTGCATCAGGATTGGGGAGTCGGACGAGGCTATCGTCTCCTCCACAGAGCCCAGTTCAATGTCGTTGATGGAAATCGGAGCTAGGTCTATGCCTTCTACATGGCTGTTATGAATACAATCACAAAATTATCAGAATTATCTTGTGAACGTTGTCACGGCGCAACACCAGGCCCATATCACACAAAGACTCCAATACAAATCACCAGTCCCAGAGCAACCTCATCGAAGGATCATTCCACAGATCAAATGGCTCGATGTCAGGACTATTCATTGATGTCGCGGGTTATTAGGACTGTTCCGAGGTGGTAGGTCAACTTGACTCCCCGAACGTATACCGTGAGGCTTTCCTGTGGAGATTCAGAACAACTGACTGATCATTCCATACAGTATGCCCCATTGGACTCGTCTGTCAGAAGTACAAGGCTTTGTCCATTCCGTTAGTATTCTGGACTGAGTATCGTGTCCTTGTTTTCGAGATTATACTGTGCAGCACTCTGAGATGAATCATGGTGAATTGCAATGGCCTTGCCTCAGGGTATCAGAACAATCGACCGTTATGAGCATAAGAGACAAAATCATCAGGACAGCTTATGCCACTTAGTCTATGCTTCTTAGACTACTCATTTCTGTACCCTAAGGCTTAGGAGGCCAAATTTTCTGCTACCCACCAGCCTTGCTATGCGTGGGCGCTTATTGGTACGGAATTTGAGGAAGAGATCCGTGTCGATGAAGCAACAAAAGGGAAACGGTTTGCAACAGAGTCTAGGGTGAGTACATCCGTGAAATGGTAGTAAAGCAGCAACTAATAGGTCACGGACCGCGGTTAGATACTCATGGAATCGGTCACTTGCAGCCCCGTGCCGTATGCGATGCCCAAAGAAGAGACGGAAACATCAACAAAACAACCAGTGATGCTAGCAAGACGTTTCAGATTGCGGTGTTGTCAGTATGTACTTCGTCAACATCCCAGAATCTCAGTCATGGTCGACAAATGCCACTGTCATCACTCTCCCCGGCTGGCAAAGACGCCTGGCTCGCAGAGTTACCAAACGACTACTCATCCAAACAGAAGAACCACGGCAGCTTTCCGATTTGTTGGCGGTGGTGTGGTTGAATGCCTGGCTATCTTTGCGGCGGAAGCTTGCTTCATGATGGAAGCCCAATCGTTAGGCAGAAGGAAGCACTGTCAAGTTGTCACCAAATCGACCCTGATGCTTAAATCGGTGCGACCACGACGGTGTTGCTCAAAAGTCTGTTTTCTACCATGACCTATCGGATCAACTGATGTGTTGCATACTTGCGATGGCCGAGCGTGCTTGTCGCGCAACTGTGGGATAAATCGACGTTGCGTGCCTCGCCAAACATACGCACAACCACCATCAACCGCAATTCCTGCCACTGATGCCTCATCAATCCATGACAGACAGCTCCCAATCCAGAAGAACAAGACAAATCGTCTTCAACATGACGCATAGAATACTGTCTTGCTCGGAGGAAAAGAAGGCCCGGTTCAGGTACAAATACCCCCTTGTCCCCCCGAGAGCTTCTCAACTTCTCTCATCTCATCTCATTATATCGCGTCACATCCTTTGCAGTATATATTACTAGAATACCTTGATACCATCTTTAATTCCCGAAATTTTACTCCCAGATCTACACCTCTGGTATCCTGTGGCATCGCTCCTCATCTGAAGCTCACTCTCGGGTGATGGGAGATTGATCTGTCATAACACACCATCACTGCGCCCTCATTCTACTAAACAGGCTGATCTTGACACTCGGAGAGTAGCCGGCAGTCTATGTTAAGTCCTGTCATCAAATCCTCTATTCCTTTTACTTGCTAACAGGACCAAACAGCATTCCCCTTCCGCCTGCCCTTTTACCTCCTCTTCCATCATACATTCATCTTACCCGAAGATGAGCATGCCCGCGCTGACAGTTGGGCCTGGGCTTTGGTGTAACATTGACGCAACTTGGTGTGGTACGTTGACGATACTGAGAAGCATGTCATCCATAGGGGCTAATGCACATCATAGCAAAGGTTGCATGCCTTCTGTCCTCCGGCCCCCTTACGCCGCCGAGATCACACATATCCAGCGCCTGGACCATGGGTGGAGGGTAACCTCAATCATCGAACTATATATCTGGCTTAGTGTTGACCGTGGCTCTTTCTCATCGATATATACGATACCCTCCGTTGCGGAGTACATGGACGTGGCAGAGGGCGGATTGGGTTCTGGTTACTGGGGTAAGTGACTTTGAATCGTCTGCAACAACACCAGTTTTACACAGAGGCTGATATATCCCAGGTGCTACTTCTCGACCACCAACAACGTACCGCTGCAACATCTTCGATATGACAACCTACCCTTGGAGTCAATTCCTCTTTTGTGCCTCACATCCAAGTACTCCACAACCTATCTATACTCAGACTATGTCTGCGCCATCTCGAAGCAAGACCCAGACATGATGGGAAGCCATTTGGCTTCGCAGCTGCCCTGAGCAGAGGCTGGGTGACATCGAACTAACAAAAGTTCAACGACCCGGTAGCCTACATCAGCGATGTGCAAAACATGGGTACGTAATGATCCATCTAAAACACCAATGGATGGAGTGGAGTATATATGTTTTATGAATCTGGCTGCATTTGTTTGTAGTTACTCAATTGCTAACTGTCTACAGCGATTGAGTCAGTTGGCGTCTTATGTAAGTCTACTTCATGAACGATTGTACTCTATCTCTGACCATGATAGCAACATGGAACGGTATCTCTCGAGTTTATCACTGCTTGACATCAGTCAGTGTTACGCATTATTCGCCCCAGAGCGCACATCTGTTATGCGCAAGGTGCACGCTCTTGAGAGACAGGATATCAAAAGGCTCTCGCCCCCGTTTGAGTTTGTCTATACGATCGCTATACGCTGGGATGAACTTGTGCCGCCAGTCGCAGTACAATGGTACCTGAGTGTTCATCTCAAGGTAACTAACAAGATACGCCCTAATCCCGAAACCCTCAATCACTCGGGTCTGGCTGGCTTTACGACATCCAACGAAGTGTTCAGGAATAAAGCCTTCACAGGTTCTCGACACATGGGCAATGCACACACAAAACTGAGTCAGTGGTGCGACATTGCATCCGGATTTAAGAGCAGAGTGAGGTATATGAGGCCTATTTACTCAACAGCCCATCACCGTTAGACTATTATTGGGTACCATTCCACCCAAACTGTTACGATTCTGATCACATGTCGCTCATACAGGACAGGGTCTCACTGGGCGAGCATGTAACGAGGCTGGCAATTGGTATCCTTGACTCTCACCCGTTGACGAAATGTAGACATGATGCCCGGGCTTAAGCACTGGATACGTGATCTGCAGCGAAAGGGTTCACTCAGCCGCGGAGAGGGCACACCAATCCCAAACGTGATTGGCACATATCTGCTCAACCGAGTCACGAACAAGATGATGAAGGACGGGATTCTAAGCAGTCTTATCGACTTCTGTGCGCCTGTCTCACTACAGCACATGGAGGTGTATGGGGTCAAATCTCAACACCACATATGCTACAACTACAGCTCAGCCTAGACAGGTTGGCCTCGAGTTATTACCGATACCAGCACAGTGGATACTATGGACAGGCGACGTCTCCTTCTTCTACAATCGTGGCCATGTCCGTTGCTTGCGCTGGGTCACAAGTTCACGACCTAATTCCACCGTCGCGCCCAAACTTGGTCCGATCTGAACCTCCGAGCGACTGTATCAGCTAGGCCAGAAGCATGCTGCCAGGAATGCAGAAGGGGACAACATCTGTGGTTAATCCAATCCTACTTTTCGAAGCATTCAATCCATGTCAAAGGGTACCAACCCACACAGGAGACGATACATGGACACAAACCGAATACAACGACATTCCTTATATTAGGTCGGAGTTTACCGAGTCTAGTCTGCCCTGTCCTTACCAAGATCATTGCAACCAATGTTATCCTTATTCCACAATGGAACATCGACAGCCATCGTCGTCAATCTGAGAAACAAGACATTGCCAACACTGGGAACAAATGCGGCAGTCATTCGTACAGATACTGCGAGGAGGCCAAGACTGTCGACAGGGTACTGCCGACATGCCATAAATGCAAAGGCCTTGCAGGTTCACTGCTAGGCATTGCGTGGTTCCTGGAACTCGCTACCGACATACCCATATTCTTGGGTTTTTCATAGTAGCAACATTCATCGCGAGCACTCGCCATATGGGAGGCTGTTGCAAAGACAAATGACGAATCCGTCCATGTTTTGCGGTAGACGACGTGAGAAGCTCGAGCAGGAGAAGTCGACACCAGATGACGACGATCATCAAAAGACTCTACCCGCCCAAGTTCACCAATATCGGACAACAAAGTAAACAGCCGTACCTCAGCTTTCACTCCAGGAAGGCAATTCCCATCACACACAAACACAGCTGTTGCTGTCGAGCACAACGGCAGTTCTGAGCGACTGACCTACCTTTAAGCGACTGATTCCATTCTTGCACCAATTTGCTTTCCTCTCATGACGATCTAGTTTCCCTGAGGTCACTTCCTTTCATCTAAAGGCAAACTTCTTTGCCACATATATAGTACCAGCATGCCACTTCTGTGCCTGAGATGGATGGATTCTGAGAGACCCAGTGTTTTCAGAAACACGAACGAGAGGGCAAAGCAACTTGAATCCTCTGGGTATACAACTTGCTCCTGGAAGGTACTTATTTCCACGCGGGTACCAACCCAGCTTAGGAGAATTCTGTAAGGGATGGTCTAAAATGATCATGCTTGCCTAAAGCTTCTCGGTGCGTACCGCGTGGGCCTGTCGCATGAGATCAGCACCCTTAGCTTATTCCGCCTTTTTTGTTCTGCTGGCTCAGCTTCCCCCAACTATTGTCAGCATGACATCTTGCGACATGATCGCGACAACGAGTGCGTTGCGCTGTTTTGGGTTGAATATGCGAGGGGCAACGATGCGAGAGGTGCAGCTTTCGACAACTTCAATATCTACTCCGCAAGACAGCCGCGCTAAGTCGAGCTACATCTACTCAGATTAATGCCTCCTACTAGTAATGGGTGCCGAGACTTCTATGCAGTCGATGGCCAAAGAGCAGATTGCTTATGAGAATGACAATTACCCAGCCTCAACACATCGACATGGTGGTATTGAGAGGAGGACCGTGGACACTACCTGAAAGGTTCCTGGGATGACAACACCAGTCACCATCGCGCAATGCGCATTTATCTACGACCTCGGCCGCCGGCTAAATGACACCAACATGCAAGGGATATACAACGCAGACGATGTAGATCTGGCAAGGTCTCCCCTGGAAATCTTGAGCCTGAGTCCTACGCGGAGGCAATGCAGGATGCTGGTGCCCATTTCGAACATAACACCACTGCCGCGTTCTTTTGTCCTTCCGGTGTCAGGAATGAATCCGGGCGCGTGGCGGCCATTCATCTACTACGCTCCGGTGCTCAAATCTGGCCGTACACTAGGCTGCGGCAAAACTTTCCTCGCCCTCACTTTACAGATCGGTGACGGGAGCAGCTATCAAGCTACTATACCTTCATTCACGCATAACCTATTCTCGGTGTCGCGAAACGTATTGGTGCTGCTAGGCACCGAGGGAATCAACGGGCTCCAACTTTGGATCAAAGCGCTGACCAGTTTACCTCGAACAGCCCGGTATCTCAAGACAACAGTCCAAGATCCATTCACCCTGACTACAGCCAGCAACATGCTAACCCACGACGAGAGGATTCAACAGTACAACTAATCTCGACTGTAATTCGGTATGTCCTGAATTACTCCCAGAGTAAAAACTCCAAGAAAGTAGTGGAGTTTCGACTAAGTGAATACTTGACACTGGGCCTTCACGATAGGCGAAGCATCAAGTCTGCCAACGACGGAGGACTTCAGTTACAACTGCCTAGGAGCAGGCTCGACTAAACTAAACTCCTGCTCGGCCTGCGTAGTATCGGCGAGGAGTTTTAAGCCCTATTCCTACATTTCACAAGTTTGCGAGATCTATGGCCTAGACCTATAAACCGATATCAGTCTCTACGACAATAACTCTACCCCTCATTGCCCGGCCGACAAAGACACCATTTCCTTTCACGGTTCCGTTTGAGGTTTCGACATGCTGCAAGTTAGTGCCAGGGTAAAGGTCAAAAACACGATGGCTCTTGAACGACAGCAAGCTAAAAAAAAAAAAAAAAAAAAAAAAAAAAAAAAAAAAAAAAAAAAAAGCTGGCAAAAGACTCAAGGTCGAACCACATTTTCGATTGCGAGTCACTGCTGCGTATCAACGTGTGGATACGATATGTCCAACGGGAAAACCTTCGGTCTTTGATCCGGGAACCTCTCGGACTTCTCGATGCTCACCATATTCGAGCACGTTGTGGTCAACATCTCCGAAATTCCTGGAAGGGATTCTCGTGAAACTTCTCCTAAAGATGTTTCATATAATGCCTTTCCGAAGCGTAGCCCGTGTCGCACGTTCTCGGCTTTCACAAATTACCTTTGCGACGTCGTCAACTTGACGAGCACGGGGAAGGGTGATACTGTCACAGCTTATCTCACTGGTGTTGGCTTCGAAATTAGGCGATAGTATCACACGAAGCCACGATATTGATCGCATGGATGTCCACGAACTTGCACAAAGTATCTAATATATTCAAGAATCACCTATTGTTTTGCTAGGTCTTTAGTCGCTTTCCCGTTTCATCTATGTCAGGTCCCTGGAGTCGCATTAAATGGCGGGAGCAACATATGACTACGACCCCGTCACAAAATTCAGTTTCTCCGAGACTATTGAAGCAACCTCAAGACTTTGGAGTTTTACGTACACAATGGCAATGCCTTTGGTCTTGTGGGGAAAGCTCCCGGCAATAGCAATTTACAGTCCCTGCATGAGGCTTTATCGCAGATCGACGCGCAGTTAAAGGCCTTGTTCTCTTTGGAGACAATTGTCATTCGGCATTATCATGACAGAACGACTACTGGGGCAGTGGAGTTGATGGGCAATTTTTGACACGATCTTTGGTACTTGGACGTACACCAAGGGCCTGGGAAACATCATCTTCCATAATGTCAACCAATGACTGGTTGTCATCAATGAAGCACTGGCACAACATTTACTTCAACTTGTAAGTGGGCTCGCCGGAATGAAGCATAGGCTTTACACCGGGTATCTCAGCTACAGCTATATCAGCCATCTCAGCGACCTCGGTGCTTCATAACGCGCCGCATATTACTCCCCGTGCTAGTTACCATCATCGACGACAACTTGAAGATCTGCAAGTCAAACTCTATCGCAAACGTTCGGCATAGCCCTCCGAGTCTACATCTCCGGGGTCTCTACCGACAAAAGGCCAACTGCTATCCTCTATTCGTCCATACGCGGTATTATTGTACAATCTCTCTTCGACAGAGCCGAGATGACTACTATGAGAGAACTCCCACTGCTTAACATCAACGTTCGCACTGAGTCACTGTCTGGACCTCCAAGAATATACGCAAACTTACATATGAAGGCCGAATTCTGATACCTCATTTTCGTCACTGGCGCCGTACTACGGCGCTATGAATCAATTTCCCTGATCATCTCAAAAGCAATGTCGAGTACTTAAGTGTGTGGCCACATGGAATTCACCGTCGTGTATTTGACCGCAACCATCGAGCACTGGAAACGTATCACTGACTCATTCGAGAAGATTAGGAGTAACAACATAAATGAGGGGGCATTGCCGAGACTTGCAGATGCCGCCAGGCCTACCTATCTTGCGGCACTTACAGGCTATGACGCCAGAAGAATGAAATCGTCGCAAAGCTACTCTGGCATCAGACAGGGTATGCAAACTCATCGACAAAGCTATCGAAAGCATGTCTTCTGGGGACATATCTACCTTACTGTACCTAGGCGTTTACAACTTTAGCCCAAACAGAAACCACTGAGTTCCTTGGACCATTGATTCCGGGGACAATTGACGACGTCCACGGTCTTTGTCGCTTATCTCAGCCAGATATACATTTACATAAGCAACATATTTCTCGAGCTTATCAAGAACAACGCAAAGCTCAGGCGGAAAGCAGGAGAAACTTGACCGACGCAAACGCGGCAATTCCCTCCTTTCCCCAAGTCACCAAATCACAGAAGACCTAGCCTCCTAAGTTTTAGGGTACAACGATAAGTAGCCTAAAGCGCCTAGTCTAAGTATCTTATATCTTGAGACAGAGCTAGACTAAAGTCTCGCGGGACATTTCTACCGGAGTACGAGGATCCCATGAAGTCAAGTGTGGCCAACTTGGTCACTTGGATTCAGTGGGGGTCCCCGGATCAGAAGAGCATATCCTCACCTACGAATCTTCTATGACTGTGGAGTTTCTCGCTGTTATTTTCATGACACATCTCAAGAGCCTATCTGGGCTAATCAGCACTTATCGTGAGCATATCATCTTGCCATCAACATGAATAAGACCCAGCTATTACAAACGACGAAGGTATTGACGAATTGAGCGACGATGATATCAACGAAGGCGACATCAACGACGAATGCTTCGACTACCCTGACCTGCCAATGATCTAGGTTCCGGCTTTGGGCCCAATGGTATGAGTGCCCTACTTTAACAGGTTGAGAATAACGGAATTTGATTTCCTCAACCAGCGCCTCATTGTCAGCGATTACGAACCGACTTCAAAACAGGTGCCACGTCTTTTGGTCTTGGACGAAACCTATCGAAACGTTCTGAGCTACGGTTCCTGTCATCAAGAACGCTATGTTCACCGACCAGACGCGCCTGAGTCTATGGCAGCGGACCTTTGGCCGTTTCGAGAAACGTGCCCTTGATTAATAGACCTAGATCCTAACTATTGGGTGACAAGTCCATGAGGGTGTGTGATCCGAGCTGTCTATCTTACACATGTACGGCCGCCTGGAAACTCGTTGGAGAACATACAAGATGAGAACGATGTTCTGCTCTCGATTTACCTGGACTTTGGAATGCCTTTTTTCTTTCTAGGCACTCGACACATCGTCGGCGGAGAGGTTTCAAATCAAGATGATTGCACTCGACGGGACTTCTCCTAGATGGATTGCCAAACATCTTCGGCAATACGTCTATATAACCAACCGCGTTGTTTGTGGCTACTTTCGTCCATACCAGCCATTGCCTCATATGATCACGCTTGCATGATACCGATGTGGCAGGGACGTCGAAGAAATCGGCATTGATGAGGATGGATGGGATTATTTCTCATTTTGAAGCTAATGCCGCCAAAACAAAATGGAACAGGCGGCCGTATACATCAACTATTATTGACTTGAAATACTGCTGCCTCCAGGGCGACTGCTCTCTATGCACCCTTTCGTTCAAAACACTCGAGAAGTTGTAATCGACTTATATTACGACTTGAAGGGGACGACAAAGCCCTCTGCATGACTTGAGAAGAGAAGTCTTACACACGTCAGACGAACAGGAGCGACAACCTTTGTTCCGACGATCTGTTCGACACTCTACCAACTTGCTCCAGCACCAAACCGAGCCACTGGTTGGCAAAGTTGCAGTCGGCAACCTGCTACAAGTCTAAGCTATCGTAAGAAGCAGCGGGAGGATGTGGCCGGGCCCCTGTGTCGCTTTATTGGAGATGCAACAAACGAACAACAGAACAGGAGAGGCTCATAGTTTGCCTTTCCAAGCTCAGAGTCATCGTCAACTACCCATCAAAGGTTCCTCAAATGCAGACCAACGCCAATGCTTCCGATGATTGACATAAGACAGATTTCAGGATCTACGCTACCATCTGTTGGCAAAGTTGGAGGAGGAATTCAGGCCAGATGGTCTTTATGTCAACGTTGTGGGCAGCTTGGCCGGTATGGCTAGGTTTACTGCCGACTATGAAGAGAGCCATCGTCAGAGCATGGACATGATGCGTGCATTGAGCATGTTTGGCGATGACCAGTTCTGGGATGCAATCACTGATGTCCAAGACAAAGGGGATGATCTTGTGGAGGTTAACGAGGCAAAGGCGATGCGTCGGGTATTCCACCTGGCCATCGTGGCTGTATGGTATCTCGACACAGCCTAGAAAGTCCTTTTCGTCTATATGTACTATGACTACCCTCTGGCAGTATTCAAGACGGCTAGCACCTCTAGGCGTGTTTCATCATGGATACTGACTGGTGGCCGCAAACCTACTTCGCTTTGAAATGAAAGTCTACCGAAATAGCCCCAGATCCCAAGATCCCAAGATCCCGGAACGCAATGTTTCCATTCAATTCATTTTCCTGAACCGCAATTTTGAGAAGCGCCTCGAAGAAATGGAGGTTATAGGTACCGACAAGCCTATGGATGCGATGGCTGATAAGAAGCATTTCCGCGACTCCTCCGGACTAACAAGGATCGGAAGACAACGACGACAAACGACAACATAGCTAGCCATGGAGAACAAGCTCGCGCAATGTCAGGGCACTAAGATTCCCCGATGGGATGTTGTCTATCGGAATCTACACGAAATGCAGACGAATTGGTACAAATGCAAAGAGAAAATAAGATGCCATACACTTATCCATCTCCTCATGAGGAAAGGGAGGTCTTCCTAGCCAAGGCAAGGAGTATGCAGAAACGGGAGCTGATCCAAGTGTGATTTCCGATATCTCCCACACGACATGGAACATTGGTCACTTGGAGGTGGAAGCGTAGCAATCCCATCTATTGGATCTTCCAGAGATGGTACATGATTGCAGGATTCAAGACTCTTGTGGGTGGGCGGCTTTGTGGTCATCAGAGCACTACTGGGCTATCTTAGTCATTCGGGAAGAGGTGTCTCTGGATGCTTCAGGCCTCTAAGCGACAACACAAAGAGATTCTCTTAGGCGACTCAGTCGTGAACAACAGAAGATAGTAGAGACACTTCGGCATCGCTTACATTCGGAATAGAACTCAGCTACCCAGGCCACAGAGACACGAATTCTGTGGAAATGACGGTGAGCTGTTGAGCGAACTCGTTTCTCACAGTTGGAGCGATTTTTATCTCAGCTGCCTTTGACGCCTTCGTTTGTGATGTTGACGACACGTTTCGAAACGTATGAGACTTATTGAATGTTATGAGATACCGTCGAACGACCAAAACGCCCTGAATGTTGGGTTACGCCAATTTGAGATCAAATGGGATATTGTCAATAGACACTCTTGACCACATCGTGGTGCCACGATCGCTACCTATCGTGCCACATTACCCAGTGAGGCCAAGGGATGAAAGGCTTTACCACCGACGAGGTCCATATCAGAACACCAGGCAGCCATTTGACAGCGTGTGTCATTTTGAGAAACCTACATCAACCGCAGCTTGGATACTTTTGGCGGATCCGTTACACATTGCACACGAGATTGAGGGATTCTGTGAGTCCCAACACAGGAGTCGCGGTCTGGCATATGTCCTTGCCCGTCATCTGTCTGGTCTTGCGCCGACAAATAAACTGTATCTGCTGTTGGGTGAAAGCTTAATACTTTTTACAACCTATATACCCTTCGCAGATCTCCGAAATGGCCCGCGGGCCAGCACCAGCTGATCCAAAAGACCTGGGTCTTCCGCTGGATAGTCCACCATCGGACGGTGGAAGGTCTGTCAAGGACTCGCAACCTGCTCATCGACAAAGACACAAAGACCGCTACAACAGTCTCTACCAGCGAGATAGCGGCCTGAATGAGAGATATCCAGACTCTAGAGGAGCACCGACGCATGATTAAATAAGGGATCAGATTCTACAAACTGGTAGATGAACATGGGCCCCAACCAGTTCTCGGGGAATTTCGACCATCCTGAATTGCAAACACAAGACCGATTTCAGGTTGTGGAGCAAACTCTCAAACGGACACTTTGTTTTTAAGTTTTACGCAGGTTACCTTGATATAGCATGTCTAAAGCAATCCTCACTTCCTACAGCCTGACTTGATTGCACAACAGAACCAGAACGGGCAAAGGGGGGTTGCGGAACACGGACGAACAGACCTAACGGTTTACTCCTCCGAGAGCCCCGCTGAGCTAATGCATTCGTCTCCTACGACATAAGACGTGAACACGAAGCTCTTAAAGCCCTTGAAACTCTCGATCCGAGGTTTTACAGCCATTGCCATTCGCGGACCCTGTTCACCATCACGGGCGAGTGGTCTCCTCATTGTTATTGCCGGTGAAGGGCTTGTGAGCGGGAGCAGTTTCGCGTTACTCATATCAACCAGAATGACACTGTTTCTTCAAGAAGGCATGTTAGACTACAATGGGCGGTTCTCCGCATACAATTGCATCAGGTCCAACCCCGATCACGATTGCGAGTGGGCGCATTTCACCCAGGCGAAGAAGAGCCATGAGAGAGGGGGGCCGGATAGCATCAGCTTTGCCGGCAAGAACTGGGCAACGGAGGCCAGGAATGCCCAGTTCTTCTCGATGGGAAGGCTTAATGGCGTGGACTTCACTGTCATATGTCGAGTCGCAATGGGACCTGTCATGTATGGTGTCGATGGCCAGGCTATGTACATCGCCCCGGTTGAGGGGACTGAAGTCTTATAGCTATCTTCGGGTTAGGGCAAATGATGCGCGCGGGGATAGAACCGCTTCGCACCGTCATGCTCGCAACCTACAATGCGTGGTCCTCCTACGTATAGAATCGCTCTATCAGGCCATTTCGCTTTATATACCGGAACAACATCCCCAGTGACGATCAAGAAGACAGGCAAGGAGACGACAAATCGTCAGCGGTCAGGGACAAAGCTGATAATATCCCCCTACCCTTTGAGCCAGGCTCAACAGGAGAAGCAGTCGCCGGCTTCGAGAGGCCAAGGTAAAGGAGTATAGCCGGGACGCCATCGACGACAGCGACTCACGTTCAATATTGGCAATCGACCAGCCGACGGTAACCTTGTCGAGTTTACCAATACCTGAGATCGACAGTCTCGGCGAAGTCTAGTTCCAATTCTACATCGTCGATGAGGCGTACATGGCGAAACGGTGGAAAGGAGCGCCATGATGTGCCCTCCAGCAGGTCAATTAGGTCCGGAGCAAGATCCAGTGGACCAAGATGATAACTGCTTGTGCATCAATACTAAATCTTCTTCCAAGTCTGAGTTCCTGCAATACGCTACCAACATTTGCAAAATGACTATGTGCACTTTGGCTTCTCATCGCTATAATCTGTGGCAGGCACTATCTGAACAGGAGTTGTATTGGCTGTCAAAGAGAGTATAAAGACAAGAAGAACGCGAGTCTTCAATTCACTATCAGCCAAAACAGTCAATCTAATCGATCAAGGGCAGCAGCCTTGACTGCTGTACCAGAGAAGACATACCTCAATTCCTCCTCATCGAGGAAGAAATTGTTTCAATAAAGCATATATCTCTAGCAGTCCGGGATCTCTACAATTTCGCCACAGAAGCTTTAAGGGTATATTGCATGATCCAGAGAGCTACGCAATGGCAGGAACGGATCAGAACCAGAACATACCGACCAGAACCGGCCTTGCATCCAACAGACTTGAAGCCTTCACAACAAACACGGTTGATCTTGACAACCTCGTCCATGAGGTCCAAGCAGCCTATCCCATTGCATCCAGTATATACGACACCATTATATAACCCCAGACTGTCGCGAAGAGTCCTACTGACGGGCCAAACGACGCGCGAAGTATGGAAACCAGGAGGACCTGCTATACTGCTCAGAACAGGAGTAGGTGCCCACGTACAAGAAGCCGAGGCCAAGGCATCACTCACGTCGGAGCACGAATGGGGATGTCCATAAACCCTGGATGGACCACACATTTCCAATGAAAGGAAAACAAATGATGTTTTCTGAAGCCGATGCTGGGAGCAGTTCGATATATATCAGTCACGGAAGCGCACAAGAGGGCAACACCATCCTCTGTTCTAGCTATGTAACACACGCAGGAGTCTTCTTTGCATATGCAGGACGGTTCGTGTACGCGACTTCGATGGTCTTGGCTTGTTTTCAAGCAATCACTTGCTTCTTTGTAAAGAATTGCTATGATCTAGTCGATACGGTGTTTTTCAAGACCACAATCACCAATGAGACATTATTTCTCATAAAGTCTGGGACCACATTGAACACAACTCAGCCTGTGGAACCTCCACATTCCTTGCACGCAGAGGTCGTCAACAACAGAGGTTCCAACCACCCGACTTCCACAGCTCCAGAACGTCAGGACATGGCGAACTACCCCCAGAGAACGAAGGTACAGAGGAAGGATAAGACAGAAAGAAAGACTGTTACAGCAGTGATGACGAACATGACGAATTCATCAAAACCCACATGACGCAGCCTTTCAATAGGTACTCCTGGATTATCCTACGGGACATGTTCGGCCATGATTTCGAGCACTAATACATTGCGAAGAAACTCATGATAACAAGAACGCTACCCGAGTTTGCGTGTACTTCAGCAAAGGTTGTCAATCCCTGAAATGTCAGAAACCCATCTCGAAACAAGCTGCACAAGCATTTTCGCTCCAACAACGACAAATATATATACACAACAGAGAGACTACAAAGGTGGCATAACGCCCTCGGCGTGGAAGTGGGAATAGCTTCCAGTGTCTTCTCTCGCCGCGCTTATCTCGTGGTCCGATGTTGAGGACTTTTCTGTCTGCCTCTCGTGCTCACACCAAAGGACGAGCAAGAAAGAATTCACAACCTGTGGGCCTTATCCGGGGATTCTTACCAGCCCAGCATTTCACAGCTATGACTAGACATTGGAAGAGTTCTTTGATCTTGTTCTGGGCATGATTTGTACAGCGTGCAAAGAGACGTGTGGGAGAAGAGACTCGATTTGGTCAAACCGAGCAAGCTGGGGGGGGTTATTACTAGCGGGAACATCAGTGCACAAACATGAAGAAGGGGGGTCTACAAATGGAGCAACGACTAATCTATCACGATAAAGAAAGGGGAATTTCAATTCTATCATAAAGGGTCTAAACTTTATCATAAGGAATCTCACATTTATCATAAGGAACTTCACATCTATCATAGAGAATAAAATTTTACTTATTTGTATTCATAGGATTCGTGACTATATACCAAGGTCCCGGCACCGCCAGGCCAATTTTCCGCTTGTAACCATTTAAGCATTTAAGCCTCTTGCTTGCGCTGGTGCTCGAGCTCAATGCCAGTGGCATTGGCCTCATCAGCATAGCGCTTCTTCTCATCACGGGCCTCGTCGAGCTCCTCGACGTGCTTGTTACCGTGAAGACCAATCTTGTACCAGGGAAGCTCAAAGAGCTCATCCATGTTCTCAAGGCTGCGACCGCTAGTCTCGGGAACGGAGAAGTAGACCCAGAGACCACCGACAAAGGTAACGGCGGCGAAGCACCAGAAGGTACCCTTGGGGGAGATTCCACCCTTGGCAACGGGGAGCAGCATGTTGGGGACGGCGCGGGAGTTGCCGTACTGGTTGGCGAAGTGAAGAGTCATGGCCCAAGAGGTGGCGAGGGCTCGGATACGGAGGGGGAAGAGTTCGGCTGTGAGGAGGTACTGCATGGAGTTCCAGCCGAGAGCCCAACCGAAACCAGAGACGTAGATCATGGCGATGGCACCGCGAGAAGCACCCTTGTCAGCGGCGGGGAGCTCAAAGTCCTCTTGGACACCAAGCTGAGGAATCTTGGTGAGGAAAGCGGCGACGTAGATCATGGCAATGGTCTGCAGGGTGATACCGATGAGAAGAGCGCGCTTTCGGCCGATGACATCGACGAGGAAAAGAGCGCAAATGACAGCGGCGATGAGCTTGACGATACCGAAGACGGCAGTGACGAGAAGACCCTCCTGCTTACCGACAATGCCCATAATCTTGAACAGATCGGGGGCATAGAGGGTGATGGATCCAGCACCGGACCACTGGGAGAGGAACTGAACCATGGAGGACATGTAGAGACGGTACAGGTTGCTGGGGACAAAGAGCAACTCCTTGACCTTGCCGAGGAAACCAACACCCTTTGTGGCCTCGAGCTCGTGGTCGAGAGCAGCCTGGATCTCGGCGACCTGGCGGACAACATAGTCGCTCTCGGGGGACTGCTGGCGGAGACGGCCGAGGACCTTGGCTGCCTCTTCGGGCTTGCCTTGCTTGACGAGGTAGCGGGGGGACTCGGATTGGAAGAACATGAGGATGAAGATGATTCCGGACATCATGATGTGCAGACTTGTGGGGACGAGCCACTGGTTGTGAGTGTGGTCGGACATGTTGAGGTGGGCGCCGTAGTTTGTGAAGTAAGCGAGGACGATACCGATGTAGACAGCACCCTGTTTTTGTTAGACATTGTATAGAAGTGAAATAGGAGGAGAGACATACTGTGAACATGCAAGAGCAGAGACCACGGATGGCAGCAGGAGCAATCTCAGCGATGTAGACAGGTCCGACGACGGGAGTCTGACCAACACCGAGACCACAGATGAAGCGACCAGCGTAGATAGCACCGAGGTTTCCATTGACACCACCAATCATGAAGATGACAATACCAAGAGCCCAGAGGGTGCAGAGGAATCGAGTAGCCCAGATACGACCGATGCGATCACAGACCAAGAAAGCACTAAACAGTTAGTTAGATGAGAAAAAAAGAAGTAAATAAACAAGAAGCTTACATCAAAGCACCACCAACAGAACCAATCTGCACCATGGCAGAGACATTGGCCTTGATGTTGGCCTGCTCAACCTCAGAGTAAGACTCATAGTTGATCTTTTCCTGGAAATCCTTGGAGTTGAAGGATCCAGAAATGAGACCCTCGTCGATACCTCTGGCGGCACCGAGGAGCGCAAAGGAAACGACGGCGAACCATAGTCTCCAGTTGAAGGCACCGGCGGGCTCGCCCAAGTCCTTGAGCTTGAAGATGTTGACGGGTTTCTTGACGCCTCCAGCCATGTTGTAGGTTGTATGAGGGTATACGGAGAGAGGATCGGATGAGTTGGGGACTGAAAGACAAAAGAGGGACAAGACCTTTATAATAAAATGATATTTCTGTCTTCCCCACGAGATGAGATTCCCCCGCCTGTTGCTGTTACACCGACCATTACTCTAAAGGTTAACCCCAGTTGTGGGGGTTAATCCTTTCTCCAGAGAAGTGAGCATGTCAAGGTGAAGATCTTGTGTCCAAAAGGTCAGTGGGTACTCCTTCCTCCAATAGCGGAGACTCCATTTCCATGCCCTCCGCATTAAAAACGGTGACAGTCCCTCCTTCCCCCGTGGAGAAACCCAAACCTTGACTAAAAACGGGCAGGAACCAGGTTCTCAATTTTGTTGCCCGAAGATGTTCCCCCCCTTCCCTCCACACTTTTTCTGAGACAAGACGTCAGTGTTCTACACCCACTTTTTGGTGGTGGCTTTGCCAAGGTACATCAATCGGAAATGCCCAGCCACTACAATCAAATACCACGTTACGCCAAGTCGTGCCAATGCAAATCGAGCCGGCTGGGCATTGGAGAAGTAAAATAATTCCCGTTGACAATTCCCCAAAAGCCAAGGAACCAAAACCGACTTCATTCAAATGATATCCTCAAAGACAGGCAGAAAGGCGTACGTTGAACAGACGAATCAAGCATAAAACAACCATAAATCCTAAGCGACGACGCTTAAACAATGGGGTCACAGTAGCATTCCCAAGTTCTAGATCTCATCTCCGCAAAATCATGCCACTCTCTGTCTTCCCCCACGAAATGCTGATCTTTCTCTCTACAGAGAGTAAACAATTAAGCTTGAACTCGTAGTGTATTCCCAAAGGGTGTGGATCGGTCCGGTTTATTCTCTGATGGCCCACTATCATTCAATAATTGCTTCAACCAGAAACTCGTGTACGAGACATGACTGGACAGGTGACATCTCCGAGTCTTTTCGCTGGTGCCTACAGAGCGGATACAGGTTTCCCACCCTAGTCTAGAGAGTGATTCATTTGGAGATTGCCCCAATTAAGCGTTGTTCGGTTTCTTTTTCTAACCACCGAGCACGTTCCACAGGCCTAGACTACCCCAGAACCCCTTCTCACTGTGAGCAGCTAGTTCAATCCTCCGTAGACCGCGTGGGAAACGGATCCATTTCTCACTTCGCTTCCGTCGAGGATGCTACTGTCATCGCTTGGTCTTCCCCAAAAGAGTTACGAGAAGGCAAATGGAACCCCATCAACCGTACTGATAAACGGGGAACAGGCAGGGGAAAGAGAGAATTTGGAGCTCATGAGGAAGAATAAATTTTCATAATGCGGAGATGGCATGATCATGACAAAGACTCCATCGTACTCTATTTGTAAACACTGAGAAATCTATGGTACGGATACTCAGGTCCAGTATCGACCCCAGATTCGATACTCCTCCTCCGTACCACGAAACTGAAACGGAACCTCGATAATGTCCTGGAAACCTTCTTTGACATTTGGTGGCTTGAACCGGTTTGCAAAACTCGTAAATGCCATTTTAGGTAACACAAGCCTCGATTCGGGGTTCAACGACTCGTTCAGCGCCCGCACCGCGTTGTTGTGCTCGCACACTTGGAGAGGCGTCTTGAACCACACGCAACGGATAGAAATGCCGAATTCCTTGGCAAGCTCTACCCAAACCGTCCTGGTCGCTGGATCGGCGTTTGTGTTGTCTGCAAAGAATCCCTGGTTAGCGCCGTGAGGGGGACAAGAAATGGGGTACGTGACAGGGGGGCACCCAAGTTGGGGAAACACACCTATCGCGACAGACGTTCCCTCTTGGAGATGTTCTTTCGCCGCTTGAACGCACTTGTCTCGAGTCTTGAGCAGGTCCTGGTTGATACGCGCATACCCCAAAGGCTTGAGGGATTTCCAGTAAAGCGTGCTTTTACCAGCCCCCGGTGGCCCACAGAATAAGATAATGTCCTGGTCATTAGTTCTCTCCAAGGTCACAACGGAGCTCCCCGATGAGGTATCGTCGCTGAAAGGATGCTCGGCCAGGTCGAATTCACGAGCATAACTCCGAGCTTTCTCGCCCAGAAAGAACTCCTCCGGTGTCATGAACTTGATTCCCGCGTTGTGGGCAAAGTTCCGATCCGAGCAGCTAAAATCCTTCGACATGGCCGCGACCCCGTCCGGGCCTTTGCCTACGCCCGCCGTGCGACCCCCTGCATCGCCGACAAAGATGCTCTTCTCCAAATCGACTTCGGTCTCCGGGATGTCGTAGTCGTCACAGACCTCTTTCCACATACCAATCCTCGGCTTTCGATATATATCGTGCTCGGTCGCCGCGTAGACGCAGGTCGGAAGGTTGAGACTATTGAGGACGGCGCTACACTTTTGCTTGAACTCGGAAACTCGTTTCTGCGCATTGGCCTTGGGTCCCTTGTGCTTTGCGTCAAAGTGTAATGTCAATCCTGCCTGGTTCGATAGGATCACGACCCGGTATCCATCTTGATACAGCTCCCGTAGTTTGGTGGGGACAGATGTGTGCCACCATTTCCAATCTGCACCGCTACTGGCGTGTTTCTTGCCAGAGGAGGTAGAGATGAGGGTTGAGTCGAGATCAAAAGCGGCTATCTTTCTCCTCTTTACTTTTCTGTCTTCTTTCTTCTCGGGTTCGAATCGGCCGACGAGGAGTGTCGCGGGGATGTCATCGTTATTGTTGGGGCTTCGTTCAGACCAGACAGTAGGGTCCTTGGGCTTCTGTGACGTCGGTGTAAAGAAGTTTGCTATAGCAGTCTCTAGGTATTCACGTTAGCGGAGAGTTCATTGTATCGGCGGTGCTGTAGCTGTAGAACGAGGGTGATATTAAAGCTCGGAGCGCGTACTCACTGGTTGTGCCGCTCTGGACTTTGCGCTTGATGGGCGGAGGAGACACAGGCGCATCAGAGGCCTTGCGTTTGGGCTGATCATCTGAAGACATTTTCCTCCTATAGGTATCGACGGCGGTTGCATCGGGTTGTGTCGTGGTTATCGGACGCGATAAGCATCTATAGTGTTGTCACAGTAAAGTGCATGCAGGGTCAAACCGGACTAAGGGTCCAGGCTGGCGCGGCCAAGCCAGTAGCTGAGCTCTTGCCTGGTACCTAACCTAGACCATTGTTTGTTCACAAAGAAATCGGCAAAAATGTGATATCAAGTAAAAGGTGACTTGCATTTTGAGTATATCTAACATTATTTATTTTTCTCAACATGATTACAAAACTTTTTTTCAATTGTCATTGACTCTGTTTTTCAGAACGGTATTTGACGTTATTATTGTTTCTTTTAGCTCACCACGTCTAATCGCGAACTCAATCACGAAGTCACGTGTGAGACTGCACAGTCAGCGGCGGAACAATCAAATATCCGAGCAAAAGGCTCCATTATAGAGCTAGCTGGCCAATCATGTAACTCCTCCACTTCCCAGCTCTTTGGTCAGAAGCTTTGGTGGGGTAGCTCTCATAACTCACCTTCAGTTCGTCGCATTCAATACAAGCTGTTGTTCATGAAGCGCAGTCCCTTTACACCTTTGAACATACTACCGGAACATATAATAGCTTAACACAGTCATCAATTGGGACAGCGCCACCTCTGAACCCATCAAAATGCACGAAATCTTTCTCACAGCCCTCATCGAGGACAAAGACTTCGGCGGCGCATGCTCCGTCCTAGGCGGCCTCACCAACATGGATCCCTGGGAGTCCATCCAACGAGTCCTCTACTTCCAAGGACCCCCGCGGCCCATGGGAATCTTCAACCAGAGCTCCATCAAGAAACCCATAAGCCCTCCCAACACGGGCTTCCTGTGGAAAGAGCTTCACCAGAACTTGACGCGGCAGTCCTTCATTCTCCAGACACGCTACGATGTGCTCAAGGATCGCGACATGGGGGCTAATGCGCCGGCGATGGATCTCGATGCGACACAGGGCGTCTTGAAGTGGACAGACTTTCCCGATCCGCCGAGGGGTCAGCCTTTGCTTACGCAGAGGAAAAAGGTTGAGCTTTGGGAGCAGAAGATGTTGCCTTCGTTTATGCGCGACAACAACCACACGTGAGTACAGTAATTGCAATTGAGTTACGGTCGCTAACAAGGTGTAGGTTCAAGACGGAAACAATCGAGGAAATGTACCGCTTTTATAGGGATGAGATCGAGTTCTGTCTAGTACGGTACTATTTTCTACACCCCATAGAGAACTATGTTTCCATGGAGACAAAACAGCAGCCATCCATGCCACTGGACAGTCTACCATCATTCGACTCCCTCACACCGGTGGACCAGCAGAAGCGATGGTTTCTTCACGTCAAGGCGCACGTCGTGCAGGATAACAAGCCTGAGGAGCTACGCAAGGTTCAGGAGCAGTTGTTGGCGGTTAGAAAAGAGTTGGAGGGTGTTTTTGACTTTCGAGGGATTGATCGCAAGGTTCATGATACGAGAGTGATGCAGCAAGCGCAGGGAGTGCAGCAGTTGCCGCAAAGAGTGACGATTGGGAAGTGAACACGGTGCATTTTGATGGTTTAGCTCGATGTGCACATGTATGGAGGGAACAGGACGGTTGTGCATCCGATCATGATCGATATAGTTCGGATAATAGATGATACCCATTGTGATAGACAATCTTGATGTCCATGTGCCATTCCTTTGGAGGCCAATTCGCCATGCAATGTCCGCGCTTTGAACGCCATCCCAATGCAGATAAGCAATGCATGACATTCTGCTCCAGACCTCAATTTGGTTTAATCAGAATCCGCTCTCTGATCACCCTTCTTCCACGCCTGATCCACCTCTATAACCCGTTAGCTCAATCCTCAACCCCTAACACACGAACAATACTCACCCTCATGAACAACCGGCTCCGGAATATCCTTCCTCGCCTCCTTCTTAACCCTCCAATCCGTGCCAAACTTCGCATCCCTCTCCCCAACATGCTTCTCAAAGTCAAACTGCCCATCCGCCGTAAAACTCGTCATCAGCTTCGGCTCTCCCAACGGCAACGTATCCCCACGATCCGTTTGCCACAAATGATACACTTTTCCGTACAGCTGCACCACCTGCTCCATCTCGTAGTTCTCAGCTACCTGCCACGCTGCTTCGGGCACAGCGCGGTTCGGCATGATGAGCATTCCTGACTTTACTTCGTATACGTGGGAGTGCCAGAGTTGGCGCTCTTTTTTGTCGAGTGTTTCGTAGAGTTTAGGGGTTATCATGTATTCTATTCCTATGAGGCGCGCGTTGGGGGCGTCGGAGTCGTAGAGGAGACATTGGCGGACGTCTTCGTCTTGGGCGTGTTAGTAGGGAACTGAGGTGGATGGGGTTAGCGTACTTAAATGGGCGCAGTAATGGTTTGTTTCCACGAAGCGCGATAAATCATCGGCGTAGGCATGGAAAGCGTTGAGATGGGCACAAATATGCTTCGTCGGTCGAAACTCCTGTCCATCGTGAGTCTACAGCTGGGCCAGTTCAATTGAGCTTCAACGTACTTGTGTCACTGCAGCACCAGCGGTAAGAACCTGGTTCTTTGCTGAAAGAGGCTGTCCCATGCTATCGTTGGTAACGGGGATATCTTCTGAAGCCATGGTGAACTCGAATGTCGTTAAGCTCAAATTTGCGATTGTCGTTGCTTCAATTGAGTGACGTGCTTTAGATGTCTTTTAAATGGACAGCCATGCTGGGTACGGTTACGTCATGGATAGATTAATCGTGCTGCACGTTCAACACGCCAAGAGTTGATTTCTTGAGGATTGCGCATGTCAAACGTCAAAATGAAACGTTTCAAGCTTAGAGTGAGAGGCTTCTATTGAAGCGTCAGAATGACGCCCAAATGACCTCCGATGGTGTTTCGGAGCCGTATGATCCACTTCGCCGATGGACAAGCGGGTCCGGTAAGCGGAGTCCGGAGGTTACCCTATGGTTAAGTATCCGGACCTCAGGCTATCAGCAAAATTGGCCGCTGGAAGCATGAGAGATGAAATCCGTGGTCCAGCTTATGCTATTTAGACTATACTCTTTAGCTTATTTATTTTTATATACTAAGACTTGGAGGGTTACGTTATTGCTACCCACTCCCTACCTTGCCGAGGTGAACTCCATCGTCGTCAAGTCTAGTGATGCGTCTTTAGCATAAATGCTAGAATTGATATTACTATAGTCACAAAAAAACAGACATGATTGATACCTGTTTTGACCCAAGATGTAATTCACGGCTTTGTTTGCAGTATAAAACAGATTGAACCAAAAAAAAAATGTATTAAATGAAAGACTGTAATTAATAAAAAAACACCAATTCGCCAAGCTACGAAATCATCCAATGTTCAATATCAAGCATGAAAAACAAATTGTCCAAAGAAACACTTATCCAACGCCAATTGTGCCAATCCTCTGCAATGCCAGCACCGTAGAACACTCCCCAACTCTTCCCCATTCACTCCTCCCCCTTACCTAGGAGCATCTACCGACGAGCAAGTCGCTGTTTTCGCTCCTCCAAATCCAACTTCTTCTTCTCCTCCTCCAGTTGCTCAGCAGTCCAATCAGTACTCTGATCCCAGAGAAAGTCATTCATGGCATGTTCACGATCGCGCTGATCCTCGATGAGGTTGATCTGACGAATCTGTTCTTTGCGCTGATCCTGAGTGCTGGGTTTCTTTGCAGACGAGTCTGCGGAGCTAGGTTCAGTGGACGAAGACGACGCGGTGGGAGTGAAAGGTTCGGCCTGCGGGTTGAATATGCTGCGGCGGTAAGGAGTGTTGGGGTTTCCGGATGACTTGCCTCGAGGGGACTTCCCGTCGCTGCGGTTTGACATACCGCGGAGGTGCAGACGCGGACCAGTAGGAGGCATCGTGTTGCTGTACTCAGGGTTAGATCCACGAAGATACAGAAGCTTCTTTTCTTGTCCTTGGTGGGTCTTAACACGGTCCGACATACTGAAAGATGTAGATGTGAGATTTAGTAGATGTAGATGGGTTAGAAATGTTGAGATTGCTGTGCGTAGATTTGTTGCTGTAGATGTCTGCTTGTTGTAGATAGTCGAATGGTTTGATGAGGAAAACAAAACTCCGAGAAGGGAGACGGAAGCAATTACATATACTCAGGAAAAACGTGAAGAGACTTACAGGCATGGTGTTTAAAGTCTTCATCCATCAGTGTCGATGGAATGAATGTGCAGTTTGAACAAGGCCTGTGAAGATGATCGGTCTTTGTTTGCCATCCGCGGTATTGTCAAGGTTACAGCTTTGATGTGTCTCCGTCACTCTTTGTTGCCCTGTCGCAAATGTTCGGTTTCTCATTGTTGATTGTGAATAAAAGGACTATTGTTAGGAAAGCAGATGAACAACTGAGAACTGATCGAATGAGTCGATGAAACTGGACTTGGAACATGGTATAGGTTGTGCAAGACGGAAGAACAAAGAGGACTACGGCATATTTTTGTACCCTAAAGCGTAGAAGTGAACGCTTCAATTACCCTAGCCTAACCATCCAGGATCAACAGTCCCAGGAACAACCGACCACGTTTCGGGCGTAAAGACCAATGAGCCTTGCGCTCGCAATGTACTTGGATAGAAGTACAGATCCAACCGTATGTTGGGATTGTCGACATTTGAGACCCGGGCGATCAGGTAAATGGTGGGCGAGGTCGTGGCCGTAGACAATGCCAACGTGCGCGAGTATTCCCCCATCTTCATGTTGTTAGCAATGGTCTATCTAGCACATGGCCCTGATCAAGACTTACCTTTTGGTACTGTCGCTTACTCATATAGAACGGAGTGCGACGGTCTCCAGTTGTGGACTTGACTTCAATCAAGTACAAAGGCTTCTTGTTTAACCAACTGGGACCAAGCTGACCCTTTCCAACCAAATGCTTTGTCAACCCTCGCCCGCGATCAAAGTATACAATATCGGCGGTCTCTTGACCCGTCCATGCTGGCATGTCGGAGTAATTGGGATGTATGTTGATGAACTTTCTCATCCGACTTTGCCAATTGTCTCTGCCGAACTGTGAGAGAGCTGGGCTGATCCCTAGAAGAAGTTCAAAGACCTGTCAGTGTGTTAGCTGCGTTAACACCAGATATTAGTATCAGCCTACGTATAGTTCGCCAAGAGCACCGATGCGCATATCTCTCTCTTTAGGCCCATATGAGCGGAAACGTTGTGACAGTTGGACATCTTCATCAACTTCTGGTAGCGCACTGAACAGTCCAGGCTCACCGAAGCACTCACGGCGAGGAATTGTCCCTTGACGAGCCGAAGTAATGACATTATTGATCAAACCCAGATAAATTTCTTCATCCTCAATCGTAGAGCATAGCGTGGCCCCATTTGGACCATCAAACTGGAATGCAGAGCCGGATTGCATTGCAGGCGACGACCCGAACACAAACGATGGGTGACTGGCTGTTCTGGACGACGTTTGTCCATCACTAACCATACCTCCTTGTCGGGCGTTGGCGGTTGCTGTTGGCGTGTGATGTACAGGCTTTCGCCTGTTCTGACCGGAATGACTAGCCGTCAAAGAAGCCGGTGTAAAGATTACTTGTCCAGTCGCAGATGAACTTGACGTGGCTGGACTTCTTTGTCGGACGGGGAGATCCGATAGCCTTGGTGGGGATACAGTGCGGGCAGACTGATGAGTAGTAACGTCTTCATGACCAGCAGCTTCCTCTTTGTGGACTTCTGGTTGTACAAAGACTAGAGACGTAGATTCATCCACCGCTCCACCCAAGGTGTCTTTGCCGTGATTCACATCCGCTCCCTGAGAGGCATTGGACCCATCGATGACGCCGCGTTCCTCATTCTCGTCCTTGAAGATGCCTACCGGGATTGAGGCATCAATAATTCCCTCCGCCTCCAGAATCTGCGTCATGATGACAAGAGGAGCATTCAAGACTGCTGTGACAATCTGCAATGCTTTCGAACCGACGTGATTAACTTTAAGGGTGGACGGATCGGTCATGATCCATTCTAGTAAACGTCGAGGAAGCGCCGCAAAGTAACAGAATCCTTGAGCCTTGGGATCTCGAGGGACGTAAACTTTGAGGGAGCCACTATCGTCACGTATATGTAGTTCGCTTCGTTCTTGAACATGTACTATCGAGTGCCCATCTTGGGATAGATGAAGTTCGGATGAGATTCCGTCTGTTTCGTGGACTTCTGCGCGGGAAAGAATCCAATGGAGCTTCGAGTTGTCATCTTGTGTGCGAGGACTGTTGTAGTGGACGGCGATCCTAAAAGACATAAATATTAGCTCGGCTTATGAAAGGCAAGGCTAAAAACACTGTGACATAGCTCGGCTTATGAAAGGAAGGCTAAAGATGTGACATACCTGTAAAGACCGTCGGCCTTTTGCTTTATCTCCCTATCAGGAGACTGCAGTTTGTTCATACCCTCACTTGCCACAGTAGAGATTTCTCGAACAGAGGCGGATAGATATCTAGACCCCATGTTGAGCCACGAGAGAAACGGCTCTAGCCGCCGAACTTCATCGAGTGTAAAGTCTAAGGTCTTGGCTCGTGCCCCAAAGATGTCACCCAGAGCCTTTCGGTCAACAATGGAGAACTCTGTACGACCTGGATGCAGCTTTACCGAACCATTCGGGTACTTGACAGGGAATGCTGCTCCTTTCAGGATTGGCCTTTCGTCTGGCAGGCGGTCCGCCGTCACTAACAACGAATTGAGTGCCCAAATTGTGTCTTTGACAGCGTCAATTGGGGGGCATGGAATCCTCACCCCCATCTCTTTGAGCTCATCATATGCCATACTAAGTGTGAGCTCTTGTACGCCAAGGAAGTTTACGAAGAAGTCCTCTAGGTCGGGATAGACATCATTGAGAGCTACTCTGCCTCGAATCTTGGTGGCGCTAGACCATAGACACTCGCTGACGGTATACCAGCGACTGACATTGCCAAATTTGAAGCATATGAGTTTTTCTTCAGCGAATGCTTTCCTAGGTACTCGTTAGTTGGATGCGGTGGATATAAGCGCAGGGTTGTTACCTGATCTTTGCAGCATCAACGTCGACTAGGCTCGACCGCTCTGTCTTGAGAGCCTTGTATATGTCGTTCACCCAGTCAAAGTCCTCAGTTCCAAGTGTGTTGAGTCTCCGCAACTCGTTGAGGTAATTTTCCCAGGAACAGTCCTTGACACCTAGGGTTATCTTAAAAAATTGCCGCATTATGTCTAGTTCTTCCTCGGACCGGCGAAATACTGTTCGATACAGATGTGCAAGAGGGTACGCTGTTTGCATCTCTTTTCGTGCGTTCCATAGACACTCGTCAGGCGCTACCCATGTTGCTGGTTGAGCATCACAGGCGGGGATATATACGAGTCGATGCCCAGCTATCGCATCTCTGTAGCCATTAGTCTATGATAGCGTGCGATATCAATGTGCAAACTCACCTTGTGCTGGCCTGCTCGCCAAGGACATTTTTGGCCTCTCGACATCGGGCATGAAGGACTTCGTAGAGATCCAAGATCCTGGACTTTCGACTAATGTCAGCTGCATCATTGTCGAAGCGAATCGCGTTGAGGATATGTAGGTAAAAGCAAGAATCGTCAGTGTGACCAATACCAAGATGATCCACCAAGAAACCCCATTTGACTCTGTAGGTATCTGATGTTATGGGCTCGCCTAGATTTAGGAAAAAAGAGCCCTCTTCTTCAGCATATCGAGAACGCTTACTTTCAAGTTCTGGCAGAGGCAAATAAGTTGACATCAAGGGAAACAAACAGTAACGGTCGCTCTGGGTTTTACAAGACACCTTCATCTTGGACAGCTCATCGATCAATTGATCAGAGGCAGTGGCATTGAGGTTCTCAATATTCCATGCCCTTTGTAGAGCGCCCAGCAGGCGGTCAGGCCGATGCTTCTCAATATAGCGGAACAAAGGAGAAACCGTCAATTCCTTCTTGTCCATCCCTGTCAGGCAGACATTGCGACGCAGGCGGAGTCGCAATTCTAGCCATTCCTCCCAGTTCCAGGCAAGGCCCTCTGGTGTTGCGGGCGAAGAATGGAGGTAGTCATCGTGTAAAAATGGCACGTCAAAACCAGGTGCACTTCTATATGGTGAAAGTAATTGACGTGGTCCGTATTCGTCATCACCTGGTAGGTAAACATTCTGTTTGACTGATCGACGCGCGCGCCGTTGGTGGTCATACACCTGGAAGTTTTTGAGCAGCTTCGGGACTTCCTCGTATTTTAGAAGAGCTTCAGAAAGATACATGAACTTGAGTTGGGAAACCGACGTCTGTAGAGAAGTAGGATCTGCAACAGGAAGCACCGACTTCTGCATGATCGTCAACCGAACATCCCTAAACCGTGCCTCAATGACACCAAACTTGTCAAGTAAAGCTCGCCGATGTGGATTAGATGCTGCGTTTACAGCCACAAGAACCAGACCGAGGCCGCGAGGCATTTCCAGCTGTCCAGAAGAATGAGAGTAGTAGAGTGGCCTACGACTCGCAGAGACCCATGCGCCATTGTCCAGTGGAATGAACCTCAGTTGCTCGAGCCGTGCTTGTATCGGACCCGGACCATCAAGTGTTATGCCTTTCAACAGTAGCATAAGCGCTCGTGCAGCGGATGAATGCCCATCATTGCTTATCATCGAGCGTTTCATAATGGAGGCTTCAGGGGGCTTCTGAAGATCATTCTCGATGCGGAGAATCACTTCCATTGGGGAGGCTCCTTGTAAGCCATATGGCTTCAATAGGTTGAGGTCATCTTTGGCATATTCCTTTGCGAGATATATCTCGTCGTTGATGTCCATGAACAAGGGATCGCCCTTCTCATCGCGTAGCCATGACTGAAGATTGCGTAGCTGGTACATGTAACCTAGCTGCCGAGAGCCAAGGGTACGGAGAACCTTGACTTGATGTATTCTGTCTTTGATCCTGTCTAGGAGACTCGACCAAAAACTGTCCCAAGGATAGCTGTCTCGTTGAGGTAACCAACGCATCCATTGGTATTGGAGTGTCGGATGGCGACAGAATTCTTCGATGGCTTTGACGAGACAGTCTGCGATGCCTTTCAAGAGAGCGCGATTTCGGAGTGAGCTGACTACTATGCCTTGACGACTGGCTTCTGTGACGAAATCCGTGTGTATGAGGAACTATTCCAATCAGTAAGAGTTTGTTAATCGTCAGAGAGGTGACAGGCGGGTTGCTAAAAAAAAAAAAAAACTAGCGACTTGAAGCAGTAGAAACGAAATCATTAGCCCACTCTTAGGAAATACATACACTAAGAGTGATCTAATATTTATATCGACCACTAAATCAGTACCGGTTTTTATGCAACCCACCTGGGTGGGTAAAGATGTCCTCAATTACCTTGAAACCCATGGGTCGCATTGGGAGAAACGCAAAGACATCCTGGTTCTCGACAATTGGAGTTCCCGTATCTGTCAAGGGAAACGCCAGTACGACTTCAGTGGAGGAGTCAGCGCGGTCCCGCTCATCTGAGTATGTTCTATTCTCGCTTCGAGGGATGTTATCAGCAACGTGCTTGGTGACATGATACTGTCTCTCCTTTACACCATCAGATGTCTCCTTTCGAATAGTTGCGGGATTGCTTCCGTGAAGAGAATAAACGGTGGTTGCCGTTTGAACATCATCGTTGTCGTAAAAAGAAACTTGTACTTTGCGTAGCTTCTGGAGAAACAGTAGTATCGTGTGTTGCAAGTCTTGAAATTGGAGGCGGATGGTGTCGCGTTGCCGTTCGTCTTCTTCCGGGTCCTCACTTGTATGAAGCAGTAGAGTGATGCGAGTGGAGGAGTCACCTGTCGCTTCATCCGTCTCCTCCCACACAGGCGTGACCATTCCGAGACCTGAATCTCCTTTGCGATGGGTGAAAGAGAAAGAAAACTTGTTCGACTGGATATGGACCTTCCAGGCTGCCATGAAGACAGACTTGAACCCAATGCCTTTCTCTCCAATATAACCAGCCGCGCCGACCTTTGAACTTTTACCAATTGCACAAATTGCTTTCAAGTTTTCATGAGTAAAGCCATTTTCATTGCACTCAATCGTCACCTTGTCAGGGTGTACCTTGAAAGAGACATACGGGTCCTGACCTTGTGACACAGCTGTGCTGTAATCATTGTCATCGGCATTCTGCAGCAACTCAAAGACAAACCTAGCGTTGCTTGTGTAGAGATTCCTGGCGAGCCTAAATGCACGTTAGAATGTATTTCGATCAACTTATATATCCGTGATTAGAAACTCGTACGCACGTCAAGACAGCAGAACCAATCATCTCATCTTTTCGGAGTAGTGCCTCTTCCACTTCGCGGCGAAGCTCGGGGTTAATTTCCCCGATCCGCGCGAGTTTCTCTTCACCAAGATAACCACGTTCTTTCGCGATTTCTTTCACAAGATCCTGCGCCATGTGCTTGTCTGGCTCAGCAGTTTGGGTGCCATCAGTGGACATTGTCTCAGCGGTTTGGTGGACCATCTGGCCCCGGCAAAACCCTGAAGATGCCACGAAACCACTGAATTGGCAAACTCTGCGACGAGAACAAGCAAGGCAGGATGGAAGATCTTCAAACGTCAGCACTCTAACTTGTAAGTCTACCGTATAGATTGGTGTAAATTCGCTCGCTATCTTATTGACAATGTCGCGACGTTGAAGAAAAAGGGAGCTTAACCGCGACGCAGGGGCTTTCAGCTTGAGATTTAGATCCGTTAGTCATTGGCTAGAACTATTACCAGGGTGTCAAGTCTCTTACCCTGGTCAATTGGTATTCGTCAACCCTTTTCCTGTGTTAGGAATGAGTGTTGGCCAAGGAGTATAGACTTTATTCCGTTCTTTTTTTTTACTGTTGAATTTCTGTTATACTACGGTTAGGAGCATCACTTTTTTTCACTAAGAAGGATAACTTGCCAGCACATAGAATTTATTCTAGCAATGGATAAATACCATGACATGGAGTTTGTAAAAACTTATGGCCCATACTCTCTGTGACAAAGGAGGGTACTAATACCTGAAGGGTTTGTCATGGTGTTTGGTGATGTGGAGTCGTTAAAGACTGCCTATTCCCGTCAGTACTAGACAAACCTGTGTTTATCTTGCTTGATATGCAGTCGAGAAGCAGAAATACTTTATGGTCACGAGGCAAACTGTTCGGCGGTAAACTTGATCAAGGTGTCACGTATCGCAGTGTTGAATTGATATGAACTTTTATTCTGTTTGTGGGCTGTTTTTAAGAAGCCGACCTATGGCTCAGAACGTTGTCAGATATCACTCCCATTTGTATCTGCAATATCGATTTCCACTACATCGATTCTATCCCTTCCATGTACGTCTAGATCAGATGGGCTTTCCCATGAGGAAGCTGGACTTCAGTGAGGCAAACTTTGCGGTGGTATCACGCAGTTTATCAGCTGCCTCAGCGCTGAAAGCAAAGTTCACCGCGCGGCGACTGACGGGGGTGGTTCCATCGATGGACTTGGGAGCGTCATGGCCCAGCTTAGTGTCAACATAGCCTTCGAGGCCACTGTGACCACCTGGAGAGTAGATGTTAGCATGGAGTTTCAAGTGATATGTCAGGCAAAGCTTTTACCTTTGCCAGCGTCGGGACCAGCCTTGACGGAAGTGTCGCCATCGTTGTCATTGGCGATGACAGTGGTAACATCATTCTTGACGGAAGGAGAGTCAAAACCAGCAGGCTCGGCAGTGACAGGCTCAGCGATGACGGGAGCACCAGTCCAAGGGTCAACGGTGGAAGCGGGATCCGCTTCACTGTGCTCAGAGGCATCAGTAGTAGCAGACTGGTGAAGGTCATCCTTGTCGATGACCACCTCACCGAAGGAGGCCTCAGAAGGAGCTGAAGGAACGACAGACTTGATGTCGACCTGAGCCTGAACCTGCTCCTTGGCGGGCTTGTTGACAGTAGCCTTGGCCCTGCAGACATAACCCTGGACATGGTAAGGGCAGGCAGGCTTCTGGTGCCAGAGCTGCTGGAGACGCTTGGAGGTCTGGTCCCAGTCGGCGTCGTTAGTGGAAGGATGTCCAAGGAGGACGGACTCGAGGATCTCTCGGTCCTTTCGAGCGTCGCCAACCTCGTCCTCGCGGGCAGTGCAAGTAGCGCATCGGACCTTGGAGATAGCGGAGAAGTCGATACCGCCAGTGGGAACCTCGCGAGTGACCTTACCGCAAGTGCCAAAATAGCAGATGCAGTCGCCAACGGCACTGTCGCAGACGACACGATTCTCAGCCACCAGGTGGAGGTTGCCACAGGTGAAGGACAGGTGAGGAGCGCTCTGCGGAGCGCAGAGCGCGATGGTGATAGTCTCGACACACATGGTAGCGAGTGGTGCACGAGTAATCAACGAGTGACTGTTAGACGCGCGCAAGTGAGCTGCAAAAAGTGTTGATTAGTACAAAGGGGATGGAAGGGAAAAGAAAAGGAAGTGTAGACGAGAAGAGAAGACTTCTTACCTGACTACGAAAGACTCAAGACGAAAGAGTGGATGGCGTCTCAAGATGCCTGAAGTGTCGTTTGGGTGAGGAAGGAAGGAGGAGGGAGAGGGGAAGGAGGAGGGAGAGGGGAAGGAGGAGGGAGAGGGGAAGGAGGAGGGGAGGAGGTGAAGATGCGAGTGGCAGCTAGCCCTAAGAATTAGGTAACCAAGGGACGCCGAAACTGGGAAGGCACTGCACGGTGGTGGTCAGTAGCTTCAGCACATGCAATGATGGAACCGAATAGAAGTTTTGGTGCGAGATCGGGGGTTGCCTGCTAGTTGTTGGAATCAGGGGCCCTTAAAGATGCCCTGGAGGGCGGTACAAGGTCACTCCGCAGAAGGGACTACAAACAGTTGAAAACAGACAACAGCAATCCATCAGTTCAACTTGATTTGTAAATGGTAATCGAAATGTTTGTGAAAACGGCCTTTGTTATACAACTGGATTATAGTTGAATGCTATCAAAGTGTTGATGGGAGAGAGTAACTGCATCGGGTATTCATCGTCGAAGCAATCCTCGATACATCACACTGCTAAAGTATTGATTTGACAGATGTAAGTAAGGGCAGTGTAGTATCATGAAATCCCGCAGTATCGGTAAGTAACGATGGCAAGCATAACTTGACCGTAATATCTACGATCCGTCACTTCATAGCAACAGGGACACCATTTGCATCAGTGGAAATATTCTATTGGATAGAAGTATCCTGCTTGTGAAATTAGACCAGATAGTCGAAGATGTAGCTCCACAAACAGAAATGTCTGTCGTCTAGTACGTTCTGTAATTTCCGGTCCCGGACTTGGATCGAGGCCGTAGGCTCACGAGCTGCACACCGTTCTACCATGTGATTCTTCTGTGACCCTTGGACTTGGCACCCCCTTAGTTCCAAATTCGGGGCGACGCAAACCATCAGTTAGGTAACTCGCCAAGATTTTTGCCATGATAACAAACCAAGAATTTATGAGTTGCAAAACCGAAGCTCTATGTACTGAAGGACCTCTCATGTTGCGGAGGAACAATCGAAACCAAGTAAACATCTTCCTTGCCTCAGGCCTCATCGAACGAAGGACGTCTGCCACTGGAACCACAGCAGACGACATAGCCACGTCGCCTGGCTTATGGTAGATCAAACCCTTAGG
This sequence comes from Fusarium mesoamericanum, assembly GCA_017656745.1. NCBI lineage: Eukaryota > Fungi > Ascomycota > Sordariomycetes > Hypocreales > Nectriaceae > Fusarium > Fusarium mesoamericanum. The sequence continues at coordinate 36,443 of JAGDUS010000022.1, read as the reverse complement.
TCATTTATCACGATATCTTAATGTTTAGTAGCTAAGCACTTGATTGCTCAGAGGTGACGGGAGTCTAGGTCAGAATGATAATAGAATGAAGACATTAGTTTCCTGCTAACCTATTTCTTGTTTGTTAGGTACACCTCTACACTCTTTGTATCACGAATACATCATCTATCAAACTTGATCCTTCCGAAAGCCCATGTTTATGCTGTCGAAAAACAGTGCTCATTTGGAGATAGTGCAACACGAGCGTCGAAGGCTTGAGGAAATGCAAGAAGCGATTCAATTTTAACAAGAGCCCAATCATCCACCGTAGCGAATAAAACCATCTCTTTCCCAAACATCTGAAAGGCGCTGTGGTCCATCTGCTGATGTTGAGACACATTTCACGAGCTTGAGTTGCCGACCATAGCTCTTCTCCAGAATCCTCCTTGCTCAGGTAGGTAAGCAGAAACTGGGCGGGCACGAAAAAGCTTCCCATAGATACATTCTTCTCAAAGATGGTCATGGTCTAGGTGCTCTAGTTTGTATGGAACGATTCTTACGATAAAACTGGAAGTAATGGTGATTATGTTTAAACTCCAATCGTTTTATCAAGCGGCTTTTGCAATTAGTGGTTGATTGTTAATGAACATCGACAAAGTTTGTCTTGATCGCATATCTACCTAGGTAGTGAATTCGAGTTTGAGTTTCTTTTTGTTCAAAGTGGTTATGATGCAGCAGTGAAATCAAGCAGTAGCCGGGTCGAGTCATACTGTACCATCCGAGTTCATTCAGAACATCCTATATTCGGCCGTTAAATATGGCAAAAGATGCCATTCGGAGGTGAGTTGGATCGTTGAGGTATTCAAAGTTACGATAAACCTCCTTATCAAGCTCGGCCATTTGGTCTGTTGCGATCTTAGCGGGATTCTAAAGCCAGCATCCAAAAGTGGGATATGATACCAGTTGTTGGGCTAACTTCACGATGACGCATTTGAGACCTCACACCATGGTGGGTGATGCTAGATCCTATGTACAATAAGGGTTCTCCGACTTCAATTTCAAGGATATGCAGTTCCCGAGCGTGGGTTTCTTGCCTCTTAAACTAGCGATGTGGCAGTGTCGTCTTCCACTACGCTCCGTCGATGATGGTACGTGATCCCAAAGTCTTTGTCATTCGGCTTGAGAAATTGTCTGTAATGACTGTTTCTGTTGCGTGCATACGTCTCAACAGAAGCTTCTTCTATGTTGTCCATCATTATAGAGTTCAGTCGTTGCTGTATAATGTACGTATTCTTAATGGGAACTTTTTTATTAGTCATTAGTCAACCCTATTATAATACCTAAATTATTCTATCTAGATGAAGGAATGTATCGAAAATTTTGCGATACATCAAAGAGGCTTTAGGTTCAGTTCACGTTCGAAGAACTTAATCATACCTATTTCTTATTATATCACTGTCTCCATGTGTGACTCTCAAAGTATATTCACTTTTGGTGATTTATAAAAAAATAATATTAAGTAAGATAGGGTCCCTGATGTAATTCTCTACTTAGCTATGAAACATATTTTTGTAATGTCATGTACCGGGTAACTTTAGACAATTTAATGATTTGATCTAATGATGGTAGAGGCTCGGTCACGCGAAACCGAAAAATGTCGAGGTGGTCGGCGATTATGTAATCGACCAAAAATCACAAAGCGCTATGCCTAGAATGTTTGTCGGAAATTGGGGTTGTCCTCTCGTTATGTGAAGTCAAACAGGTTGGCTGTGGAAGCTGCAGGCTTTCATTTTTAACATCCATTTCGTGGTTTCGCATGACTTTCACAGTGTAATACTGGCTTTGTCCCTCGCTTTGCAACTTTATCAAATTTTATTTTTTTGACTTTCGTGGGAAGTAAACTTAAAAATCCGGCATTGCTGCCAGGTATTTAATTATCACAGTCGCCTTTCTTCTCCCCGAATTCTTTTCTCCTCCAACAATTTTCTTATTCCCTTTATTCTATCACCCCTCATCGAAAAGAACCATGAGCGATTCAGATCTCATGAAGGAGTGGGTGGTTGTCCACCGGGAACGCCTCGCCCCAGGAAATCAGCCTGACTCGGCTGCAGCGCCCAAGACTCCTCATAAGAGTGATCTGAGAGAGACAAAAGAGTTGCGATACGAATATGCTTTGAAGATCGAGGAAGCTCTTCGCTGTTCCCGTTGCGTTAGGGAACCGGACTATCGACTGTCGGCAATTTATGCGTCCATTATACTGCTCGTTCCCATATCGACCCTGGAGGATGGGGGCTTTCTTGACTACAAGCAAGAAGGGCATTCCCTCAAATCTGCTCTCCTAGATATCGAAACATTGGTCGGACACTGTTAGTAATACCCATCACATCTGTACCTAGATATGCTAATCTATTGAAGACCTCCGCAAGTCCCACGAGGATCTCTCAGAGCCTAAAGAAGAACCAGAAACAGCCAATCCTTCTGCACAACAACCAGAAGTCGAATGTTACTTTGTAGAAGAGCGTCCGCTAAAGAGAACATTATCTACAAAAGAGACTTCAAGGAAGCGGCCTTCGTATCGGGACCAGTCTGATGGTGAAGATAATGGCGACGCTGCTGGTAGTACCGACGAGGCCAATGGCGAGACCCAAAAGCCAAAGGTCGTTGCCCGACATGGGACCGAGACAACCAAATGTTGCATCCGAGATAAGTTCCAATGCATCTTCACAGGTACCTCACCCGGACAACCAGCACATATACTGCCCTTCGCCTGGAATAAGGACCAGGACAACCATCTCCAGACCGACGAGTGCTTTTTTGGCTGTCGAGCTTTCTTTGACTTATCAGTTATTGATAAAGTTGCCACTGCTATGAACTACTCAGATGCTTCCAACAAGTATTGGAACATGGTCTGCATTGATGATCAGTTGTGGTCCTGGTGGCCTTCGGCATATTTTGGTTTGAAGTGCCTAGGCGTTAAGCCTAAACAGTCTCTGGAATCTGAGAGCTTGGAAGAGCCAGAATTCGAAGTTGAGATTCAGTTTAATTGGCTATGCAGTAGACGAGAGGAGCCCGATGACCTAGTCTATCTGGAGGATGATGTGAATGACATGAGGGAGATGGCAGAAATGCAGATCAAACATGAGGACGATGGAAGCCCTGCGCCTAAGGCTTTGGATACCAACATCGTTTCCGGACATACTGTCACTATAAGCATGCCGGAAAACGATGCTTTGAAATGCAAGATAGTCTTGGACATTCATTGGAACATCGTCTGCATTGCAGCTATGAGCAGTGGAGCTGATCATCCTGAGCTGCTCCCAGAGCCCATTCTTTGGGTATATGACAAAGGCTGGTAATGGAATGTTTGGGTTACTAGAGGTATCTGAGATGGAATCAGGCTTGAAACTGTTGTATTTAAATGATAAAGTTTTATTTTTAATCTTTACATTTTAAAGCATAGAAACCCTGCTATTCATATCAAGGCCCTTATCAGTCCCCACAGTGATTCTCTCTTTATTAATGACACCCATAAGTACTGGAAATATTTTACTGAAGGACTTAATGCCGGGGAGATCAGCCATTGCCGTGCACTACTGTACACAAACAACAAGTGGGGTTAGCGAGTGAGGCAATCTAGACATTGGGCCGAAGTTCGCTTTCGGTCTGTGAAAAGTTATCGGATTCTAATCACCACCGACGTATCGTTGGGGAATTATAGTAACTAGTATACTGTAAGGTCTTGTACTAGGGACAGCCGCAGTGCCATTGTCGCTGATAATATGGATTTAAACTTGGTCAGCTTCTGCATTCATGGGCGACTTGGCCCACTCAGCTATACAAAAGGCGACTACAACCGAGAATGAGGTAAAACGGCTGCGTCTGGAAGCGTTCGATAAGACCTATGTGCCATGCTCAACGCTTTCAGGTTTTGTCTTGAAGGTACTAGGTCTACATAAATGCTATGAAGCAATGTGTGTAGAGCACACATTGACATCCCAAAGAAGCCCGAATCATTCGACGATGCCATCTCTACCATCTGCATGAATTGAAATCACTGTCTCTAAACACAAGCCCTGGAACAGGCCCTATTTAACAAACGTACCTGTTGTCGGGGCAGGTCAGAGGTTCCATTATTTACTTAGGTACACGCCGTGGTAGCCTAACTCAGGCTGCCTGCCAGCTGGCAAACGCGATTATCAACGGGCGTCAACCTGTTACCTAGGCAGCCACGGTTTAGTTAATTTATGCCATCACAAATCTAGGGCAGCTGGCACTTTTTTCTCAAACTTGTCAAATCTCATTTTGGGTTCCCACATAAAGATTTTCATTTTCTCACCCTCAACATAACACACATCTACTACCCAACTCAACACCACCGTCAACATGGCGGATCCCTATACTTCGAAGCAAGAAGTGCAGCATGGTGTCGAAGCTCTTTGGAACCTGAACCGCCCGCAAGATTCTGAGCGGAGAGCATCGATTGAAAGAAACTTGATGTCCGATCCCAGGTACATCGAACCAGACCATGGTACCTCAGAAGCTACCCGAGAAGAGCGCTTGGAGTGCGCTACAAAAATTGAGAAAAGGATTCAGAGTACAAGCAAAGATTACCAGTTGACAGCATGCCACGCTGCTACCATACTGCTGGTTCCCATGAAGCAACTGAGGGAGGGAGGTTCTCTTGACCACAGGCAGCACGGAGCAGTCCTCAAAAAGACTCTGCAAGGAATAGCCCGCTTAGTCGGACTTTGTAAGTTCTGGTTATCACTATCTAAAGGCATATGCTAACCTTTTCAAGTTTTCCAAAATAAGCGTGAGGACAACAAGGACTCCACGGATGAATCATCATTGGATTCGCCATCGCCCCCAGAAGAGGGAACCAAAAGGACTGCTACCAAAGCCTCCAAGCGACACAAAGGCAAAGAAGTCAAGTATGAGAAGGATGAGCCCAGTAAGGATGACAGTCACCGGAATACTCGCCGAGCCAAAAAGAAGGTTAAGGAAGAAGAAAAGAACTGGGAACCCGCTCCAGTCGGCCGAAGCAAGGATGCGAAGACAAAGTGCCGCGACCGGGATGGCTTCCAATGCGTTTTTATGGCAACAGGCGAAGGGGAGGTAGCCCACATAATTCCCTTCGCCTGGAACAAAAACGAGGCAAACCGACAGATAATCGAAAAAGCTATCGAAGCTGCCAGGATGTTCTTCGACGCAGACTCCTACAAGAAAGTCCGTGACCTTGTGAGTTTCCCATCTTTGGGAAGCTCAGATAAGTCATGGAACATGCTTTACCTCAACCGCCAACTCCACTACTGGTGGGCCAAAGCATTTTTTGGCCTCCGATGCCTTGGCGTTAAGCGACCAGACAACGCTCCGGAACCCGATGCCGACACAGAAGAGGAACCCAAGCTACTACAAGTCGATATCCAATTTAACTGGATGTCAGTTCGAGAAGGCAAACCTACCGATGTCATGGAAACAAGTGGCAGCGTCGCGGAGATGGCCGGAAGGCAAATCGATCATTAACGCAGTCAATACCCTCCCCCTATTAGCAACATCGCCGCCATACCCATCGACACAGCTGTCCCCCTTACGTCAGGACATGTCTTCTCGATTGTAATGGAAGCATCTGATGCACTTAACTGCAAAAGAATGCTGGATCTCCAATGGCACTTAGTCCAGATCGGGGCGATGAGTGCTGTCGCTGGGCATCCGGAGCTGCTTCTGCTGCCAGACGAGTTTGACGAAGGCTCAGAAGGGATCCCTGTTACCGGAAAGGCCACAGCGAAGCAGGGTCCCCATACCAAGCGAGCCGAGTCGAGCACCCCCAAACGATCGCCGGAAAAATCACCGGAACGACTGGCACTACGACCAGCTCAGGCCCCGGCGAGGCGACCCTCATATGCTTCTATTGTCCGAGGTACTGTGCCGCCTCTTATTCCACCGACACAGCCAGCACTCCCTGGAGGTTTTTCATCCGACAAGGTAAATGAGAGGACCCAGACCACCACTGAGGAGCAGGCAGTCCTCTCTCCAACTGGCACTAAGGAGAATACGGAGCCGGGCAAGAAGGAATAAGGTCACGTTGACTTTCTCTTGCTCTTGACTATGGTATCATGACGCGATGGCGTTGCAAGCGAGACGATTTGATTCATGTACAAACCCGGAAGGGGATCGTTACCTCAGCATTATAGTCGACAGACCGGGTACCGTTTTGCTCCTATTAAGTTAGGGACACGGTTAGCTCCCATCTCTTGGCTGCGGGCTGGATCTTATTCGCTTAGGGTTCCCCTGCATGTTGTTATTATTGCGGACTTGTTTTCATTGAGAACGATGCTAGAAATGCATCTCAGATGGTTACCGAGGTGTACCATTGTTACGACATCAAGTTGGGAGTGAAGCACTCGGCTTCTCCAGCTCACATAGACCCAAAAGACTACGAAGGTTCCCGAAAGGGAGAAGATACCTTTTTAATTGAACTAGATTCATCTCATATCTCGTTAATATGCTCAATTGAAGTAAACCCCATCGTCGTAGTTTTGTATGGCCATTGTAATCGTAGCTGAGGAAAGCCCTATAGTGAGATCGTCGCCTGAACCATGGATACATGTCCTCATGGCAATGTGGTTGCTCTGGGTAAAACACGAAGATTTAAGTTTCTCGTCTTGATAAAGGTTGATTGGAGTTACATGTTCTCACGTTGAGGCTTGGGGTCTTCAATGCATCTTGAATCATGAAGACAGTGTACGCAGCTTGTAGCTTTCATGACAAGATCATTCAATATTCTTTTACGGGCAAACAACGACCGAAACAAGAACCATGTATCCCGCTAGACCATCTTCCATTACATGTTCATCATATCCTCCACCCTCCAAAAGGCTAATCGGAATGTTGGCTGGTGAGTAGGTACAGCTCTTCTTGATTGACGTAACGATGTGGCTTTCGCCCGCATGGAGAGTGATCATGAGCGATCCTAGGCAAGAAGAAGGGGAGGAATCTCTTTCTTACAGCCGACCTGCCTTCTCCAGCACCTCATGAAGTCCTGGCATACGGGCTTTACCCGCACCGGATTTAGGAAGCCGTGATGCATGAAAGTAATATGTTCCCTGCTTACCTGTCAGTACCATATTAGTGTGATTCAGGTCAATCTTACCAAGAGCCAATTAATGTCGACAGCGGTACAATGTCGCATATACTGGTTTGCTCTGTAGTCGACTGCATCGTAAACAACCCATTGATGACCCATACCACGAAGCGAGCTGAATGAGCTGATAGGGACGGAATGGTTCTTGACAGGTCTGTAGTCATCATCATCGACGCGGGATTTTAGTGTTGCGGCGTTGTGGTAAAATCCCACAGCAATTGATCTCCGAATCTTTTCATCGTAGCGCTCATCGTCAAATGCCAATGCCGAGGGTTGACCACCGAATATCTGACGGCAAAGACTAATCAAGTCATCGCTAACTGTGATAGCCTCTCCCAACTTCGCCTTGTTGATGAATGTCTCATGGCACCATTTATCGAGTGATTTAGAGGACACAACCTTCTTCAAGGAGAGGTACTTGAAGAGAATCGACAACTCAGACAAGTGGTCCGATACTGGGCTTGCGAATTGCTCATGCTCCAGGGCGGCAGTGTAACGTTGAGGACGAGGCCTCAGGAAGGGTGAGTCCTGCAAGGCTGCCAAGGCGGCGACAGAGATGACCTCATATAAGCAGCCTTGTCGGTGTGCTGCTACAAATGCCTTGTACCAAGGTGACGCCACTGGGAACACAGCCGCATTGGCCCCGGAGACTGTTATAGAACCATCATCGTTGATGAAGTCCCTAAGCATATCAGTTATGTGACTAGATAGACAACATTGACCAAGTATTTACAAAGCTCTTAGTTCCTCTAACGCGGCAAAATATATTTCGCGGGGTGGAGGGTCGATGAAGTCAAATCTTTCAAGACTAGTAACCCCAGCTGATTTGAGAATCAGGAGCTGACGACTGACGTCGTTGCAGAGAATTCCCGGAGGGGTATACTCTGTTATAGAATCGTTGTACGTTTCCGTAGTGTATAGTCGGTAACATGTTCGTGGCTGAGTTCTCCCAGCCCGACCGGCTCTTTGTGTTGCAGCAGCCTTCGAAATCAGGGAGCTGAGGAGCGTGTGCGAACCGATACGCGGGTTGAATCCATCCAGCTTGTGAACTCCTCCGTCTAGTACAAGTCAGTAATAGTTCTGTGGGAGCGAAGAATACATACCAACAATGTAGACAATTCCATCAACTGTAATGCTGGTTTCAGCGATGTTTTTAGCTACAATACATCTGCGCTGTCCCTTGTCGAACTTTGCAAGAGCTTTCACCTGCTCTTCCTTGGGGAGACTTGCATACAATGGGCGTACACTGAGGTCCGGGATGGCTGCTTGGAGTTTGCTCACGACGACATCGACCTGCAGACTGGAAGCAAGAAAGACCAAGATGTTTCCAGCAGGTTTGTTCCTATGGATCACCTCCACAACTGACATTGCTAGTCTGGCATAGTCGAGGTTGGTTCCATGATATGTTGGATTTCGACAGGGAATCGACGCCCTTCGACGAACAGGGTACGTGCATCAAACTGGCGGAAATAGTCGACAAATTTCTGTGAATGCACTGTTGCGGACATGATCACTAAGCGCATGTCGGGTCGCTGGAATAGGGTTTGCTTCATCAGTGCCAATAGGATATCGGCGTCTATACTCCGTTCATGGCACTCGTCCATGATGACACAAGATTAAAATTATCAGCTCATTTCTATACTTCCATACTTTCGGACAGTCAAAAACATATACATAATCGCGAAGGATAGAATCGTTTTGACGTTGTCTAAGGAGGATGCCCTCGGTAACAAACTTGAGTGTGGTCTTTTTGCTGACAAGGCTCAGGTTTCGATGTTGTATCCCTACCTCTTCTCCAAGTTTGATGTCAAGTTCTAGCGCAACACAATCCGCAACGTTGCGGGCAGCAAGAAGACGGGGCTGAGTGCAGACAATCTGTTGACCCCAGTGACGGAATAGATAATGCACTCTCTGTGTGATCTGCGTGGTTTTCCCCGTGCCTGTGTCGGCTGTGAGGATAAGGACCTTTGAACATCAGCGAAGTTATCAAGTATAAGATGACTATTGACTTACTTGCGACTTGCTCAGACAATGGACGAGTCTATCAAGAACATGACGGTGCATGGCAGGCAAATCCTGTCGTTTCTGCAATATTCGAAAGTAATCCGCGCTGCGCGTAGAGTCGCTCTTTAACGGATTCTTTTTCTGAGCCTCGAGCATAAGTATCTCATTGGCCGTTGGAAGGTTGGGTTGTGTTGCCATCTTCACTAGTGTCTGTGTCGTGAAAAATTGAAGAAGGAAAGAAAAGATGCGAGGGCAGATCTGTGATTCCTGGTTCACCTAGGTATTGTTCGAACCGCTCTACCTACCAGCTCTGGCCACACCATACTATGGGTTGAAATTGAAGCAAATGGAAGCACGTAGAAGGATTTTACTTGTTTGCAATGCTCAGGTGGGCGGCTGGCGACAGAGATTTGCGGTAGGCAACCCGGCGATGCATGAACGACTTTACTCCTGGTGGCCACAAGGCGTTTTTAGCTTCAAATGCTTAGGCATTAAGCCCCTCGACTCTCAGAATCAGGATGATGAGACGTCAAAAGATCAAGAAAAAGAAGTCATGATTCAATTCAACTGGCTGGAATGCCAGCGGGTTAAATCCAATGACCCAGTCACGATCATGGGTTCCAGCAACAGCATGGAGGACCTCGCCGAAAGACAACTCTTTCACGAAGCAAACGGAAGCCCTGCCCCCGATCGTAACGAGCGTGGCATTATCGCGGCTGGGGGTATGGACACCTACACAACTATCATTTCAGGACAAGCTGCCTCTATTCTTAAGCCTTTCAGCGATGCTAAGAAATGCAAATTGATGATTGACCTCCAGTGGAATCTCATCCAGATCGCGGCCATGAGTGGCGGGGCCAGATATCCTGCTGCTTCCACAGCCTGCTGTTTACGATCCCTGGAAGCGTTTGAGACGATATAGTTAGTCCTTGTGTTTATTGTATATGGATCGCAGACTTAGGCTCTGTTACTTCGTGTTAAACTTTAGAAGTGTCACCATGAATCAAAGGTATTATCATTATTCCCTTGGTACTGATATGTACTGGTGGCCCAATCTTTCGTTGGATGTGAGATGCTTAGGTAATGTGATGCCAAGATGCATTGGCATGCTGTCACTGAGACCTGACTGGGCATACCAGCGGGGTCATCCCAACTTCGTTTATGCTTGCTCACCAGCAGATATCTGATTCCACATCTACAATCCGTCCCACTTTATCATTAATCACTACTTATCATCATGCCGTCTTTTCAATATTCAGATCTTGACTCTGAGCAAATTCGGTTCTTGGCGCTGCACCCTGGAGCTCGTCAAGATCCCCTCGTTGGTACTCTATTTCTCGATGATCTCGATCAGGACTGGGAACTGCCCTACTATGAGGCATTATCATACTGCTGGGGAGATCAGTTATCACCAGACACCATCATTCTGAAAGAGCGAATTTGGTCTGGCGAGGGAGGCAATCTTGACATCGGGCGAAATTTAGCGTCAGCTCTCCGACAACTTCGCCATCCCAAAGAAGAACGAATCATTTGGTGCGATGCCATCTGCATCAATCAGCAAGACCTCGCCGAGCGTTCTTCACAAGTGAGACGCATGAGTGAAGTTTATACACTTGCCAATAGGGTCATAATATGGCTTGGTCCCGAAACCTCTTGGAGTACTGTCGCCATGAATACTCTTCGCTGGGTGGGTGAACAAATCATATCATTCAAATATTCCGTTGAGTTTGCGTCTATGTATTATGACTTCGCAGATACAGCAGACCCTCGCTTCCGTGTCCCTGATGGTCCCCTTCCCCTGAGCAAAGAACAATGGATAGCGATAGAGCACTTGTTAGACTTGGACTGGCACAAGCGCCTATGGACTTATCAAGAAGTCGGGCTGGCAGACCAGGAGACTTGTGCTGTTAAGCTCGGCTGTGAGGAAATGCTATGGACCGATTTTAAGGACCGTCTCCAGTTTGTATCTACGTTCAAACAGGGAGAGCCTTCCTTAAGATCTGATCCTGTTACATACAGCTTAAATGTGGCTACATTTACCATAAAGGCCAACGCAAACTTGATGAGTATCGCTGCCGGAGGTTTGATGTTACCAGTTTTGTCAGCTTCGCTTTTCGAATGCTCTGATGCCCGTGATAGGGTATTTGCCTGCCTCGGTTTCGTAGAACCTGAAGTAGTACAGGCCATCGAAGTTGATTACACCAAGTCTGCCAAACAGGTTTTCACTTCAGTGTGTCTTGATAGCCTCGTCCGACATCAGTCGCTCGAGTTTCTGGGTTACTGCAAAGCGCCTACTAGCCCTAGTTGGGTACCTGATTTGGAGAACGCCTTCGGTACACCCTTGTTTGATGGTAATGTGGCGCCAAGGTCCATTCCTGAAGCAAGTCTTATTGCACCTGACGTGTTAGAGGTAGCAGGAGTTCTGTGCGATGAGTTATTAGGAATTCCCCGGCCGCTGCCTGCCAAGAGTCTCATACAGACACCTGTTGAGTATCTGCAAGGCGTTGCTGATTCAATGAAGAGACTTAGCAGCAGCAATTTACTCCATAACGATACGCACTTCAATCAATTGATTATGGCAGTGACAGATGGACGTGTTCGAGATCATTACATTGAGAAATTGGGTCCCCTGAACGAGAGTCTTCTGCCATCCCTCGAAGATTGGAGGAACAGAATACGAGTACTAATAGATGGTGACTTGAACGACGGTGATGATGGTACAGAGTGGCGAGAAATGGATGAAAGATTAATGCGTTTTGTACCCGGTGGATCTGCAACTCGGTGTGTGAAGACTCAGAAAGGAACTTTCATAAGGGTTCCACAAGGGAGTCGCGAAGGTGACTTGGTGGCAGTCATCCTTGGTCTAGAACAACCACTGGTTCTGCGCCCTGGGACGAAACCAAACAGCTACTCTGTTATAGGCACATGCTACCACCCGGGACTTGCCAACGGGTCAGCACTACTGGGCAACGACTTGGGTGGCTGGGAGAGGCTGTGGGATCGGAAGTCTTTCCAGGCTGCTTTCTACAAGGAGGGATTTCCTGTGCGTTATACTGACCCACGACTTGACAAGGTTCCTGTTGAGAATGGATTTTATGAACACATTGAAATGGTTCACGGTCGTGGGATTCCGCGATGGGCGCATAAAGATGACCAAGGCAAAAGTCAGCAGCATGATCCTCGTATGTCAGAGGAGGCATTGAAGAAGAGGGGTGTTCCAGTGAAGAGGCTGAAGTTGATTTGAGATATATGAGTATGACCATCTTGCGTTTGATTAACCAGGCGGCCCAGGTAACAGAACGCTTTGCTCAGGCCTTAGGATATGAAAATAAATGGCATAAAGGTCTAGTTTAAACATCGTAAATTGATCTAATTATTTCGTTCCTCATGTTTGAAGCAGCCATTTTGTCTGCTACCCTGGGACTGGGATACCTAGTCAGGCAGCAGAATTAAAAATTGAATCCGTCTCCATACCAAGACAGGCCGAGAGAGGCTGTGAGACGCGTTGTGGTATTCAATGTCGGGATATGTTCCACTATCTGCAGACTAAAGCTTGGCTGTGTTGGTGATCGGTCGAGTTTATTCGAACATTGTGGTGGGTAAAACTTGGCTTTGGTGGTTGGTGTAGAGAGAAGCTTGTTCCTCCACCTGAGACTCAGGATGGTCCAACATTTGGACATTCGATGCCACTCCCACAGCAAGACAAGAAGAAAAAACTTGCTGTGAGACAAAGGAAAATTGACGTCAAGAGTAATCCATGTTTGCTCGACGGTCTCTGACGCACGCCCAGACTAGCGCCAAGGTACCCTTGTCGCGTGAGGGTCACCCATTTAAGCTTAATCGAGTAGAGTTTTGGAAGCCCCACGAACAAGGGTCTGGTTCCTTTCAAGGCTGTCGATCGTGGTACGGGAGAGACATCTTTTAGCTTAGCGGGGGAACGGATTTAACAGATTAAGTGAAGCCGATAATCTTGGGGTGATCAATTCAATTACAGTCAAACTTTATTCTGATAATTCAACGAAAGCCCGTGTCCTGACGTTTGGAAGGTACGTACCCATCCAGTAGTGCCTGCCTGTTGTGGTATTCTAAAGAAAACACCAAATTCCATCAACGGAAGGAGCTCCACTGCACAGGACACAACTGCATAACAATCACATTGCATAACTTTTCCCTTCCAACATTACATCCGCCGCGTCATCACCAAGACACTCGCCAAACCAACATCAGCAACCAAAAAGACCACAATGAGCACTTCTTTCTCACGTTTTCTGGGCCAACGTCATGAACCGGGTTGCCCAGACAAGGATACACCGAGCCTTGAGCCGCGCCCAGCCAAACAAAACGGCACTCCAAGGTGTCGATCATCTTGGCGAACTATCCACTCCTCCAGTATCGAATGCTTTGCTCATCGTGTGGAGAAACACTCAGGCCTGAGATGAATTTCTATTAATTGAGACGGTCTTCTCAAGATTTTTGCTTCTGTTCCTTACAGTCAAGCATTCGATCAACAGGAATCCGGGGCCCCAAACTTTTCCCCAGACTCCAAAGCTTGTTACTTCTGTCTCTGCGGATCTATCCTGTCTTGCTTGAGCAAGCGTTCTTGATCAACCGGCATCATGCCGTTGCCCAAAGTGGACAACGAAGCTCCCAACACGGAGGATTACATCAATGACAGCCATCGCAACTCAAGCAGCAATGGTACCTTTGTCAACGACAATCTCAACAACAAGATTGGCGGACAACGCCGCGTCTCCAAGGCTACTCTGCTGCGCAACCCTCTAGCGGGTATGACCCGAGCAGAGCTTCTTGCAGACGTTGACGCTTTCGTCGACGCCAGGGGTCTTCAAGAGCATCGTGAGGACTTCCGAAAGGGAGCTCTCGTTGCTCAGGTGAACAACACTCCAGGTGCATTTGAGAAGATTGATATTGTGACCGAGGAGGAGAAGGCCGTTCTCCGAAAGGAGGAGACTTCTCGATGGCACCAACCCTTTGCCTTGTACTTCCTCTGCACACTTTGTGCCGGATCTGCTATTGTGCAGGGTATGGATCAAACCGCTGTCAATGGTGCTCAGGTATGTCCCAGTGAAGCTGTAATCTTTTTTAACATTCTAACTAAATCTCTAGATGTTTTATTTTGACGAGTTTGAGATCGGAAACGAATGGATGCAAGGCTTCACCAACGGAGCTCCTTACCTCTGCTCCGCTCTCGCCGGATGTTGGACTAGTCCTATTCTTAACAAGTATACTGGTCGTCGCGGAACTATTTTCATCTCATGTGCTATATCGACCATCACTGGTTTCTGGATGGCCGCTGCCACCTCGTAAGTCCTCATCTTTCATTCTAGCTATCACGCTAACTTTATCATAGTCTCCCTAACTTCCTCGTTGCACGTTTCATGCTCGGCTTCGCCGTCGGAGCCAAGTCCAGTACAACCCCTGTATACTCCGCTGAGTGTACGCCCAAGAACATTCGTGGTGCTCTTACCATGATGTGGCAGATGTGGACTGCCTTTGGCATCGCGCTTGGTTTCATCGTCTGTGTTGCATTTCAGAACGTTACCATTATCGGCGGCCCAAACTCTCCCTGGCGATGGATGATGGCGTCGACCTCTGTCCCTCCGCTGATCGTCATGTTACAAGTCTATTTTTGCCCCGAGAGTCCTCGCTGGTATATGGAGCGGGGCGATTTCAACAAGGCTCTCCGTTCTGTTCGGAAGCTTCGTTTCAACTCTGTCCAAGCCACTCGAGACATGTACTACGCCTACAAGCTTCTCGAGATAGAGCGTAGCGAGAGAGAGGGACGAAACTTACTCAAGGAGTTCTTCACTGTCCGTCGTAACCGACGTGCTGCTCAGAGTGCCTGGTTCTGCATGGTAAGTATATAATAACTTTGACTCTATAAAATATGTGCTAATTAATGGAGTTCATGCAACAATTCTGCGGAGTAAACGTAATAGCGTATTACTCAACGTCGATCTTTGAGGACGCCAGCTATACTCTATCCGAAGCCCTTCTCGTTTCCATGGGAGGAGGTATCATCAATTTCCTCTTCGCCATCCCTGCCATCTATACCATTGACACCTTCGGCCGAAGAAACTTGCTTCTTGTCACCTTTCCTCTGATGGCTGCCTGTCTCTTCTTTACCGGCGGCGTGTTTCAAATCGGGGAGGAAAACCAAAAGGCTCTCATCGGTACAGTCACCACAGGACTCTACCTCTTCATGGCTGTTTACTCGCCTGGTCTGGGCCCTGTGCCCTTCACTTACAGTGCCGAGGCATTTCCCCTACACATTCGAGACATCGGTATGGCATCCAGTACTGCCATTACATGGGGATTCAACTTCATCATCAGCTTCACTTGGCCAGCTCTCCGCCGCGCTATGGGTAACACTGGCGCTTTTAGCTGGTACGGCGCATGGAATATCTTCGGTTGGGTTTTTTGCTATTTTCTTCTCCCCGAGACTAAGAACTTGACCCTTGAAGAGCTTGACATGGTCTTTGGTGTGAGTAACAGGGAGCATGCTTCTTACTACGCGAGAAAGCTACCCTGGTACCTCAAGAAGTACATCCTTCGCCAGGATGTTCCCCCTTTCCCTCCTCTTTATGAGTTTGCTGCCAATGATGGACATTACCCACAAGAAAAGCCTGACACAAAGCATGTCGAGGGGAATAATCTGACTACCGACTCTGGAGATAAGGAAATCATGTCTGAGCGCAGATAAGCTCTGGGAAAATGTTAAATATATCTGGGATATCATTTACAGGGTTTACAAATGCTTATGGGGTTGTGACACAATTCTGATCAAGGATATAAAGACAGATTATTAATTAACTCATATTACCGAAATTTCTACTATCCCAACCAATACATTTCAGTTAACCCACCACATTAAAGAACATCGATGCAAGCTCCATCATTATAGAAAAATACAAAAGCTCCATCTAAAATGAGAGGCTGTACCTTCGGTTGCTTTGATCGTTTGCTCTCGTCTAAGCCGTTCTCAGAATCCTTTCAACGAGCCATAGTGAAACACATCTTGTCTGACCACCTCCTTACTCCGAATCCTGTTCATAGATGTGGGGTTTATCCAATCCTCCTGTCATATATTTCGGAGTAGAATCGTGAGAAAAATAATCAGGGTCAGTCGCTGCATCGGCAGATGCGGCTGGGCTGGCGCTTTGAGTTGAAGCAGTGTATGCTGCTGTCATCCCCGGACCTTGTGCCAAGGGATTATACGTTCCAAGAAAACACTGCTCGACTACACTAGCGATCATGGTAGAGACAACAACTTTGGTAGTCTTTTCAACCTTTTGTACTTCCGGGACAATAACAACTTTAACGTCGACCAGGACCTCCACAGGTGGACCGGCGGCTTTCATTGTCTTGCGACGATGGCCTTTGTATTATTGAAGGTTAATTCCTTATGATAATAAAAACAATGGAATATGGTATTACAAGTAGCTGGCTGATATGGGCCTGGAGTAAAATGGACGTCGCAGGATATCATAAAAATGGTCATTAGGAGTACAGGACATGGACTTGGTACATCGGTTTATGAAATTTAGACTATCCTTCTTAGACTACTTAATTTTTTTTAATCCAAAACATTAGACTGAATACAGCCAACTACAGACCGTAGTTCGGACTGGGTAGACTGAGCTACGACGAGTTGAAACCAGACAGGACAACTGCACTTGTTACATATCCGTTCCATAAAGCTCATATTTTTTATTGAGGTACATTAGAAATCATATCTTGCCTATAGCTTATCAAGGTAACTAACTGATACTGTTTGGTAATTTTGGACAGTGGAAAGTTGTCCTTTTAGTGCTGCAGATCTACACGTAGCCTAACGTGATCAGCCGCCACTAGACTAGCATGAGAAACATACATTTCGGTCTCGTGCAATGACAGATGCTAGAGGTATGACTGGCTACAGAATTATACAAGCGCAGCCCAATTTGTATCTTCATACCTTGACTGGCGCTCTCTGCATTCAGCTATCATTCAGCTGTCAGCACTACTGTGTAAACTCGTTGAGTTGAGTAGTGCGTATCCACATCACACCAGCACTAATGAAGGTCTTCTGCAATTCTAAGGGGCTTGAAGACAGGCTATCTACCAAAGTCAGAAGCTTAAAGCTTGTTTAACTGCACTATATGCTACCGAGCCAATTGCGGATTGACCTTTCAGTGGCTGTTGAGTGGCTTAACTCTATGGACACTACCCAATTTCATGAGTTAATACGGTAGTCTATTGAGAACAAAATTGTAGTGCGGTACGTACAGAGTATTGTTTTAGTATATCCCTTCACTGCCCCCTCTTCACCTCATCCTTTCCAACGATCATTCGCATTCCCTCCGCACTCTATCAGCTCACACAATGTCCAACTCCGCCAGCCGGTTACTTGGACCCCTGTCGGATGTAGAGCTAGCGCAGTTGGCCCGTGAACCAGTACTCGAGTCGCCCCAGGCACTTGATAAATGTACCAAGTCTTCATTTTCTGGACTATCCTTGATAAAAAGTGCTTTCAGAGACACATGGAGAGACATAAAACCGGAGTCACGATTCTGTATATCTTTATCTCGTCGTCTGTGGTGGCGGTTTGCCATCGGTATTTGGATCTTGGTTCTGACAGTTTTCCTGATTATCCTTTCTTTCTGGATGGATTCTGAAACTACAAAACTTTGTCGAGGAGATGGAGATTTCTCCATAAATATTACTAGTGAGATAGCCGATGTTCCTTATGGCAATTCGTGGTGGAACTTTTCAAAGTTTTTCGAGGTTACACTGGCCTGGGGCTCAATGGACTTCACCACTGCGAAACTCATCGATGTTACATGGGATTTGGTAAGACATGAGCCGAGCGAGGAATACTAGCAGTACTAATCAAGGCCTAACAGCTCTTTGGTAGAGGAGGCCAGGCTATCATGTCTTTCATTGCTTGGAAGGTATGTACCGAATATCTTGAGGTGTCTCTTGCAACAAACCCAGCGACGTACACGACGGTATGGCTTTTACGATTTCACCAGGAAACCTCTGTGCTATCTTCGATGAGACTCTTATTTCAATTCTTTCGTCGGGGCCTAGCTTCGAAGACCGCGATGTGGATAATAATTACAACACTCTCGTTCATACTCGCATTTCCAACTATTGCCAGCTCGATGACCGGATATACCGCTTTCAACAACCCTTACATAGTCTCAAGTGACGACAGACTCTTCCCCTACGAAGATGTAAAGCCGCTTGCCTACATCATACACGACGGATCCAGAGTAGATGGATTTAGTGACAATTATATGGTACCTTGGAGATCAGGTGTGAAGGGAATCCCGCTAATTTGATCTATAAGAAAGCTGACAAGGGTATACAGATACGCACGACAACAGATACTCGTGCTGGGACCCTTGTACGTATTCAGACAAAGCAGGTTGTGAATTACAGGCCAATATATCCGCCTGTGAGTTTGAATGTATCATGTCACATGCAGCGGACTGACTAATGGTCTTGCTTTGCAGATATCACGGAATATGGCCTTTATGCAACGGAAAACGACACAACCATGTCCAGCATCAACGAGACCGAGTTTTATGGTGAAAGGCTAAGCGGGCGACCTCTCAATATTTCTGCATATTATCTGCCAACTGATTTTTATTGGGGGTCGCCTACAAACAAGAGCTATGAAAAGAGTGGATATAATTTGAGGGGCAATATACTGTTTATCGTCGACAGTAATCTGTATAACGCGACTGACCTGATGGAGAATACTGTCTGTCAACCAAAAAGGGACAAGGTTAGAAAATCATCCACAACAATACACGTATGAAGCTAACAAAACACAGGGTTCTGCCCAACGTTACCAATGGGGATTTTCGTTTCTGCAGCTATACTTTGTTCTTATTGTACTTCTTCTATGGTCTTTGGCCATGGGGATCCTTTGGCAAAACGCGCACGATATGCTAGAACTCAATCATCGTGACCTTGCGTCCTGTGATTGGAAAGGCCTTCTAGATCTTACAGACACGATCAGAATGCAGCTTGATCAAGCCGGTATCGATATCGACAATCTGTCGGATAAACAACTGGATAATGAGATACAGACAGTCTTGCATGGTGGCTCCGTTTCATCACAGCACATGCCGATAGACTCCTTCAGCATATGGCGTTGGCTGTGGAAGAAGAAGTGGTGGATCATATTCAGCATTTCAGTTATCATATGTATGGCAACAGATCATCTACTTCGACCAGTTCGCTATGACAATTACGGGGTAGCAACAGAAAGCTTAACGTATTCTATTTTACTATTTGTACCACTGTATGCACCGATGTGCATATCAGTGGCTTTCGCTGTTGGAAGCGCTCTGATGCAGAAGTTTGTTGTTTTTTTGCTTGCAGGCGGACTGTGCGTTCCCATGTTCTTTTATGGTGCTATCAGTCGGGATGTTCATTTGCCTGGGGCGCTTTTTGGCACATTTTTAGCATTTGTGATTGGGACTACCAAGGGAAGCAGGTTGGTCTTATTTATTGTGCCATTTGCTGCCATCTACCTTACCATGTTGACCATGACCATATAACCTTTCAGTAACTATTATTTTTGGGACGAGTGGTGTTAAGGGTGCTTATCGTTGCGTTAGAGTTAGGAGAAATCGTTACCATGCACGTATCCGGGAATAAACATCGTTTACTATCGACCTTAAAATTCAATTCAATTCTTATTGTATCGACTGTCGAATAAATATTATTGTTAAGAAAGTTAACTTTCATTTTTGAGAGTCCTTAGGCCTCTGTTCAGATATTAACATGACACAATTGTGTATTCACTACCATCTTGCTGATCTACAAATAACAGAGAGTTCAGATTGATATTAACCAGAATACTGTACTCAATTGCCCTGAGTGAATAGGCACCTCCATCTCTTACTACTGGTTTGCATTTCTTTTGAGATTGACTCCGAGATGCTTCCCATGATACGTGGACCGTGATAGATGATCTTGCTGCAGTGACAAACAGACAACACACATAAACGAAGCTTACTATATACACAGCGATAAAAAATTTACTAGTGAGCAAATTTCCGTCAGCGGATTAAGGACTTGTTTTACCGCCTTCGAGCAAATCCCTACTGGCGGTATTTCTCTCAGAAGCTTAACACAGAAATCTCGATTTATCCTTTGAAGGAATTATATCCCAGAGACCCTCGACCGGTCTATTGAGCTTCCAATTGGTCATTGAAGAATCAAGTGCGTCATTAACTCACTTTTGAGTCTTCCAATTGGTCGAATCTGCTTACTCATATCTTCTTATCAAACATCCTCGTAGCATCGTGGCAGTGTAACGCACGAGAAAAGGCTGGCTAGCGTGCCCAGGGATCTCAAAGCTGACAAGCCCCTCAGGGTACCAGAAACATTGGCCGCTGGAAGCATAAGAGATGAAATTAGTAGATCAGCTTATGCTACTTAGACTATGGCTCTTAGACTATTTATTTTTGTAACCTAAGACTTAGGAGGTCAACTTTTCTGCTACCCAGTAGCAAGCGCTATTGAGCTGTATTAAGAAACTCGCTGCACGATGTCTCGTCTTTTTTCTCGCGGTGATTTTGTCTTCTTTCCCCCTCTCTTGTAGCATTGCTGGTGCCAATCTGTTGTAGCGCCGTGATGATCTCGTTACTACCATTATATGTCCTTGGCGCTGCATTTGTTGCGTATGGAAAAGCCGAGTCTGTGTTTATCTTGCCAAAGCCACTGAATGCGGATGGCTATCAAGATAACCCAGTTTATTCGCTCGACGAAAACTTCAAGATCGAGTGGGAGACGGGCCGCGAAGGACCGTGCAATCTTTTCGTCTGGCAATCTTGGCCCAGAGGACCATTAGAAAATTACAAGAAGATTCTAGGTATTGCTTTCTCGTAATTTCGGGGTTTCTTCTAGTTTGCTAACCTCTGTGTGAAGAGAATACAACTGAAACGAGCTTCATTTGGAACGCGAGCTCCTCTACCGTCACTACTCAACCATGGCTAGACAACGATTCTGAAGTCCCCGTATTCCACTTTGCATTATACTCATCAGACTTGAACTTGCCTTTGGCCAACTCTGGTGCTTTCAACATCTCCAAGTCCACAACTGGAGACGATCTCGTACCTACATACACAGCATCAACATCAAGTGAATCTGCAACATCGATAGAAACCGATTCACCAGCAATTTCACATCCTGCAGAATCATCTCAAATGCCAGCAACATCACCACACACTTCTGGATTACCGACGGCAGCGCTAGTAGGAATCTCAGTGGGTGTTACAGCGGCTGGGTTGTCAATATCTGGAATTATAGGAATTTTGTTATGGAGACGATGCCGTCGGGATCGCGGTGGTAGTGAAAGCTCAGATTCCAGCTCTGAAAAACAGTACTTTTCCAAAGCTGAACTGGGCGGGACTCGGATATTACAGATCGGAAGGTCGGAGCTTAACTCTGATAGAGAGCCCCAGGAACTTTGGGATACACAGAAGATGGCAGAGTTGGGGGATGAAAATAAGGTTCGGGTTATCGTTGGACTTCACGAGGCGCCGTAGCAACTCAGTGGAACATATATCCTGAAGAGCCTTTATTCAGGGTTCAAGACACTTCATACAGCATGTTTTGTCTTACCAAATGACGCGGAGTTTCCCCTGACATGGAATTAACGTACGACATGCACCATCACCATGATCGATTATCCATGTATGGTCACATCTCAGGTCGTGTATGACGCGTTGGACAGGGTACATACTTCAAATTATTAGAAAAAATTGCCCTTCACTGCAATTTTAACCCCCCACGCGGACAGAGCTCTCCAAGCTGTGAACTTTGCAAGCAAGAACACTTTCACTGCTTTTTGACAAGAGGTTGACGGGTTTCCTTCACTGCAATTTTGGCCCCGTTCGTGAGCTGGCTACCCTGTTCATGCCTGTTATTAATTTTACTCACGACAAGCACTTCTCCGGGCTCTGTTAAATCGATAAAGCAATCTCTGAGGGTAAAAATGAAGCTGGAGTCTATATCTCTTTGGGAAGCACGATATTTACTACGGACCAATGACTTGGAGCTGCTATCGACTTTTCGTTCGGCTTATACTGTTCTGAGGGAGCTATCATTTGAGCCTGGGGTGACCGTGCCTCTTGAGGATCCGACAGTGACCTCCCACGTGATCATTTGGTCGGATTCAATTAATCCATCTCTTCTTCGAAGCCAAGTGCTGCAATTTGCTTCTTATACTCTTGTTGCTGCTTTATATCCTATCAAATGTTAGTAATGATCTAGCGATAACGACTTCACTCGGCTGCTCACCTCTTCAACGGTATCCTTGGTTATGTATCGAGTAACACGAACTTCCTTCTTCTGCCCGAGACGAATTGCACGAGAGATGGCCTGGCTCTCCACACTCGGGTTCCACTGTAATTCTGCGATAAAAATGCGATTGGCGCTCGTCAAGTTTAGACTGGAAAATGGTTAATTGCTACTCCACAGATAATAAGGATCGGCAAACTTACCCGAACGCTCCTGTGCCAGTAGTCATGATCAGGACTGGTGTCTCACTTCCATTCTCAAATTTGTTCAACGTTTGCTGTCGCTGGGGCAGAGGGCTGTTTCCGTCGAGTTGGAGGTATGGAATGCCGGCCTTTTCCAGATGTCTTGCTATGAGATGTAGTGTCCTGGTCCAGCACGAAAAGATGATACTGATGATGTTAGCAAAGCCTTTCAAAAGTGGATGAAACACACCTCTTGGTCGTCCATAGATCCTTCCGCACATCTTCAACAAGTGCTCGAATTTTAGTCGAATGACCGTCGGTGTTGAAATAATGTTCGTGATCGTCCTTTGTCGTCGCATTTCTCTTTCGCTTGCGTCGAGATGTACCGTCCTCTTCATCCCCTGTGGGCGAAGGCGCCTGATACCACCGCACACAGACGGGACAACGCCTTTGTGAAATTTCGAGCTCGGAAAATTGCGAGTCTTCGATGCATTTTGTGCACAGAACGTGAGAACATCCGTCTTCAAACATTTTCTTTGACCAATCGTGTCCAAGAACTGGCATCGGTTGCTCGCAGCCAACACACAACATCTCCCCATATTGGCCAGCGGTTCCGACTATGGCTTCTCGTTCCTCCAGTAGATTCCTTCGATGCCACGAGAAAAGCTTTTGATACGTTCCGTGGTTGCAGACGATACGTAATTGAAGCCACATCTGGAACATACCAAACTGCGAACTCTTCTCCACTTCTCCCATGCGATGTTCCATGTTTCGCATGATGATATTTCTTGTTCTTTCGTATTGATCTCTCTCCGGCTCGGTGAACTTGAGATGACGCACGAATTGACGCGTTTTTGGAAGGTCCAAAACCTCTCGAGTGCGACGCAGACACAAGGCCTCAAGGAGCATAACCAGACGATCCTTGACTAGAGTGAGATCGTCGTAGGAATTGCCGAATGGCGTTTCTATCCATTTTCGGAATTCGGATGCTTTGTCAAAAGGCTCAGCCCGAATGAAACGGAATAGTGAGCCTATGTCGGCGAGTTTGTTTTGGATGGGTGTTCCCGATAGACACCAGCGGGAGTTTGCGTGGAGATAGTCACAAGCTTGAAAGAACTTGGTAGAAGGGCGTCGGATGATGTGAGCTAATAGCACAAGTCATGTCAGATTTCTGCTAGCCGATTGTTCATTTGTCTTACCTTCATCAAGAACCACTCGATACCAACCGAGCTTGTACAACGGCGAAGTCTTTCCCTTGCCTATCAAATACTCAGTAGTAAGTGTGTGGTAAGTCGTGACCACGATATCTGAGTCTTCGACTGTGTTGAGTTCGGAGAGATCCTTGGGCCGTCGGTCGCCATGATACTTGACGATCTTGAGACCAGTCTGTAAATGTCTGTGTTGTTAGGAAGATATTGGCTAGCCAGAAACCGTGCAACTTACTTTTTGACCTCATTCATCCACTCATCAACCAGAACTGCATCTGATTAGCAACATCATCATATAGAAACGGCGAAACGTACGAGCAGCCGAGACAACGACCAGTGTTGATCGGGAAAATCTAGTCGTCTTTCTTCCTTTGTGTTCGGCGTTCTTCAAGTTCGCCCACTCCTGACCGTTATCCAAAGTCTTCATGACCAAGGCGAGGATCGAAAGCGACTTTCCCATCCCCATGTCATCGGCCAAAATCCCACCGCCTTTCTCTTCGGGCCTTGTGTCTCTCCTTCGTTTAGTGATTCTGTGGCGATATTGTACCCTCCCATCTTGGACGATTTCTTTCCAGAGTCGGTATTTGTCATTGATGTGTCCGGATTCTCTCTCCAGCATAAAGCCTAGAGCTTCTTTCTGATGTCTGTTTTTTATTAGTGGACGTCTTGGTAAAATATCATGTTGACCGACCTGAGGAGTTGACGGGTGACTCTATCGCCTCCTTCGACTAGTTCCAGCTCTCGTGTATTGTCCACTGCGTTATAGACTTCTTCCACCATCTTTCGAAGTTGCTCCTCTCGTGTCTTTTTCTTCGTTGGTCCATTATTGGCAACGACCTCATTTTGGACCAGCCCGTTGTGCCCATCGGCGACAGTAATGGTTAAAAAATGTGGGTTGTCGTATTCCGTTCCGTCTTTACCATGGCTCGATCGTTGCAGCCATAGCTTCCCATTTGAAAGGACCTCCCCAATAGACGTCCCCACAGATCTTGGTCCATAAATATTGATATCGACTTTTACCCGTGCATCGGCAGATTTATTCGCGCGGTGAATAATCTCTCTCAAGTCGATCTTCAATGCTAAAGGTTCAACCTCCACTCGCGGACGGGTGATCAGGGGCATAAGAGTTTGTCCAGCTGCAGAAGATAGATGCCCAAAGTGCTTCTCATCCTCTGGGAAACAAAGCATTACTTGCTTTTGGTATTCCGTAGGCTTGAAGTATTGATACGGTGAGTCGCCTGTCTTTAGTCGATCGTCGAAGGATGACATGTCGTCCGGAACCAGTTTTACTTCGACATTGTGGAGCTAAATAATAGTCATTAACATGGAAATGGACAAAAACACGAGTCTGTATAATGCTCACCATACCATAGTGTACTATGGTTTCGTCCTGATCTATCACGAATAAGCTTTCTTCTTCTTCCTGCCCTCCCTCTTCTGTGTCGTCGACGTCGGGCACAGTTTCTGGTGTGGAATTGGATTGGCTGGAACACATAACATCGGGTGTTACGGAGGAGTCGTCTTGTGAACCATCCATCGGTAACCCTAGATACTGGGAGTTTTCGATTGAATGCGCTAGTTCAAAAGAATTGGCCTGCTGTTCTGTCGTTACAGGTAGCATGAAGTTGAGGTTGGCGTCAATGATCCCCATGTCAAGACCCATGAGCTGTGGATCCAAGATCATGTCGGTCGGAAAGTAGTTCTGCTGATGCACTGGGACATTGCTATGAGAATTAGTCGTAGCCACGAAAATATTATTAAGGCCCGTACGCGAGCGGATTTGATGATCCAGGCCCGAGATATTCGCTCTCTCGAGGAAGCTCTCCTGTGTAGTCGTTCCAGCCATTGAGCGAAAAGTCCATGTTGAAAGGTTCATTCGCATCGAAGTACAGCTCTGCGGGGACATTGCTTAATGGCGCTAACTGTTGGCTTGCCAAGGATGTACTGCTTATGGGAGTCGGTTGGTCATTATGTTGTTCTTGCTCGACCACAGGATTGAGGATGTGTTTCCACGATTGCGCCATGATCTCTGACGTCTCTTGTGAAGGTGACCGTAATTTTTTGATTTTTAGGAATCTGAAATATTTGTCTCTTCTCAAGCAAAGAATGTCTTGCTGACTTTGAGGAAGTTACCAAAATCAGGCTGTGGCAGTGTTTTTTCGTGCATTAGACTCCTACCATCGGTCAGCAAATATCGAATCATGTGCCCTGTTATTGACCAGCTGAAACCTGCTAAGCCCGCAAGGTATATCACTTCTAGCGCACGATTGTTCGCATCTTCCTCGTGTTGGTAGGCGATTGGCCCTTGGGTTGAAAAAGGCAGCTTAGGCGGATTGAGGCTCTTGTAAGGCATTCACTGCTACCGTAGTCCTCGGCTGCCTCTCCCCTGATTGTGCCTCCCGTTAGTAGGCTGTCGATTGTTTTCAATTGTCACATCCTTTCTCTGTGCCATTTTTGCTGTGCAACTTTTGTTTGTGTCTGAGGCAAATCAATCTTCAGCTTCAGCTTCACCTTCAACTAGCTCGTGAATTTTTGCTAATCTTATCTCAACCTCGTCGCTCCTTCCTTTCGCTCATGTCAACATGGAAGTCCACATGGAACGGCTCAACTCACTTGCCGAAGACTTCAAATGCTCACTCAAAGAACATCATGAAGAATCATTCGAAAACACCACTAATCAAGACATGCGACGAGAAATTCACGACATGCAAACTTTACGAGACGTCACGAACAACATGATCAACATGAATCGATTGCGGATGTTTATTGAGGGAATGGAGGAACTCGAGAGTGTCCTAATGTTTATCGACTACCCTGGTGCAAGAAGCATCATGTCAAATGTTTGGGGCGCAGTCAAATTCCTACTCAAGGTATCATTCACTATGCGTACAATCGCAAGACTCTTGCTAAAATTTAAACCAGACAACAAACACTACTGATAGGGCATTTGACGGAGTGCTCGACGTGTACGGGCTTCTAGGTGCCCAGCTGATGCCCTTGACACGTTACAGAGACCTCTTTAAGAGATACCCAAGTGCCGTCGAATGCTTGGTAAATATTTACGAAGACATCCAGCGGTTCCATTCTCTTGCCTACAAACTCTTCTCCCTTACTGCAAAATGTTGAATTGCCCGAAGCCTCCTACATCCGAATACCGCTGACTTTATCAGTATGGCAACGCCTTCAAAAGCCCATCTGGGAGGACTCCGCTCGAAGGTTCAAAAGAATCTCCGAGTCCCTTAGAAATACTGCCAAAATCATTAAAGCACAAAGCACCCGCTCACAAGGTCTGCCACAATCTGACCAAATACATGGCGAACGAACCCACTGACTCAAGTAGATATGTATCCAGATTCTCATGGTATTCTTTCTGAGTTGGAACAATATTGCTATGGCTGGAAACAAGAATGGAGAACCTTCGAAAACGATGAAGACATCCGAAAGCACGAGCAAAGGCAAGAAGTCATCACGTGGATTTCAGCTTCGGGTAAGATGCCCAGATTACAACAGAGTTTCAGAGATATGGCCATCTGCCCCAAAAGTGGACGCTGGCTCTTCAGGAAGTACAGCGCGGTGTCGGACTGGATGGGAGAAGACGACCCTCCGGATTCAGCTATCTGGCTGCATGAAAAGGTCGGATACGGTGCGTATTTCCTTTCTGTTACATGCCAAGCGACTGATACTAATGGCTCTCAAGGAAAGTCGGTCTTAGCGTCGCTTGTGGTTGAAGAACTACGAGATCCAGAAACACATTTTGAAATGCCAAGCGGGAGCAAAGTCTGCTATTTCTATTGCCAAGAAGATGACAACGAACACAGGAACCATCTCGACATCGTCAAAGGTATACTCTTACAGATGGTCGAGTCGGATGATTACATCCTTCCACTCTGTCACCAAGAGAAGAATACCAGCGGAGGAGCCAACCTTCTTGACGCAGGTGTTGCTCAAAAGCTCATCAAGACATTCATCGAGTGCAGTCCTAGGCATTATATCGTTATCGATGGACTAGATGAATGCGGCGGTGCCGAGATCCATCAAACCGCCCGATTCTTTAAAGATCTGGTGTCTGTTTATGACACGCAAGTGCGACTGGGTCATTTGAGAGTTATGTTTATCGGAAGGGAGACATCGGATACGAGAAAGTTTATACCTGGCGAGGATTGTCTTAGTGTCCCACTAAAGCCGGACGATAATCATGATGACATTCGAGCATTTGTGCAGAAGAGAGTACCTGAGTTCTCCAATTCGGAGTACAGTCAAGGCTTCAGTCTGTCTGATGCTATCAAGGAGGACATTGAGAGGATTGTTTGCCACCAAAGTCAAGGTACTTATCGGATATGCTGTTTTATGATGTTCAATACTGACATAAGGACCAGATTCATTCCTCTACGCCCATCTTGCCATTGAGTTTCTTCTACAGCAAGACACCAGAAGAGACTTATTGGACATTTTGGAACAAGGGATTCTTCCTACCGAACTCGGCGACATGTCAGTATCACCTTTACTTAGCCCCTTGATATCAATGAACTTACAATATCAGGTACGAAAAGTTACTCGAAGCAGTCAAACACAGACTTCAGTGTCAACGTGGAGGAGAGGCAAAATGGCGGAGATCAAAGTCTCTCTTTGGATGGCTTGTTTGCGCAAAGCGACCACTTAAGTGGCACGAAATTCAAGCCATCTTGTGTTTTGATGAACGAGAGCTCAAAGTCGATTTTGAAGATAAGATGATGAGAAAGGATGTCGAGACGTACCTGGGATCCATTATTCATGTCCTTGACGGTGACAATATCCGTCTAATCCACTCCAGTGCACGACAGTAAGTTCACACACACGTCTTGAGCAATGGATAACTAATTTTCGCCAGCCACATCATCAAGAACAAATACATCCAAGAGAACATAGTTCAATGTCAGCTAGCAACTACTTGTCTGAGATATCTCACACTGTCTTGTTTCGGAAACGACTATATCTCAACACAGCGGAGTGAACATGCGACAAGCGGTTGGTTCGCTTTCCAAGACTACGCCTGCGCTCAATGGCTATATCACATCGACACAGTCATCAGGGAATGCAGTGAACTCTTCCGAAATCCCTGCCAAGTGACGATAGACTTCGTATCAGCTCTGGAGCACTTTATCAACACCCACCGATCAGAGATCACCACGTCCGAACATGCTGACTTGGGAGACGACGTCATTTCTAATTTTCGACACTTGGACTTTTATGACGACCTCCGTCTTGTCTGGAACCACATCTACACCCACCAACGCGGCGACTACGCAACACGAAACAAGATTGGCATTACTCAGATTGAAACAGCTCTTAAGGATAACAGAACTGAGCTGGAGAGATTTTTGCCTGACCAGCGATTAGGTGAAGAAGATACTGTCAAGCATTACTACGGCGCCAACCTTTTCAAATGTCGTCGGACATTATGCCGCTTCTTTTATATCGGCTATGACAAGAAAGCGGCTCGTGATACCCACGAAAAACGCCACGAGAGGCCGTTTCAATGTCCCTTATCCTGCAGCTCAGCGCCACTCGGCTTTGTGAGCAACAAAGATCGCGACAGACATATCAACATCTATCATCCGAACCACAGCGAAGGCAGCTCCCACTTTGAGGTTTTGAGTCGACGGCAGGTTCCGGGGAAGTTTACTTGTAATATATGCAGCAAGAGCTTTACAAGAAACATCAATCTCAAGAGCCATGAGAGGAGTCATTTTGGGGATAGGCCTTTTGCTTGTTCAACTTGCGGGAGGGCGTTTGCTCGGGTTAATGATTGTCGGAGACATGAGAAAATTCACGCAAGGAAAGGTTATTAAATCTATATTACGTATCTAATTTTTTATTATTTAACTTTCTATATACCTCATGGTGTTGTCACTACTTTTGCTTCGGTTCTAACTCGATAATCTGATGCTTGATGCCTTCCCAGATCGACGTATCCGCAACCACGGCAAGCCCAATCCGTCGATATACCCGATGCTTTGTTTCTATAGCAATCAAAGCGATCGCGTTCTCAAATCCATCGCATTCCTTTGCCGTGCCGAGAAGAATGTAATGGCAAATCTTGCCTTTCGTCTCTAACCTGTATGCCGCATCGTCGAGGTCAAAGTATTGATCCATTGTCCTCCGTGCATGTTTGTCGATGGTATCTCCCGACACGATGCGACAAGACATTGTGGCCTTTGCAGCTGTCACTATTTCCATCTTGGAATCTTCCTTCTCTATCGTTTCATCATAGTGAATTCTCCCGTTGATTGAGACCCAGGACCAACTGGGTGCCCTTGACAGATAGCGCTCTTTTGCACGATCGTCTTCTGGCTTCTGCCACGCCAAGAGTTGAATGAACCATTCCACCCAATGCCCATATATAGCTGTATCCTTCCAAACATTTTGCAATTCGGCTATTATGCCAGTAATAGCAGGGAGTCGGTCCCCAGGATTTGTCAGATCTCTTTCTGTGTATTGTCTCAAGATGGTTTTCCATAGATACAGCTTATCAGCGTCATGTGCTCCGAATGATGGACCAGCTGTGTCCTCAAATGCTGCCCAGGGCAGAGACTCGAGACCTTGTTGGTACTCCAAACCGTCATTGTCGCCAGTCACACTCTGTAGGTCTATTTGTTTGCATTGCCACAAGAGTTGGTGATCTGAGAATATGAGCATCCTTGACGATAGCATGAACTCTTGCAAGGTCCAGCCTCTTGTGTCGATTGGGTGGACAGGTTGGTATGGCTTGTCTGGGATATAGACAACACCTTTGCCGCCATCTTCCATAGAGATATTGAACTTTCGGCTCGGGAGAAACGGCTTGGTGTTCAACGGTCTGTTGTTTAAGAATCCTTCCGACGCGGCTTTAGCAGTGCCAGCTACTAACGTAACCACAGCATTCTTATAGGTTATCGCCATCCGTGAAAATTCGCGCTTCTTATCATCGACATCGTCCTGCAAGATGCAAAATCTGTCGACCCACAGATAATTGAAACCAAGCTGTCTTGTCATGCAAACAGCGTCCTGAATCGTTTGTTCAAGGTCTTCCATCCTGATCTCATTCTTAAGGTGCTTTTGGTTACCTTTTTCCAACTGGACAAGGTTATTCTTTGCTGTGGGATCCGTGGCGCCCCAACAATAGCTCAGAGCTAGGTATGATCCACAGCGGTCTCTATCATTGATATGAAGTTGGATAGGACAAGCTTCGCCTTCGTTGACGCCGACTTGTAAGACTCTGGTCGGAAGGACGATGTCTCTTGAGTATCGGCATTCTTCGTGCCCTTCAGTGGGTTTGTCTAGACTTCGACATTCGTACAGAAGTTTCTTGCCTGCATTGATAACTCGTGGACTTTGTACGTCTCTGACAATTGGCCTTCGCGATATGAGTGCTCTAAGAGGATCATCTAGCGATTCGTAATTAGTACAGCGATACGAGGTGTGGTCAAAAGGTTCATACGCTGTTTTGCAAATGGATAGAGAGTGATGCATCCCTCCTCACTCTCAAGCGTTCCCCGTAGAGTATAGATCGGAGCTCTGGATCCTTTGATAGAGTTAAAGTTCCGAAAGACTATAGACTCATGGCCTCCCCATCTACTGCCAAATTCATCGACAGTTAGTTTTAATATGAGACTGCATAAATCGCAGCCATTTCTGATTGAAGCTTCACACGCGTTGCGAGTCTGATGTGCAAGTCCAGTTTTAGAATTGAGTTTCGGTAGGCTGGATTGAGAGAACAAGCGAGTGCACGCGCCGCATTGTGAATCAGTGCCGCTTCGACGTGCTCTTTTTGTAGGCCGCTCGTTGGATGAAGAATTGTTAGTTTTCATTTTCTTTTCCAAATCGGAAACGTGTAAGTTTGCAATCAAGTGGTTAATGATTGCGATGTTGTAATGTAGCAAGTGGGGTATTCAATGGACGAGTGCCACGTTACCAACACCAGGCTACTGAATACCAGAAATGTCAGCCTCTTGATTTTTTTAAGGTATAAAATAAGTAACTCGATAAACATGGTCTAAATGGCGTAGGCTGACTGGTTGCTTTTGTCTCTTATGCTTCTAGCGGTCAGTTATGAGAACCAGGGTAAACGTAGGTCTGAAAGTGGCCTGATCCAGTCGTCTCCCACCTAATAAAGTTTCCCACTGTTTCTCGTACTCCCAGCTTGATTTCTCTTTTATTTCATTGCGAATTTAATGTACCTCTCAAGTTTGAGAGCAATTAATTCACTGTCGTGTGATTTGAACAGGCGTAGGCTGCGTGGCTGTGTATCTATTTCACCACTTCACTGCAATTTTAACCTCCTCCAGGGTTCTTTCGTTGGAATGGAGAACAGGGCATCATGTCTCCCAACGACGAGTTGTTGGACTGAGTTAAAATTGTAGTGAAAGCCGAAGTGGAAAAAAGTGACAGGGCAATGGGTTCGGGTCAAGGCGATTAACTATTTTGTTTCGTTTGAATTCAATAGCATGCCTGGACAGCCTTAGCGATGGAGCCTGATTGTGCCTTTGAAATCCAAGGGTGATGGTGGGTTAAAATTGCAGTGCAAACCAACATCCTTGCATGACCTTCGTCAGGATCGGTGACCTCAACTTGCGATTCCAACTTTTAAGAGTGAGTTAAAATCGCAGTGAAGGGCGGAAGGCATTTCTTAAGAAACGGCAAGGCATTCTTGAGTCTTGGTGTCAATGTCCAAGAGATAGTCCACCACAGGTGGGCGAAGTAAGCAGATAACGTCAGAGTGAGCTGAAAATAGCGAAAAGCGGGAGGGTTGAAAGTCAAGGTGATTATCCATTTTTCGTTGAATTCGATAGCATGGACAGCCGACATACTGACCGAGCCTAATGTTTAAATCCAAGGGTGGTCGTGAGTTAAAATTGCAGTGCTCACTCTTCTCGCTCTCGCATGGTTGCCCTCACCCCGCCCCTCAAGGTGGCCTGGCCCTGCTTTGGATTCTTCCTCAAGGCTCATTGCAACGATTCTGTGGTAGGAAACCAGGCTGTAGCCTTTGCGGGGAATGTTGACTTCCGCTTCTGGCTGCGACTTGTTGGGGTGGGTTAAAATTGCAGTGCATTTCCCGAGTTGGAAGAATTCCAACCCATTAGAGTGAATCAACAGCCATGTCCAGGAAGCTTGAGATTGCAGTAAACGTGCCGCTCCCGTTCACTCTCAAGCAAGGAGCCAAGGGCAACGAGAAGTGATAGGTGTTGAACTTTTATCTGGAGTTTGCCCAAAATTCGACATTGCGGTTCTAGGGCTTTAATAGATCTCAAGCTTGGTTCAATTTCTTCAGCCAGGAACAGTTTTAACTGCCATTCTTCACACGAGAGAGCCTTTACTTGGCATCAATTAGCCCACTTTACGAGTACGCGAGTTCTGTACAAGATTAATTTACCCAGTATCTTCACTGCACTGCAATTTTAATCCTCCCCAACGGCATGTAGTGTCTACTCAGCTTGGGTATTTAGTTATTTTACACTGCAATTTTAACGCTCGCTCGATCAGTGTTATAGGCGTGCAGAGATTGCTTGCTGCCGACGACCTGCAAATTGATGTGATCCAGGAAAATCTTCACTGCAATTTTAACCTCATCGGCGATCAGTGTTATAGACATGCAGAGATTGCCCTGGGTAACATAAATGTACCATTCGGAGACGGAGACAAATTTCACTGCAATTTTAACCCCTCCCGACGGCTGACGAAGTAAGAAACTGTATTCTCCCAAGTTGCCCAGCTTTTGAGCCGTGGCTATGAAACTCTTGTCAATCCATGAGTAGAGTATTTTTAATTCCAGCTCAAAATAAATAAATGACCTGCGTGGTAATGCTCGCGATACCCTCGTCACAGCAACTTTTGGTGTTTAGTTCTATATCGGAGGTGCTCTCATTTGACCATCCTCTTTTGGCTTAGCATTTGTCTTCCAGGTCAGTTAGCGTCCGCGAAGACATGACGCCCCAATCGATACCCCGCAACCGGCCATCATCGACTAGTATTTCCTGCAAGGGAACAAAGGTCATGATGCTTGCAACTAAAATTCTAGAAAATATAAATGTTCTTTTTTTATTCCAAACAAAACTAATCAGTGCTCAATCCAGAGCCTTGTCCGTTTAAGACACCAAACTCCAAGTGCCAAGCGTCGATCTTTTAGATTTTCCCGCCTTATTCCCCAGGTCCGATGCCGCCAAAGAAACGTGCATACGTACCGAAAACAAAAGGTGGGTGCAGCCTCACTTTCGTGTTACCGACTGACTGACTTGCCCATAGGCTGCCATGAGTGTTCCAAACGACGTATCCATTGTGACCGGACCGAGCCTAGTTGTTACAAGTGTACTTCAAGAGGTTTAACTTGCAGTGGTTTGGGTATTCGGCATCGCTTCAACAAGGGCGTTGCTGCCAGAGGAAAGTGGGCCGGCAAGACTATCGACAAAGTCTACGAAGAGTGGGTATAAGATTGCTAACTAGAACAAAGACTGTGCTGATTAGAGTCTAGAAACGAATGGAAAGTCACAACTAGAGACGAAGATGTGCGAAAATCATGGACAACTTCGACTGTGAGCCAGCGGGAAGAAAATACAGAATCTCCATCTCACGACAATGACCGACTATGCAACTTCAGAGATGAGACGAACTCCTCCCAACCTAACACCCAAGATCTTGTTGTTCATAAAAACGCAATACTCGATGACCACACCATCTTTTGCACCATATTCTTACACAACATCCGAGATAGTACACCGGCATGGAAGCGGAATCTATATCTAACTTGTGAGTCATACGTTAAAAGCGATATCATCATGGGTACCTAACAGCTATCAGTCTCCAAATGTATATCAACAGAGATGGTGGCTATAGATGGCGTCCACAATGACTGGCGTCACCTCCTCCTCCCTCTAGCCCAGCAAGACGAACTGGTCATGAACGCCGTCCTCACAGTGTCGGCATTCCATTTCCATATCAACAAATTAGAAAACCGTCTGATACAAAGCAAACAACAATACAGCGCTTTTGGCAACAATTCATGCGATTCTTATGTGCCTGACCCACATGTTCTCCTCAGTCGAACTCTTCAAGGTCTACGGAAGCGACAGGAACTGCACTCCAGGGACCAGACTACACAGCATTCAGTTTTGATCACTCTACTATTACTTATGACTTCTGATCTTGTTACTGGAGGTTCAGATTTTCCGATGCTTTTACGCATGCTTGAGTCTGCGTTGGATGCCATTGGCGGCAAGGAAGGACTGGGAACGGGTATCCTGGCTGGCTTCATCATGCGTGAACTTTACAAGTAAGTGTCAAACATCATAATCGTAAGAAATACTTACACGGGCATAGGATCCGAGTGTATGCTGCCCCACACCTCGGCGAAGAAATGGGTCTTGAAATGATCTCATCCCAAGCCCGAACAGACCAACTATTCGGCTGTCTTAACCACTGTCTCCAACTCTACCCCGAACACGCACCTCTCTTTTCTCAAGTCGCGGACCTCGTCTACCAAGCCCGAGACATTTATCTTCAACAAGTCTTATCAGACCAAACCACAAGTTTCTTCGACCTCGATCCTATCCCCGCCAATCCAAGCTCCATAGCTCGAGTGCAGCGTTTCATCGAAACACTGGGGCAAATACCCCATACTTCACCTATAGCACATATACTTATCTGGACGACGTTTGTAGCAGCATCTGATGCACAACTTGACGAACATAAGACGTATTTCGAGGATGAGCTTCGAAGACATCATGCAAGGAGCGGCTTTGGGAATTTACTGAAAGGTATTGAGGCATTGAAGAGGATATGGGCGAGAAAGCCTGGAGAAAGATGGACGACGCTTTTACCGCTCACAAAAGTACTTGTTGCATAATATTGGGATTTATGATGGCACGAAGTAAGATGGAAATGATTATAATCTTAGTTCTTATAATAACATACTGTTGATACCACTGGAGCCGTGTTTATTGATGATTAAAAGTCCTCCACTCGGTAGACCTGATAAGGAACCTCTTCATACGGGTGCGCTCTGCAACACGTCAGTGACATCGCTCACCAAGTCGAACTAGGGTGTCGTACTCTTTAAGCGCAGCGACCGCGTTCCGGGTAGTATCCTCACCAACGATCAACGTTTCAACTCTAACTTCCGGTATCTCCTCCAACTCTCCAACCTTGCCGATAGCCGGGTTAGCTGCATCACCCGGTCTGAACTGTCCAGTACCGGATGTCTGCCATGCGCACTCAGTGTAGCCGCCGGGACCCGGGTAGCGGCCCGCGCCGGCTTTGAAGATGGCCGCTTTGCATGCTGCTGCGCTGGTAGGCGGGACGTAGAAGACGAGGGTGAATTTATGCAGAGATGATGCCATTTTGTTTATTCGGGGTGGATAGTGAGCCTGTGGAGAGATGTGGATAATGAGAGTGGTGTTAAATAATGCTCAAAAGTATGATTTATGATGGAAACCTTATACCTAGGGGAGAGTGGTGTTAAACTATAACGTCGGTCACCCCACAACCGGCCACCCCCACAGACCGGCCACCCTTTTTCCCTCCCAACCTTGTTATTTTCACAACACCAAAAGTCAATATCTCAATGAATTTTAATCCGATTTTAATTCTGTTTTCGCC